>JAVRKA010000004.1:8102500-8645000 GCA_034508555.1 Venustoraphidia nigricollis | reverse complement strand
TTTAAGGCCTTTTCAGTGGCGTAGGTTTAATCTTTTTATTTGCACTACATAATGAGATATTGACATGAACTTTGGTTTTTCTTATGGATGGCATTTTTGATTTTCAGATATTCGAATTCTGCTTATTTTTTTTTCTGAATAATTTGACATAGCATATCCTATACCTAAACCAATCAGAAGCTACAAAACTGACCAAAATAGCTTTTTGACGTTATCCATACCAATCGAAGTGTGCTGTGTAAAACAAAATTTATTGAAACAAATACATATCGACAGGTTAACAAACTGTCGAGCGATCGTTACAGTTTTGCTAATTCATTTTATTTGATTTACTCTCTAAGATGGTTCAAGTATTCTCAAATTTGGAGAAACAGGCTATTTTTGCGCATACTTTCAGCGTAACAAAAATACCACGTGGGCTCAAGCAGAATACTTGAACCTTTATCCAGAAAGGCGACAGCCTTATTCAATAACTTTTAGGAACTTAAATAGAAATTTAAAGGTATACGGTTCATTTTCAAAAGAAAAAGGCAACATTCAACACTGTGAAGAAGAATTAGTTTTAGCAAACTTTGAAATTAATGGAGAAAAGTCAACCAAATAATTTGAAAATTAACCTATATAATTAATAAGTTTTAAATAACTGCATCGTTCGTAAAATTTAGATATTTACTAAAAAAATTTTACGAACGATCATCGATGCAGCTAACTAGTTAAAAGGACTATTTCAATTTTATTTAAAAAAAAATTTGTAATTATATTTCATTATATTAATTTGTATTATTATTATAATCATTTCAATTGTCACCTGTCCCTGATGAAGTTTAAATAATAAACGAAACGTCGCAATTTTTAAAATAATCTAATTGTTTAATTTGTCCAATTATTCGCAAAAAACTTATTAATTATATTGATTATTGAAGGTGAACAATATGGAGAATTATCATATTATGATGAGCATCTGAATTAAAAAACTATGAAAGCACTGAACGTTGCTCTACCGAAAAGATAAACTGGACTGAGGGACGAACATAACTTTGCCGTTGGAAAACTGTTGTCCCCATACATCGACGAAAGCCGCGGTCAGTGTACCAATTGCAAATAAGTTTATAATCGCAAAAAAAAATTTTTTTTGAGATGTAACTGCAAATTGACGATTACTTGTACTATAAGACATTGCTTCTTGCTAAATTTCGTAACAAGTTCGACGATTCTCATAACGATTTATTTATTTTTCACTTTTTCAGATTAGAAGTTAAAAACTGGGGGTTTGTAATAGACAATAATGTAAACATCATTTAAACAGTGACATCCCAGCGAGTTTAGTTTTTATATAGTCCTAGAAATTTTGATACAGTCAGTATATTGTCTCGAATAAGAAACGGGTATATCCAGCCAGAGATAATATAAGCATGGAACTTATTTTTACAACGTGTTTCCCCGCAAACATATTTTTTATTGTGGAAAGGAAAAATCGATGTTTTTATGCACTACATCTACGATTTATGTCCTTCTCCTTAGTTAGAACGGCCAGCCTTCAGCTGTCACGAGTTTCTTGTTATGTTGGCAGTGAAACAGACGAGATGCTTATACAGGTGAGCCAACTTTAATTTATCACCAAGATTACTAGACACTACGGTTGGGCGTTAGCATTGTTGAAGTTGTGTCTAGGCGAGACGCGGGAGAGGGCGGGGGAAGTAGGTTTATGGAGTCTTTTTCCAAACAGTTGGGATAAACATACTTGAATAATCAAGCCATGGGCATCGGTGACGTAAACAATCGACTCAGCCAATCACAGACGTGACCATGTTTATAGTATCTTACGCCCAACCTTGTACTATTCTAGTAATCTTTATTTGTCACGACTTGAGAGACATAACAGTTTTGTCTGAAATTGTACTTTCTGCTTTTAACCATGTGCATCGAGCATCGACAGCATTCGGGAGGTACTGGGTTCGAATCCCGGCGAGGGCAGATTTGGCTTGGCCTTTTTCCTACTGTCTCTTGCCGAGAAACGGTAATTCCTGTACCGGTCATCTGGTTGAGGTTTTCCATGGTTTCCCTGAATTAATTCCAGATAAATATCGAGCTAGCTCATTATTCGAGGCCATGGCCAATTGCCTATCAAACTTCTGTGTTCTCATACTTGTCTATCTTATCCTAATTTCCTATAATTCCTTCATTCGCCAATTGCTATTAATTGAGTTGAGTTTAAAAATAACAGGAAGTGTGGTAGATGGAAAATAGTTATGATGCGAATAGCGTCTGTCATGACATAAATTCAAGAAATGGACGTTAAACACATTATTACTTTTACAACTATTATCATTGTAACCATATATAATTTTTTGAATATGAAATTGAAAATTTTCTGCAGAAATTTAATCGACATTTTTGGGTTAGAACCGCGCACACTTGTTAAATATGGACCTGCACAACTATAGCACAGCACAAACTTGCAGCTTGGATGATGACAAATCTACATAAACTAGCAAATTTCGTTCTTAATGCACAATTATTCATTTTATTCTATTAATAAACGGTGATATAAAAAATTAAAATTGTTATAATTCTTACATTGTTAAAATGTCTAGACGGTGGTGGTTCATTGTAGGAAATACATTGCTTATTAGAAAGAAGAACACTTTATTTTAATAAAGAAAAGTAATAAATATTCATTCTGTATATATTTGCTTGTTTAGTGTCTGAACACAAGAACTCGGTTTTGGGATCACAAAAAAAAACTAACAAATTCATCCGTTTAGCTGACAAAAAATGTATACTTTTTCGATACATTTGTTACGAACAAAATGCGTATAGTTTCGTGAATCTGAAAATGAAAGTTTGTTGAGAAACAGTTATCGGCGATGAATGCACACCTATCAGAAAACCGTTAAAATAAAAGCTTTGTAATTCATAAAAACAAATATAGAGTCATCTTTCGCTTTTGACATTAAAGTAAATGATTAGCAGCTGCCCCCCTTTTCACCAGCGTAACTCTATCTATAGACTAATTTCCGTTGACCTAGAATCTTGTAATTTGACACGAATAAAGGAAAAAATCCGAAAATGATAAATTTTTAATTTTATTGATTTTTTTTCTTTTTTGTCCTTGGTAATTAATATAAAAATGATTTGTTGGGAAAAAGGACTTTTTTTTAAGTAAACACTTATTTGTTTTAGCCCTTGCTTGGGACTTTTTCAAGCAAGGGACGAAACGTCGCTATAAATAACAAATAAGTGTTTACTTAAGCTTGAAAAAGTCCCAAGCAAGGGACGAAACGTCGCTATAATAACAAATAAGTGTTTACTTAAAAAGTCCTTTTTCCCGACAAATCATTTTTTTAATTTTATGTCAAATTATTACGTGCTATAACGGTATCCTAAGCTTTTTAGTCACAGCTACTAAAAACAGTGATAATATGAATTTTGCGACCACAGTTCGAAATTTCCTGAGAGCATATTTTACAAACTGAAGGATCCGTTACCTTAATGATTGACTGCAAAACAAATGAGTCAAAATAAATATCATATAAGAATACTACAAGTGTATGTAAAATCTACTAATATGAAATAATGGTGTTGATAATTTACCGATATTAAATTGTCGTTTTCCGCATTTAAACAGAAATATTCTGTGACTTAGGACCGTATTAATGGAAAGTTCATCTTTGATTTATTCAAGAGCCCTCGCTACTGTGAGAATTAATGTCTAGCTACAGCTAAAAATAATTGGCTCTCGCATTTAGTAAATTTGAGTGTTGTAAATCGCTATATTATGAAGGATTAAAATGTTGAATTGTGTGCACCGTAGAGTAATTGATTAACTCATTCCGCCGCGAAAGTGGAAAGATTCGGGTTTAAATCCCGACGGTGACGTGTTGGAATAATAAATTTTTCTGGTATAGTGCTACAACAATGAATGTTTCTTAACAATTATAGCAGACAATAGCTATTATACTAAATGAATTCAACTGGTATGTAGTTACAAACGTATGTAAAATCTACTTATAAGAATATGTTAATTCTGTAATGCTTCAGAGCGAGCTATATAATTTTTGTAAACATTCATTGTTACATTGCTAAATTAGAAAAATTATTTTTTTATCCACTGTCACCGTCGGGGTTCAAACCCGAATCTTTCCACTTTCGCGGCGGAATGAGTTAATCAGTTACTCTACGGTGCGATATCTTAACAGTTAATTCTTCATAATAAAGCAATTGTAACTTTAAATTCACTACATGCGAGAGTTGATTATTTCGCTAGGTATCGCTAGACAAGTATCTTAACAGTAGCGAGAGTATGAATGAATCAAGTAAATTTCCATTTTTTATTAATATTAAATCATTAATCCACCTTAGTACAATACGTAATTCGAAGGCAGATATAGGGGCTAATAGCCAACCTATGTTAAATTTTATTAATACGAAATACTTCCGTAAAGATTATCAATATAATAATATGTTAATTCTGTAATGCTTCAGAACGAGCTATATATTTTTTGTAAACATTCATTGTTACATTGCTAAATTAGAAAAAAATATTTTTTATCCACTGTCACCGTCGGGGTTCAAAATAATAATAAAAAATGGAAATTTACTTGATTCATTCATACTCTCGCTAGTGTTATGATTCTTGTCTAGCGATACCTAGCGAAATAATCAACTCTCGCATGTAGTGAATTTAATGTTACAATTGCTTTATTATGAAGAATTAACTGTTAAGATATCGCACCGTAGAGTAACTGATTAACTCATTCCGCCGCGAAAGTGGAAAGATTCGGGCTTGAACCCCGACGTTGACAGTAGATAAAAAATATTTTTTTCTAATTTAGTAATGTAACAATGAACGTTTTACAAAAATAAATATCATAGCTCAAACGTACTTTTAACAAAGTGCTCCGTTTCGTACACCCGTTTTACAATTCATTTGTACTGATAATTTAATAAATCCTTTGAATATTAGTTGTATTACCAGTAGAACAATAAGATTGTCATCTTTAGTCTATATACCTAATACAATGAAATCTCAATATGCCTAACGACTATTAGATAATAAGTAATATACCTATTCCAGATATTGGACCTATTCTGATAATATAAAAATGATTTTTCGGGAAAAAGGACTTTATTTCCCGAAAAATCATTTTTATATTAATTACCAAGGACAAAAAAGAAATAAAGTCACTATTCTAATAATATTCGGTGTATCTGAGTTGGTTCCAGGCCCGGATTTACCATCGAGGCAGTATAGGCAGCTGCCTAGGGCGGCAAGAATTGAAGGGCGGCAAATTTTGTGAAAAACTACTTAAGATCAAGACTGGTTGCAGAACGATTAAACGCGCTCGCTTTGTTAACTATAGAGTCAGATTTGCTCGTGTCTTTAGATTTTGATTCCGTCATCGATGAGTTTGCCATCCGAAAATCGAGACGTAAAAATTCTAACCAATGAGCAATACTCTTCGAAAAACAATCGCATACATAATGGTAATTGCTCAATGTATCATATACTTCATGATTATTAGGATGCTGATTATAATAAAATAAAATATTTGCATTCAAAAAGGTGCATTTTATTTATTGGAAAACTTTTGTACCAAACTTATTCCACCATTGCAGAAGTTTCGCGACGGAAGGGGGGGGGGGGCAATTTTCGCAACTGCCTAGGGGCGGCAAATTTCTAAATCCGGGCCTGGTTGGTTCCGAAATGTCCGAATTGGTTCCCAGGTTGTTTTAAAAGCAATTTCAATTTTTCTTCCCTTTTTATATAGACTTAAGGCTGTCTAAATATATTTTAAAATGACGATTGAAAAATATAATAAAATATTAATAAATAAAATAAAATAGGTTTGTATTATTATAGATGTTTAATTCTAATTAAAAAAAAATATTTACCTCCTTCAAAAAAGTCCCTAAAAGGATGAAAATAATGACATTTTGAGATCGGGGCCAATTTCATTACTAAAACTTTTAATTACATATCTACTTTTACTAAATTGGCGCCAGCCTCATTTAATTATTTTCATCTTTTTAGTGATTTTTTTGAAAAAGGTTAATATATTTTTTTTAAGTTTTCTTATATGTACAATTATTTCCATTTTATAATCATTGACTATTAGTAGAATAGAAGCCAATATCGTTTTAAGTAACGTAGTTGTTGCTAGGTAGATATTAGAACGTGGAGACGCTAACAAAGTCAGTGTTTATTGTGCTGTGCAGTATCTAATTTCCTTGAGAGTTCCGTTCCATGACCGGTTTAATTTCAGCGTAGTTTCACTTGTAACATAAACTTAATATTTGGAGTCCATCCAAATACAGAGAATTTGACAATGCAGGATTCAACGAACTTGCGACATGGTTGGTACTATTATTATTACATAAAAGTTTACAATCGATGCAAAGAATGGTAAAGTATGACTCGATTCTTTAAAAAGAGATAATCAAACTTAGTGCACTTAGCAAATAAAACTAGCGACATATTTTGACTGATAAAAAGTTATGTTAAGTTTTTCATCCGTTTTATTTTAAAAATAAAACCTTGAAAGAGATGCAGTTTGAAAACAAGACCAAGTGAATTTTATATTAAGACTGCATTAGTTGTAGATTATATAGACCAAAAACTTAAGCATTTTTGGGTAGGTATTTGAGGCATTGTGAAAATTTGTACATTAACTCTTTAGTAATATCCGA
This sequence comes from Venustoraphidia nigricollis, assembly GCA_034508555.1. Classification (NCBI taxonomy): domain Eukaryota; kingdom Metazoa; phylum Arthropoda; class Insecta; order Raphidioptera; family Raphidiidae; genus Venustoraphidia; species Venustoraphidia nigricollis. The sequence continues at coordinate 8,638,310 of JAVRKA010000004.1, read as the reverse complement.
ATACAAAAACAGAGATCTAACTCAAAGGTAGCGGGGCTTAATCGACTTAACGAATTTATCAAACATGCTGGTCGCCTAGCAAGTAAAATTCCCCACCGAAACAACCTGTCTTTTTGATATATCTATTTTTAATTACCAATATTATTCTGCTTAATTTCAACGTGCCTCAAATGTATTTTTTAAGTTTAAAAAAAATAATTTTGCAAACACCTGGCTAAGTTTTTGACCCGATTAGAAAATCTGGCTTTTTTATTTTTCAACTCCGTAAATACTCAATTTCAAGGTATTGAAATTTCAAAATGCATCAAGGGTTTATTATTGAACAAAAATGTAAAAAACCCGGGTCGCAGTGCCAAAACCCTGCCGACAATATAGTGTATTTGCTTATACAGGCAGTGCGGCTTTATTTTGCGAGCTTTAGTTGGTTTTTGGGCAAAATAAAAAATTTTACTCCTTAATACACCCCTTAAAATAACATTTTTTTTCTTAATTGCAATATTATTATAAATCGAACCTCTATACCAAATTATATACAACTTTCAGTAAATAATTCACTATTTGTAAACTAGTGTTTTCATAAAATTTGTAAGTCCGGTCCTGTCAGGCCGATTTTATTTAAATTTTAGGGTTAAATGTCAATTTTGAAACGATTCTGACAATTTTTTCGGTATTTTGGGACCCAAAAACATTTTTCAACCCCTAAAAACTACCCTTAAAATGCCCCGATTACGCCCATTTTAAATAGGCTTCTTGCGGTGATGGATTTCAACACGTGGACCAAATTTCGTTAAAATCAATTAACTCTTTCGAAAGTGATTGCCCGCACATATATATATATATATATATAGGTACATACGTATATAAATATATATATATATATATATATATATATATATATATATATATATATATATATATATATATACATATATATATACATATATATATAAACATTTTCAAAAATGGTGCCAAAGTGTTTAGGAGGTTATGAAACGTCGAGAAATTTTGGTCCGACCCCTAGGTCCCGCCATCCGACCGACGCCAATAGTGTATGTCGCCATATGGCAAATACACTAAAAACAGTTTTAAGTCAGTTATGGCCCGCTATACCCTCCAACTTTTTGTTTTCAGATATTATTAAAGAGTTATTGTACAAATTTTTACAATGCATCAAATTCTTACCCAAAAATTCTTAATTAGCTCTCCTACTATTAGAAACCCTCGACAGCTGAAGTTATCAGTGCTGTATTAGTTGTGTGTATAACGATAAAAAAAATAGCCCACATTCTTTACTAATAACATTTTTAAGTTAGTCATTAATTTAAAGGAATGAAGTAACTTTACATTCTATGTAAACTCCCTAACTCGAAGTAATGACATGTTTAATAAATCTAAAACTCCATAATTCGAAATTTTTATAACTTTACTTGATTTCATAGAGTTTCTACTGTAGTATAATGTTTGTCGATAAGATTTTCTCAGCATTTTTATGTTCGTGGCGAAATATATATCTAATAATAATAATAAATTTTTATTTGTGTTGACCAATGCAAGTGTACAAACAGTCGGGAAAAAATAATCATAATAACTCACAAAAACTTTAGGGAACAATATACAGTGGTATCTCGACATACGAATTTTTTGAGATACGAGTGCGCCGCGCGCGTCTCGAATTTTCTCGCGTCTCAAGCCTCAGTCAGTGTTACAACGAGGACCTTGGCCTCTGCATGGAAGAATCTGTGGCTTGAGGCTGTAGCCGAAAAGACCTTCGAAGGATTCGAACCCGAAGTGTCAGTGGAGGAGGAGATTGTGTCTCTGGGAAGGGTTTGGAGGTGGATGAAAGAGACGTGAACGAGCTTGTCGTGGAGCATTCTCAGGAACTGACGACCGAGGAGCTACAAGATTTCCAGTCACAGCAGCATGCGGAGGTTCTGTAAGAAATTGATTTCGAGGAGGAGCCAAAAGTAGAGGAGGTTATCTCTGCAAGTGGGTTAAAGGAGATTTTGGGAATGTGGGAGAGAGTTTTACAGTTCGTGGAAAAGAAACATCTCGAAAAAGTTGAAACTGGTTTATTTCTTCACATTCTCTTCTAATATTTCTTTAATTGTTTCTCATAACGGCTTACTTAATAATTATGAGAGACAATTAAAGAAATATTAGTCGACTAATCTATCAGTCATATGTTAGTAGGCTGGATAAATAACAATTTGACTTAGTTTATTTATCTATTCGTTTGTTATTTAAATTAAAATTTAAAATTTAAAACATACAGACCATATAAACAATAATATGCGGCAAGAAAATAAGAATTTTAATAATGTTAATATGTAATATTGTTGTATGTATGATATTTAATATTATTGTTAATTCTTTATTTGTATTTCTAACATATTTTTATATTTTATATTATTGTTTATAGAGCACCTGAAGAAGTAATAAATTATTACGAAACGTCGTGTTAAACAAAATAAATATTAACTAATTTATCTGCTCCATAAAATATCCTTTGAATTATTTGTTTTAAATATATTTTTCTTATTCAAAAACACGTAACAAAATCAACTATGGGGTGGCATTTTGGGGGCTAGAACGGATTAATGGAATTCCAATTAATTTAAATAGGGAAATTTGCTTTGACATACAAGCAAGGTTACGGAACGAATAAAACTCATAATTCGAGGTACCACTGTATAAAACGGTTACTTTTAAGCGAAATAAAAATTCTTATGGAGTAATCTTACGATATGACAAAAAAAAGATTCAAGTAGCCTATGGCATCGGTACATATACGAACAACAAATTACCTACTGTAATTGATTTAATTTGCAGTACAATAAGTACTTTTCGAGTTCAGGTTGCGAGAGATAGGCGTTAAACGGAAGGAACGTAAATAAACAGCGCATTTTTGATAACGCCAATCCCAATACAGCCTGGGGCTACACTGTGGCTTAGCTACGTTAGGGTAAACATATGTGTTTATGTTGTGATGTATGTCTGCGTATTTAGTTTCATATGGTTTACTGGCAACAAGTAAATCATCGTTGTTGAAAGTGATTGTTGACGTGTTTCCTGAGGAAAATACATGGTGTACATAACTTACCATATGCGCATTTGTATTAGGGATAGGAAAGTCGACTCTGACTTTAGTCAAGAATCGATCTTTTGATAAAAATAATCGACTTTTTAGGGTCGAGTTGAGTCTGTCTCGAATCGATTAGAATCGATTCTCACTCGATGACTTTGCGACTTTTTTATACGTTACTTAGTATAATACTCGCCGCGGTTCTAAAAGGTTCTGAAGTTAGTCACAAACAGCGTCGCAAATGCATATTTTGGTTGTTTTGTGGGAAAGGAAGATTCCTACCACCTCCCAGTTACCGGCACAGTATGTGTACTCGTCGGCGATTGGTTAACGTTCGTTGTCTTGTCAATTGTCGCTTTCCCGCTGTAAAGTACAGCCTAGTATGCCATTATTGTTTCTTTGATTGTTCAAGATGCCTAATACGGTGATTCAGATGATAATTTGTCTCCTGAGAACCCCCAAAGTCCCACACTCAAGTTCGAGCAGGATGGATGACTTTAGTGCAAGGAACTAGACCTTTAGATTAAAGAAAAATTAAAAATAATAATATAGCGAGCTATGTTTGTACGTTCATAATTTAATAAAAATTAAAATATCTACTTTTGTATACACGAATTACTAAATTTCTAAAAAGTCGACTTAAGTCACAAAAGTCGATTATTAGAGATGATTAATCGACTTCAAGAGTCAAAGAATTTGAAGCCGATTCCAAAGTCAAAAATCGATTTATCGCGCGCTTTTTTCATCCCTAATTTGTATGCTAGCCTTTACTCGCGGCCTCGTTAACGTTAATGTCAGTTTTTTGGCCACTGATCAGCCCCCTTTAAGGTAGTTCCAGCTTGGTATAATAAAGTGAAATCACTTTTTCACAGATTTTGCTGATTTTTTTTTTCAAATACAAAAAGAAGAAGTGTAATTTCTATCCCAGTTGCTCTGTCAGTAGCTTACTGTAAATAAATTTAAAAATAGTATATTACACCACAAGAGCCGAAAGTTGAATTTCCTGCACTGCGCCACATTATGCGTGAGGCGAAGTCGAGGGCATCATATGTTGCGCAGTGCAGGACTTTCAGCTTTCTGTTCGTGTGGTGTATACTATTTTTCTTCATACCATGCCGAAAGCAGTTTCACCAATATATAAAAAGACTAATTATTTTTAAGTGAGCAATGTTGAGGTTATACGTAATGACACATGGATCTAATAATGTTCATGTGATAACAGCAGATGGCTACCTAGTGGCGAACATGTGATCACGTATCAGTGCGCATGACAAAACTGTTTAGACCCGTCTATACGACGATATGCGCGTAATTACAGCTGTGACGACAATAATGCATAAATGTTATACTTTCGGCTTTAAAATCTAATCAGAAAGTTTCGTACTTTCGGCATAGTATGAAGAAAAAATATTTTTAATACATTGTTTTTTATTTACGAGATTTTGTGTTAAAATGTGTTTTTTGCAGTAGTTTAACAGTTTAACAGTGTTTAACAGTAGTTTAAGGCTGTTGGAACGCTCTCAATTTAAGCCAAAAATAGAGCTTCGGCTGTCAACTGATTGTAGACTTATTCGTCAACATTCTGCAAAAAATCTTTCTCTATAAGAAAGATAAAGGACAAATCTAAGTCTCTAATGGATTACTTTTGTAATTTATGTACGATTTACTAGAAAAAATTTGGCATTAATTGTGCTAAAAAAACACACGTTTTCAATGTTCAATGACCTTATTCGTACTTATTTCACAAAACTGTTCCATCACAAACCTAAAGTGACTCTTCCTTTTTCGGAAAAGTTTTTTAAATCCTCAAAATATTTCCAAAAATTAGAGTAATCAATTGACAGCGGCACCCTTGCAATAAAATTTTTTAGCCTCGTAGTTGGCACCAGCCAAAAATTGAAACGTGTGGATGATTTGAGCGAGACAGAGCTAAAGAAGGTCACACCCACAATATGTCTTTTGCTTACCTCCCCCCTTACCGCTGCAGCTGGGTCAAAGCACAAACAAAATTCTAAGCGTTCCGACAGCCTTAACACATTCCCTTAGAATCTCTCCTTGTCAAAGCTCGCCAAGCTACCCAATACCCTTTCCTCCCCCTTTTTGCAAACGTATTTTATGAAGGACTCCGAAAGAAACATGAATGAAGACCCTGTCCTACACTAACAGTTAGTGAATTGGTATACACTTTTGCTTTCACGAGGAAATTAGCGATCAAAACGAGTTTTTATGTGTTGATGCAAACTCATAAATCGGACGGCTGATATGATGTAGGATTGCCAACCGCCCAACCGGTAACCAGTTCCAGTAAGTGTCAACCAGATAAAACGGTTTTGTTTTTGCGCTGATGTTTCAGTTTCAATTTTCATCATTCATATATAACGAAATTGGATAAAGCTTTCGTTCTCGTAACCAGTGACGTTCTTTAAATCTGAAGTGAAGCAAAAATTTCAAACTTGAGTCATAAGAATAAATAAATAAAAAACCCGGGTCGCAGTGCCAAAACCCTGCCGACAATATAGTGTATTTGCTTGTATAGGGCCGTGTGGTTTTATACTTTTATTATGTGAAATTAAGTTTGTTTTTGGGCAAAATAAAAAAATTAACTCCTTAATACACCCCTTAAAATAACATTTTTTTTCTTAATTGTAATGTTATTATCAATCTAACGTCTACACCGAATTAAAAACACCCTTCAATAAATAAGTCATTATCTGCAAATTAGTGTTTTCAAAAAATTTGTAAGTCCGGTCCTGTAGGGCCGATTTTAATAAAATTTAGGGACACTTTTTAATTGCTACTAACGGGTTAAATGTCAATTTTGAAACAATTCTGAGGATTTTTTCGGTATTTTGGGGCCCAAAAACATTTTTCAACCCCTAAAAACTACCCTCAAAATAGTCCGATTACGCCCATTTTAAATAGGCTTCTGGCAGGGATGGATTTCAATACCTGGGCCAAATTTCGTTAAAATCAATTAATTCTTTCACAAGTTATTGCCCGTACACACACACACGCACACACACACACATATATATATATATATATATATATATATATATATATGTATATATATATATATATATATATATAAACATTTTTAAAAATGGTGCCAACAATGTGTTTAGAAGGTGATGAAACGTCGAGAAATTTTGGTCCGACCCCTAGGTCCCGCCATCCGACCGACGCCAATAGTGTATGTTGCCGTATGGCAAATACACTAATAACTTTAAATAGCTTTAATTGATCAATTTAGTGTATTGAGCTGTAATTATTAACTTGTTAGCGGATCATTCATTTCGTATTTCAATCATTGCATTATTTAAATATTTTTATATAATTTTGTTCAATCATAAAGTGTTATTGAATTTGGTTGTTGGCTTTGTTTTCTAATTTATTTCACACATATCAATTTCGTTTGTGAGCTTTAACTATTAATTAACTAGCGACCTGCTCCCGTTTCGCCGGGTAACAATTAAATATATAAATAAGTAGTTTATTTTGTGATATTTCTTTCGCCCGGGTTTGTAAATTACCTATTAATTATTATGCTGTAGTGACCATTTTTGTATAATAATAGGAATATTTTCCTGGCGTTGATTTAAATATGCTTAATCAAATGAAAATATACAACGCACTTGTCAAAATTAACAATAGACGAGTACATAAGTTGGTTAGAAACATGTGTTGAATTTGCGCGAATTCAAAAATTTCAAAATTTCCGAAAAATAAAAAAAATCTGTTGATCCGATCGCTGCCAAATTTCACAGGATCACCTGCTGGGCTAATCTAAAGACTGCCTAAAAATTTCATCAAAACCAGTCCAGCCGTTTTGGTGTCCATAAATAACATACATGCATACATCACCTTTTATATAAATAGATAATATTAAATAATATTTAAGATATTAATTGATTCTTCAATCAATAAATTTTATTGATCGTAAATAATTTCGAAAACGGGTGTTATGTTACGGGTGTTTTTTTATGTAACCCTCTATATCTTAAAGTGATATCAGGCGATTCATTTTTTGTTCATTTCTGTTCTGAAAGAACATTCATTCTGGTTCGATCATTTTGTGTCGTGTATTATAGCGGCCGGACTTGGGACTACGAGACCGCATAATTTATTCTGTCTGTGTATGAGAGAAAATGGTATTCAAGTGGAACGATCAAAACACGCTGCTGTTTTTGGAGAATTTCAAAAATTATCAATGTCTTTGGAACCACAAACTCCACGAATCCAAAGACAGAACAATACGGACAAATTCTTTAAAATCTCTAATTAATGATTTAAACTTAGACTTTGCTTCTTTGTTGACAATTCTTCGATCAAATGATCACAAATCAAACGAATTCCAAGGCGCACAACTTCACTCGACGACATCTTCGAGGAAAAGACTGGATGAACGTTCATTTTTATGTCATTATGTCTGTACCGTGTGAACGCGGAATGAAACAAAAATGAACATTCAGTCAAATGAACATTCATTCGGAATGAACCGTCTGATATCACCTTTAGTAAAATATAAGGTGTGACGACACTGTACAGTGGATATACAACAGTACACACTGTTATTGTTGATGGATGTTGATATAAACGTAACATAACAATGGCAACCAACCGCCATAATACATATACTATATGACACACGCGTTACGCATTTACGCAACGCTATTACACAAAAATGAAATGTAATAACGCAACATTACGTTATTAAATAATTGCGATGTGTTAGTACGTCTACTGGCCACTCCGAGTTTTGCGTTATACTGTACCGTCGTACCTACCCCACACATAGCTTAAAAATGTAGGTACTAATGATTTCTTTTATCTTTGTTTTTCAACTGTTTAAAAAATGACCCAGTTTGAACAGAATTACGATAGCGAAACATTTTTAAGGGGGCTTTTTTTTTGTAGCTACGTCACACGGGTTTCCATATTTTGTATTTTTGAAGTTATACTTCTTTGGGCGCGTTGAAAGTAAAATTTTAGCAGACAACGGAAATTGCGCGCGCACAGCTAACGAAAATTCAACAGTGTGAAGTTGGCCACGCTAACAAAAATTCGATAGTATGGAGTTGTACGCGTTAATGAAAATTCGACGGTAGCCGTAAGAGGGTCAAACTAAAATGACAGATGGACAAAACCAATGCAATTTCTGTCATCTATAGAAACTACTACGGGGAACTTTTCCATATTATTTTTGAAAACGTCGGATTAAACTGAAACTTTGCACACTTATCAAGGATCGATGACAATAAAATAATTTAATAAGTTTGTCCCATTATCCTGACCAGGACCTTCAGGATAAAAAACTTGAAAAATTACGGCAAGCAAGCTAACACGCTGTACAGTGACATAAGTTGCGTTGCCTAACTCATAATCAAATCCAATATTGTTTTTAGTCTTATAATTAAAGTTAGAGTTTAAAAACACTAAAACAACACTATTTTATGAACTAAAAAATGCAAAATAATTTGACAACAAAATTAGCTTTACTGTAAAAAGCGTGGGGTGCTTAATATCGGTAAGAAATTTTTCATTTACTAACTAATTGTAAACGTAGAGCTATTATGGAAATTTAAGTAGACAGCACCCCACGCTTTTTAGTACAGCTAATTTTGTTGTCAATATAAAAGCGTGCTTTTTCAGTTTTTTTAAACTCTAATTTTTATTTCACATTTCTTTATTATACGGTCAGTCTAGATTTTTTTCCCTTTAAAAGCTTTCAGTAACTTTTTGTTTATTATAAATATATGTCATTTAAAAGTGTACTTTTATTCATCGTTTTATTTATTATGTTCATTTGAATACCACTATTTGATTTATGAGAATTTTTTTTTGGGAACATCGAACAAAGCTTCGAATCTTTTTGTTCAAATGTATTGATGCCGATATATGACAGTCAATGAATGTAATTTTCAATAATATCTATTGATGAAAAAGTTAAAAGCTTCATTCATAACTATTCATCATTATATCTTTATATCTTTGGCAAGTACTAATGAGATTACATAAATATATTTACCTTGATATCATTTTATCATTAAGGTAAAGGTTAAATTCATTAGCTATGCCAAATCACCCTCCTCTGTTGACGTTCGTGTTTATTCAAAATGCATTAAATGAATTTGATTTCCGTTAAAATACAAAGTTTTAAAAAGTCCTTTCATATATCATATGTCACTTAATTTTTTTTAATTTTCTAATTTTCTCCCCAAAATTAACGTTTATTTAAGCCTTAGAGTTTTAATTTAAGTCATCCTGTCAACTATATTCTTTATTTTTTTCAAATTTTAGGCTCAGTAGTTTCAGAGATAAAGAAGGGAGGAATGATTCACTTTCGTATATTTTCTTATCTTTTAAGCTATGCATTTTAAAATTATAAAAATAATATGTTTGTATTTCTCATAACGCCCGGGTGTAAATGTAATATATAGGATATAAAAGATATTAAATTCTCAACGTGTATTGAATTTGCGCGAATTCAATCGCTTTTATTTGTGAATGTTCAAAAATCGAAGAAAAATCTTATTTCCCAAAAAGAAATTTAAAAAATTCTATTGATCCGATCGCTACCAAACTTTAGAAGATCACCCGCTGGGCTAATCTAAAGATTATCTGAAAATTTCATCAAAAATGGTCTACCCGTTTGGAGTCCATAGATTACGTCATATACATCGTCTTTTATCTATATAGATTATTAAAATGTAAAAAGTGGTTATTGTGACATAACGATAATAGTTGGACATATAGTATCGCGAAGTTTTTTGTAGTTATTGATATGTTCTTTAATATTGTAGAACATACTTTTGTTCTATCATCAATAGTTTCCGCAGCGCATGCGACGAAAGATGTTTTATGGTATTTTTTTTACACCTTGGGTTACGTTACTAAAGTTTTAGTAAGGATCCCTAATATTTTCTAGCAATAAATATAGCCTATGTTACTCAGGGTGAACGTAGCTTTCCAATGGTGAAAGAATTTTTTAAATCGGCACGGTAGTTTTTGAGTTTATTCATTACAAACATACACACACACACAAAATACAAATCTTTCCTCTTTATAATATCAGTGTAGACTTCACAAGAAGCACTCGAATTTTATAATGTGCTCTCCAAAGTCTAGATTTGTTTATTTACTCTTCACATCCGTGATTGAGTTAACTCTACATATGTACTAAATTACAACTTTTTTAGTTCTGTAGCATCGGAGAAAATACGCTGTGACAGATGAACAGGCAAGCAGACAAGCAGACACGAGAGTGATTCTATAAGTGTTCCGTTTTTTCATCGGATATACGGAACTAGAGATGGGAAAAACGGGTCTTTTTAGTGATTTGCATCTTTGCATCTGGATCCCGTATGTGAGCCGGCTCACTGAACCGGTTCAAAAAGAGTCGAGTTCTGAATATGTTACTGCAGTCTGCCACTGAGTTACCTAGTTCATTCAATCATATCACGACCTGTATAAAATCAAGAATGCATAGCCAAACATGTGATGCATGAGTCATTTGAGTTGACAGATGCATCAAAGCGAGAACTGATACGTAAGTGTAAAATGTGCTTCTGTGTGTTAAGTGTTTCACTGAGTTATGCGGATCCGTTGATCCGTCGGCTCAAAAAAAAAGTGAGTCGGCTCTTACGGATCTCCTTTCGGAGTCGGCTCTTTGAACCGGTTCAGATCTGAGTTACCCAACACTATACGGAACCCTAGAAAAATAATCATATGTCCAAAATTATTGTAGCAAGCTTTGTTACAATAACCCCCTCTCTCTATAGTGTAATACTGTCTAAATTGTGTCTCTTTAGCTACGAGGAAAATTAAAGGTTGTTATTAATAACATAAACAGGATAATAGCTATCGTTTGCTACAATTGCTATATTAGAAAAATATCATTCTAACAAGGCTCCGAATCGGACATACGGCATTAACACACGCACACATTTTTAAAAATGAACCTCCACCAGTCTGCGAAACATGCAATCAACAATTAACCGTCGAACACATCCTAACATCATGCACAAAATATCAACAATATAGATTCAACTTACCTGAACAACTCTCCAAGATACTTGAAGACGAAGAAGCCGCAGTAACAAAGTTAATTAACTTCCTCGAAATCTCCAACCTGAAAAATAAAATATAAATTAAATTCACCTGTTATGTTATATACTAACATGTAATTAATTATTATATGTACTTATTTACTTACTGCATATGTTACTATACTCTATATATTTATTAGTACAGTGTAAATAGCCCTAGTTGCTGCACAGTTTTTTTTAAATAAAAAAAAAAAAATATTTTCCAATAACTGTCACCGGAATCTTTCCGCTTTCGCGACGGAGTGAGCTATCAGTTAATCTACGGTGCCATAATTCAAGCTGTAAATAAAAAAACCCGGGTCGCAGTGCCAAAACCCTGCCGACAATATAGTGTATTTGCTGATACAGGCAGTGTGGCTTTATTATGCGAACTTAAGTTGGTTTTTGGGCAAAATAAAAAATTTTACTCCTTAATACAGCCCTTAATATAACATTTTTTTTCTTAATTGCAATATTATTATCAATGGAACCTCTATACCAAATTATAAGCAACTTTCTGTAAATAATTCACTATCTGCAAACTAGTGTTTTCATAAAATTTGTAAGTCCGGTCCTGTCGGGCCGATTTTATTAAAATTTTAGGGACACTTTTTAATTACTACCAGAGGGTTAAATTTCAATTTTGAAACGATTCGGAGAATTTTTTCGGTATTTTGGGCCCCAAAAACATTTTTCAACCCCTAAAAACTACCCTTAAAATGGCCCGATTGGGCCCATTTTAAATAGGCTTCGTGCGGTGATGGATTCCAGCATGTGTGCCAAATTTCGTTAAAATAAATTAACTTCTTCGAAAGTTATAGCCCGCACACATATATACCTATATATATAAATATATATATATATATATATATATATATATATATATATATATATATATATACATATATATATAAACATTTTTAAAAATGGTGCCAAAGTGTTTAGGAGGTTATGAAACGTCGAGAAATTTTGGTCCGACACCTAGGTCCCGCCATCCGACCGACGCCAATAGTGTATGTTGCCATATGGCAAATACACTAATAATAAAGCAAATTGCAACACTAAATTCACATAATGCTTATTAGTGTATTTGCCATAAGGCAACATACACTATTGGCGTTGGGCGGATGGCGGGACCTAGGGGTCGGACCAAAATTTCTCGACGTTTCATAACCTCCTAAACACTTTGGCACCATTTTTGAAAATGTTTATATATATATATATTATATATATATATATTATATATATATATATTATATATATATATATATATATATATATATATATTATATATATATATATATATATTATATATATATATATATTATATATATATATATGTGTGCGGGCAATAACTTTCGAAAGAGTTAAATGATTTTAACGAAATTTGGTCCACGTGTTGAAATCCATCACCGCAAGAAGCCTATTTAAAATGGGCGTAATCGGGGCATTTTAAGGGTAGTTTTTAGGGGTTGAAAAATATTTTTGGGCCCCAAAATACCGAAAAAATTCTCAGAATCGTTTCAAAATTGACATTTAACCCTTTAGTAGTAATTAAAAGGCGTTCCTAAAATTTAAATAAAATCGGCCCGACAGGACCGGACTTATAAATTTTATGAAAACACTAGTTTACAAATAGTGAATTATTTACTGAAAGTTGTATATAATTTGGTATAGAGGTTCGATTTATAATAATATTGCAATTAAGAAAAAAAATGTTTTTTTAAGGGGTGTATTAAGGAGTAAAATTTTTTATTTTGCCCAAGAACCAACTTAAGCTCGCAAAATAAAGCCACACTGCCTGTATAAGCAAATACACTATATTGTCGGCAGGGTTTTGGCACTGCGACCCGGGTTTTTTTTAGTTCTTACAATATCATCACCAAACGTAGAAACATAAAAACAAGTGTCATCCACAATAAACAAGTAATAATAATCAAACACGTGTCATTTTGTGTTGTCGAAACTGTTAATTCGGCGAGCGCAACACGAACGCTGGGCCATAATTAGCAGACGGCGCATTAATAAACACAATAGGTGTGTACACATTCATTAACAGACAGTTATCCCTATGCTCGTTCGACTAAGCGATTTTTAAACACAATTTATTTTTTTTTTTTTTTGACAATAAACAAACTGATTCGAGAGGAAACCCCTTTTACCAAATACAAAACTATTATTAAGGCTGTCGGAACGCTTTGAATTTAAGCCAAAAATAGAGCTTCGGCTGTCAACTGATTGTAGACTTATTCGTCAACATTTTGCAAAAATTCTTTCTCTATAAGGAAGATAAAGGGAAAATCTTGGTCTCTAACGGACTACTTTTGTAATTTATGTACGATTTACTAGAAAAAATTTGGCATTAATTGTGCTAAAAAAACACATGTTTTCAATGTCACACTATGACCTTATTCATACTTATTTCACAAAACTGTTCCATCACAAACCTAAAGTGACTCTTCCTTTTTCGGAAAAGTTTTTTAAATCTTCAAAATATTTCCAAAAATTAGAGTAATCAGTTGACAGCGGCACCCTTGCAATAAAATTTTTTAGCCTCGTAGTTGGCACCAGCCAAAAATTGAAACGTGCGGATGATTTGAGCGAGACAGAGCTAAAGAAGGCCACACTCACAATATGTCTTTTGCCTACCTAGCCCCTTACCGCTGGGTCTCAGCACAAACAAAATTCGGAGCGTTCCGACAGCCTTAAGAAAGAAGCAGCAACCGACAGCTGTTAGACATTTTTGGGTAGGTATTTGAGGTACCGTGAAAAATTGTACAATACGTTTAGTAATATCCGAATATAAAAACACAGACCTGGCTGGAGGGTAGCGGGGCTTAACTGACCCATCAAATTTTCAAATTAGCTAAATTTCTTTCGCAATAAAAAGACCTTAAAATTTAGCATTTAAGAAGTTAAAAAAAAAATAAAGCCAGGTTTCTTAATCGGGTCCAAAACTTAGCCAGGTGTTTGCAAAATTATATTTTTGAAAAATTTAAAAATTATAGTTGAGGCACTTTGAAATTTAAACAGAATAATATTGATAACTCAAATATATTAAAAAATATAGTTTGCTTCGATGGTACATTCTACCTGCCAAGTGATTAAAAATTTGAGGGTCGGTTATGTCCTGCTACTCTTTAGCCAGGTTTGCAGTGTTTTTGTATTCGGATATTATTGAAGAGGTATTATAAAAATGTTCACAGTGCCACAAACACTTACCGAAAAATGTCTAACAGCTCTCAGACAAACTTTTGAGTCAGATTTTGGTTGAAATAAATAATAACTATTGTTAGTATACAAGAAATTTTATCATAATATTATTATTATGTTCATTTATGTACTTGAGGTGTGGCTACATTTAAAATGTAAACCACATCTAGGAGTCGTGATACTTGAAAAAATAATAGTTTAAAAAACTAAAACAAAACACGCTTTAATAGCAAACTGAACTAAAAAGTAAAACATATTTTTTTTGTAAAAAACATGGGGTTTGTTTTTTTATACGGAACCCTAAAAAATAAAAGAAAATAATTAAGCTAGAGCTATGCGGGCCGTATTTCACTTTAATCTTAAGTGATCAATTTTGTATTATGTGATCGAATTTGAAAACTATTCGATCTAAGCGCTTAAAAATTCAGTCTTGACGATTACAACAGCTAACAACAAATCGGTCTGAAACTGGTAAGTCAGGAGTGAAAAGGACGGAAGTTTTTGTGCAGTACAAATGAAGTTGACCTTTTTTTTTAACTACAATGAATGAGCATACAACCGATTGTATTTATGTTTACTTCTAGTGCCTACTTGTGCTGTTGAATATTGATACGACTCTTGCTTTGATTATTCAAATGTTATCATTCAACTATGAATGTTTAATGCGGCGATAAATTGTTGACTCACGAATATACTTCGAAAAGCTTAGCGATTACGCAAGTTAGAATCAACATAAAATACACAAACTGGCTGTACAATTACTATTCAAACGATCGTCATTAGAATGAATTGTTTAAATATACAATACATATTACAATGTTAGGTTTCAACTTTCAAATGTTTTACAAAAACAATTGAACCCTTCGTATGCTAGTCCAACTTGCACACGAAGAGTTCCGTATCACCGTACAATGTCTAACATTACATTTTTTTTAAATAGTTTAGTAAAGTCAAACCAGTTCATTAAGTTTCTGAAAAATTCTATTTAATGTGACTGCTAATCTATGTTAATATTTTTGTAACTAAAATAATTATTTTATAAAATATAATAATACTAACATTATATTACATGGGTTTTATCAATATTGTACTATAAGTTTGTTATAACTAAACGTATAAAAAGTGACTTTATTAATCAAAGTTTTGACAGCTATGTTTCCACAGCTTACTTTCTACGATGTTTTAACGATATCCTAAAAGATGTCGCTAACAGCACAGGCGTTAAGCCTTCAAAGTCAACATAGCTTTCAGCGATTCTAATTTTTAATTTAATTTTTATTATTTGTTGTTATAGCGGTCATAGTAATACACTGTGAAAATTTCACATGTCTACCTATTGCGGTTCAAAAGATACAGCCCTGTGACAGAAGGGCTCACAGACATACAGCGGAGCCTTAGTAATAGGGTTTCTGTTGGCATCCTTTGGGTATGGAACCCTAAAAAGAACAATAAACAAAATTGGGGTAGCAGTGCCAAAACCCTTCCGACAATATATTTGCTAATACAGGCAGTGTGGTTTTATTATGAGAACTTAAGTGTGTTTTTGAGCAAAATAAAAAATATAATCCCTTAATACACCCCATAAAATAATGTTTTTTTTAAATTGCAATATTATTATCAATCGAACATTTACTCCAAATTAAATACACCTTTCAGTAAATAGCTAACTCACTATTGGCAAACTAGTGTTTTCATAAAATTTGTAAATCCGAGCCTGTCGGACTGATTTTATTAAAATTTTAGGGGCACATTTTAATGGCTATTGAAGGATTAAATTTCAATTTTGAAACGATTATGATAGTTTTTTCGGTATTTTTGAGCCCGAAAACTTTTTTCAACCCCTAAAAACCACCCTTAAAATGAACAAATTGGGCTTTTAAATTGGGATTTTAAATAGACTTCGTGCGGTGTTGGATTACGATATGTGTGCCAAATTTCGTTAAAATAAATTAATTCCTTCGAAAGTTATTTTAAAAAATGGTGCCAAGTTGCTTAGAATGATATGAAACGTTGAGAAATTTTGGTCCGACCGCTAGGTCCCGCCATCCGACCGACGCCAATAGTGTATGTTGCCATATGACAAATACACTAAAAACTCGAGTAGCAGTGTCAAACCGTGCTGACAATATTTGCCCATTCCGTCCGAAAAAGATTTGAGTTTCTCTTTAGTTGCAGCTAAAGAAGTCTGACTTCAATTAATGCTTTTACAAATAACATAATATCATTATTCATATAAATAAAAATGTCTCTTTTACAAGTTTAAGTTGAGTATTATGTAGACGTTTTATATTAACCTACTCTTGATCCCAAATATACTGTGTAGCCCCAGTTGTAGCAGATAATGTACATGTTAGACTGCAAGCTCAGAGATGCAAATTGGGATTGAATGTCCCGGATCACGCCGTGACATGACTGAAGTGCTAAGCTTGTTCGTGAAGGGACTGCAAATTTGCAGCTGGGAACGAATGGCATTATTCGTGAAATATTTGTTAGTTTTCTTTTCATTTTCACAAATCTTGTCTACAGCATTGTATATTCTTTTTGTATTATTCTAACATAACCCCAGGGTATTTTTGTGTCTTCTTTAGAGTTTAGAAAGAGGATAAGTGAAATTATAGGTATATATTATTTCTTAAAGGTGTTTTTTGTCAGGATGTAATATCTCCTTTAATACTTTATCAACATTAATATTTGATATGTCATTTTGGAGATTATTTTTCTCTCTAACGACGAAAAATAAGTTATCTTAAAATTAATGTTTTCATTAAAAAATTACAGTTTAAAAATTTTACTATTTCATTGCAGAAAATAACATTCAAAAAAACAAATGTCGCCATCTGGTGACAATCTGTTTATTTTAACAGTTGTCGGTAATATGACGTGTCGTGGCGCTGAAGTCTCTGAATTGAATAGAATAAAATAAAACAAATGTTACTATCTGGTGGCAATCTTTATTTTAACAGTTGTCGGTAATATTAGGTGACGTTGTGGCGCTGAAATCTCTGAATAGAATATAGAATAAAATTTATTTGCACCCTATTATACTACGTAACTGACAACTAGCAGTGCGAAGTATTCGCACGGGTCCTCTAGTACAAATTATTCTTGAAAGATATTTTGTAACTGAAGTAAAAGTTTTTTAACGAGAGTATCTGTTTCTTGCGTCGCGTTACGGTTACGAACAAGAACGGTTACGAAAATGAAGGTGAAGAACTAATGCCTCGTTTTATATCACGTAGACGATGAGGGGGGAGGCTTCTAAACGGTTCTGTCTAAAATTTAGACTAAATAAGTTTTACTTCAACAAATATTTAACAAAAAACCCACACAAAAAAACCTGTAAAAAGTTAAAAAATAAAATTTCTGGGTCTGGTCCTTTAACTTTAATATTTAAATATTTAATTAGTAATATTTTGTGATTCAAGCGTCCTCGCGTTGGGGGACCTAGATAGAGTACCTACTTATATTTAAATTGCATATTTTTTATATCATTACCAAGCTTCTTTTTATTTGTATTCTGTTTTTTTTATTTTATTTATTTAGCGGTCCCCCGACGCAACGAGGCTTGATTCACAAAATATTACCTACTAATTAAATATTTAAATATTAAAGTTAAAGAACCAGGCCCAGAAATTTTATTTTTTAACTTTTTATAGGCTTTTTTGTGTCGGGGTTTTTTTAAATGTTTAATTTAATTTTTATTTTAAAATTTTTAAACTTAGTTATAAAATAACCGTTATGCGTCTAAGATCCCTGCCGCAGCTAAGAAAAGAGCTGATGACCTTGGAGCGGTTGAACCGATTTTTTAATTTAATTTATATTTTAAAATTTCTAAACTTAGTTACATAATAACCGTTATGCGTCTAAGATCCCTACCGCAGCTAAGAAAAGAGCTGATGACCTTGGAACGGCTGAACCGATTTTTTAAATTTAATTTATATTTTAAATTTTCTGAACTTTGTTACAAAATACTCGTTGTGCGTTTAAGATCACTACCGCAGCTAAGAAAAGAGCTGATAACCTTAAAACGACTGAACCTATTTTGATAAATTAAGTCTAAGAACTACCGCTAGAAAACCTGCTTTCAAATAAAAAAAATCGCATTCCAATCGGTTCACTCGTTAAGAGCACATAGACAGACACACACAAACACACACATAGCGGTCAAACTTATAACACCCCTGTTTGTGCGTTGGGGGTTAAAAATTGGTTTTTACTAGCGTACTTATAAAAAGCTGTTTTTTTGACATTACAAACAGGTACTTCAATTTTATTTATTTGTATAGATTTATATTTAAAAAGACATAGTGTTTAGAATTCTATTTTTGATGTAAATCAATAGCGTTTTAAAAGTGGGTATTTTTTATCTGACGCACTTGAAATAAATAAATCATTTAATGCAGGTATAATGAATATATTCGTGAATTATATATGAAAATTGTATGTACTCAGTAAATAGAACGTTAAATTTGTAATAATAAAAACATATCCATCTGTATAGTTGAAAATAAAATAAATGGACTAAGGGTAGATTTTCCCCTCTTTTCATATGATATATTTTATTTTGAATCATATTGATATTGCATAATTGATTATACGGTTTAATTACGCGGCTATAAACTGTTGTAAATTAGATTTTTTTTATGTACTGTTTGTTCTAGTTATACGTTTTCATTCCGATTTGCGCTTTTCATATTGGATTTATCAAACCGTAATAAAAAATAAAAAAAAAAAACTCGGAAACAACCCGGGCGGTGTATTTGCTAAAACAGGTAATGTGATTTTATTATATGAATTTGTTTTTTGAGAAAATAAAAAATTCAACTCCTTAATACACCCCTAAAAATAATTTTCTTCTTAGTTGAAATATTGTTATCAATCCAACGTCTGCACCAAATTAAATACACCCTTCAGTAAGTAAATTGGTATATATGCGCATGCATAAAATGTGTAAGCCTGGTCCTGTTAATCCAATTTTATTAAAATCTTACGGGCACTTTTAAATTGCTACGGAAGTGTCAAGTTTCCAGTCTGAAACGATTCTGAAAATTTTTTGGTATTTTTAGACCCAAAAACTTTTTTAAACCCGTAAAAACCAAATTTAAAATGACCCGATTAGACCCTTTTTAAATAGACTTCGTGTAGTGATTGATTCCAACATATATGCCAAAATTGAGGTAGTATGATTTTATGAAATATTTTATGAAATACTACTAAATTACCAAATTTTTGTGATAATACTTTTAATTTATATTTATTTATTTATTTATTTATTTTATTTATTTAAATAAGTTTCTACAGGCATAGCCCAATTACAGAAAATGTGTTGCTAAATTTCTGATACGTTTCTAAATTCACTGTATGTGCAGTTAAAAATGTCAATATTACTGCAATTTTCATTTATAAATTTACACATTCTATAAACAGGTGAATTTGTGAACTGATACGTTCTCGGTGCAGGTAAATAAAACGATTGGTGCTTTCGGCTATTAAATTTAGGGATATGGAAAGGCAATAGGTTAAGAAAATCTTGGTTATCAATTTGATTATGCAATAATTTGAATAAGAATAGACAGAGAGCAACTATGAAAAATAAAAACTATAAAATCAAAGGATGCCTTTTTAAGTCACTACGAGTGGATCGGTCAGTCTACGCACCAGGTGGCAAGAGGCGCCAAAAGGACAAATGTGAAAACCAAATACTAAGTTAATTATATAGTGATAGGAACTTTCTTTATGTTAAAGGAGCAGAAGTATAATAATTAAAGCTACTTAATTCAATTTAAATTCAACAATTGTTGATGTTTGCAACAATTATTGATTTTTGAAAATTTGGGACTTAACAGTGTTGGATCACTTTCACACAGTTTTTGTTGCGACCCCGCGGTAAGAGGCGAGGTAGGCAGAAGCCATGTTGTGGGTGTGATTTTCTTTAGATCTGTCTCGCTTTAATCATCCTCACGTTTCAATTTTTGGCTGGTGTCCACTACGACGCTAAAAGATGCTATTGCAAGGGTCCCGCTGTCAATTGATTACTCTAATTTTTGGAAATATTGTGAAGATTTAAAAAACTTTTCCGAAAAAGGAAGAGTCACTTTAGGTTTGTGATGGAAGAGTTTTGTGAAATAAGTACGAATAAGGTCGTAGTGTGACATTAAAAACGTGTGTTTTTTGGCACAATTAATGCCATCTTTTTTCTAGTAAATCGTACATAAATTACAAAAGTAGTCCATTAGAGATCTAGATTTGTCCTTTATCTTCCTTATAGAGAAAGAATTTTTGCAGAATGTTGACGAATAAGTTTACAATCAGTTGACAGCCGAAGCTCTATTTTTGGCTTAAATTCAGAGCGTTCCGACAGATTTATTTAGGTAACATAAAACCGAAGTAGGTACAATTTTCGTGAATTGAAAGCGTCGACCAAAGAGCGCTGAAAGACAATCTCGCTCTACACCGATCAAGGGCTAGGGCAGGCGCTGTCTACATACATATCATAAAATATAAAAAAAGGAAACGAAACGAAACAAAGTTACTGAAAACTCGTTAATATTCAATATAATATCATTGGTAATATAAATGACGTGTAAAACAATGTTCCATTAACAATAAATGTATGATGTATTTATTTGTATTTAATGTGACAATGTGTATTAATTAACAGTTAGTGAATGTAATTAACGTAAAGTAATTGTACTAAATAATGCGTGTGTGTGTGTGTGTGTTTGTGCAATGCAGTCGTATGAAGTGTTTACTTAGTTAAAACTTTCCCGTATAAATTGTAACTTAATTCATATTCTATAACGTATTATCGCGTGCAGAAACAAACGCCAACTATTCTACACTTGCATTCACAGTTGTTGTGGCGAAAATTGCTCCGTGCAATTTACTTCCAGTACGCAGATTTAGCTGGGGGAATATATTGGAGTCAAGTGCTTGTATACCCAATAGGGGATTTATACAGTGGTACCTCGACAAACGAGCTCGTCGAGGTGCACTCTCAGGAACTGACGACCGAGGAGTTACAAGAGTTACGGTCGCAGCAGCTTACGGAGGTTCTGCATGAAATTGGTTTCGAGGAGGAGCCAGAGGTGGAAGAGGTTATCTCTATAAGTGAGATAAAGGAGATTTTGGGAATGCGGGAGAGAGTTTCACAATTCGTGGAAAAGAAACACCCCGAAAAAGTTGCAACTGGTCGTGCATCGGAGCTATTTTAATGACATTTGTCTAACTCAATTTCCGCAACATTCTGAAAGGGAGGAAACAAACTTTTTTGGACAGATTTTTAGTGTATTTGCCATATAGCAACATACACTATTGGCGTCGGTCGGATGGCGGGACCTGGGGGTCGGACCAAAATTTCTCGACGTTTCATAACCTCCTAAACACTTTGGCACCATTTTAAAAAATGTTTATATATATATGTATACATATATATATATATATATACGTGCGGGCAATAACTTTCGAAGGAGCTAATTGATTTTAACGAAATTTGGCCCACATGTTGAAATCCATCACCGCAAGAAGCCTATTTAAAATGGGCGTAATCGGGGCATTTTAAGGGTAGTTTTTAGGGGTTGAAAAAAGTTTTTGGGCCCTAAAATACCGAAAAAATTCTCAGAATCGTTTCAAAATTGACATTTAACCCTTTAGTAGTATTTAAAAAGTGTCCCTAAAATTTTAATAAAATCGGCCCGACAGGACCGGACTTATAAATTTTTTGAAAACACTAATTTGTAGATAGTGACTTATTTATTGAAGGGTGTATTTAATTCGGTGTAGACGTTAGATTGATAATAATATTGCAGTTAAGAAAAAAAATGTTATTGTAAGGGGTGTATTAAGGAGTCAAATTTTTTATTTTTCCCAAAAACCAACTTAAGTGTGCATAATAAAGCCACACTGCCTATATTATCAAATACACTATATTGTCGGCAGGGTTTTGGCACTGCGACTCGGGTTTTTTTTTTTTTTAAACGACCTGCAGGTGAAAATGAGGAAATCGTGGCGAAAAAGACAAAGACCAGTGAGGAGAAAAACAGTGACGAAAATGAAGCGAAAGTAACATCTCCAACTTTTTAAAGACAAGTTTTTATTGCAGTGTACTAAAAAGGATAAATGTTGAATTGTAATAAGTAATACTACATTACTTACAAATGCAGTAAGCGATTGTTTGCTGACACATTTATTGTTGCAACGCTATATTAGAAAAATATATTTAATTCACTGTCACCGTCGGGACTCAAACCCGAGTCTTTCCACTTTCGCGACGGAATGAGTTATCAGGTACTCTACGGTGCACACATTTCAACAGTTAATCTTTCATAATAAAGCAATTGCGACTCTAAATACACATCATGCGAGAGGTAATTTTTAGCTAGGTAACGTTAGACATGAATCTTCACAATAGTGAGAGTTACGAATGTATCTAAGATGAAATTTCCATTTTGAGTCCCGACGGTTGCTTACTGTATTAAAAACTCATTCTTACGAACTATCGTATTACTCTATTAACATTACTCTATTTACATTACTGTTGGGTCTTTTTTTAGACAACATTAGTACTCTGCATTGTCGACCACAACTTTGTTTCGTTTTGAGTTTCTATTAACAACGCTTATTTAAATAAAATTTTAATGTGTTTTATTTATTTATTTTATATTAATAGAACTAATCAATTATTATACTACAATTCAATATTTACGAAGATTAAAAGCTATAGTGAAGCACTTTCCATCTGATGCCTTACCAATATGACACAGCGTACATTCAGACTGAAATTTGACATTTATTTCACATCATCTGATGTGGACAATGCATGTCACATGTTTTGAAGTGAAGATGTTAATACAAAGTACGTGAGTCATGTTTTCAGAATTAAGGGTGTAAAGTGTGCTTTTACGGGCTTCGAGAAGAAACAGCTGCAGATAAAATGTAATTATTTTATCATTGAGTTAAGAGTAGTAAAATGTTCTTCTAGTAGGTGGCATATACATAGATATAGTTTGAAGACGACGCTTGTATAATACACGTATGCAAGGCAAGTAGTAGTACCTCTACACATAGTTTAATTTAATAAATTTATGATATCATTTCGTGTCCGGGAGATTAAACTGCTATTTTACGGCTCATGCTTCACTCTCTTAGTCGTTCCGGACAATTCCCTCTTCTTAAAATGAGCAAGTGACTCGACCATCCGAGATGCAAATTAGCTGCGGCCCGTTAAATTCCACTCACTGAACCTTCCGCCGCTACAGACATACATATCTACTATATAATATATGTTATAATATTTCTATGTATGCTTTACTTACTATGTATGAACTATACTCCATTCCAATAACTTTTTACTTGCAGAAATCCGTCATTTTTGACTGGACTTGGATGACAAAACAAGCCGTCAAAGACGCGTCGCAAAAATTCGTATAGCAGCCTGCTTCATTTATGCAAAACATTGTCAAAAAATTTAATTTAACAGTGTTGGATCACTTTCACACAGTTTGTGAGGCCCAGCGGTAAGAGACGAGGTAGGCAAAAGACATAATGTGGACGTGACCTTCTTTAGCTCTGTCTCGCTCAAATCATCTGCACGTTTCAATTTTTGGCTAATGCACACTAAGAGGCTAAAAGATGCTATTGCAAGGGTGCCGCTGTCAATTGATTATTCTAATTTTTGAAAATATTTTGAAGATTTAAAAAACTTTTCCGAAAAAGGAAGAGTCACTTTAGGTTTGTGATGGAACAGTTTTGTGAAATAAGTACGAATAATTTTTTTTAGCACAATTAATGCCAACTTTTTTCTAGTAAGCCGTACGTAAATTACAGAAGTAGTCCATTAGAGACCTAGATTTGTCCTTTATCTTCCTTATAAAGAAATAATTTTTGCAGAATGTTGACGAATAAGCCTACAATCAGTTGACAGCCAAAGCTCTATTTTTGGCTTAAATTCAGAGCGTTCCGACAGCCTTAACTAACAGCAATGGGCGAATGAAGGAATTATAGGAAATTAGGATAGGATAGGTAATTTTTGAACTGGTAGTTTGATAGGTAATCGGCCATGGCGTTGAATGAGGAACCATCTCGATATTTATCTGGAATTAATTGAGGAAACCATGAAAAACCTCAATCAAGATGGCCGGTACAGGAATTACTGTTTCTCGGCGTGAGGCAGTAGGAAAAAGTCCCAGCCACATCTGCCCCCGTTGAGATTCGAACCCGTACCTCCCGAATGCGAGTCTAGTGCTGTCACCACTACTCTACCTAGCTCGGTAATTTTGATCAACATACGTAGAAAAATGTTGTTCGAAATGGAAATTGTACAAAAAACACTAAAATATATGTGTACGTTCATAATTTGAAAAAAATATTGTTTCAATCGATTAATTTTTTCATAAGCAGAATTGATTTAAAATTCTACAATGCTTTCCTTATGAAGGAATATAATATGTGGTTACAATCTAAGATCATTGTCAAGTCAGATTTACTGACAATGCTTTCTGCAATCCAGCATTAGTGCCATAACGGCGTGAGTCCATTAAATTGTGTCATCTGCTACATTGTGGCTACTGGAATGCAAGGTTACTAGAAACTAGGGTTGAGCGTTAGTATTGTAGAATGTGTGACTAGGCGAGATGCGAGAAAGGGCGGGGGAAGTAGGCTTGTGACATCATATGAAGTAAAGACTCCATATGACGTCACAAGCTGTTTGGAAAAAGTTTTAAAGAGTTGGGATAACAATAATTGAAAAACCAAGCCATGGGCATCGGTAACGTAAACAATCGACTCAACCAATCACAGACGTGATTATGTTTATAGCCTCTTACGCCCAACTTTCTAGTATTCTAGTAATCTTGACTGGAATGGACTATACTAATGTATGTATGCATAGCGCCTTGGCAGCCCACGTAAGCCTGTTAGCCACTCTTTGCTTCCGTCGTTCTATCTATGTAGTTTGTGTTTGAGTACACCATGTTATTATTTGCTTTACCTCAAAAATCAACCAATAAACATGTAATTTCAAATTTGACGAGGTTTTGTTCCTTTGATATTGTTCTAACCTTACTAATTCAAGTGTCCACAAACGCATTTATGTATTTTTTGAAGTAAAACTTCTTTAGGCGCGATATATGAAGGGTAACTCAGATCTTTTCCTAACGGAAGTAACGTTCAGTTTATGCAAAGGCGTATATTAGTAAGTTAGAAATTTTACGATATAAGGTAACTGTTGAAGCTTTTAGTCAATAGATGGCCGCACAGTTGTAAAATTTCTAACTTACCGACACAAATTGTGCCAATATGCCATTACTTACACCAAAGAAGTTTTACTGCAATCGTGCGTCAAAAGGTTACACGCACAATTTTTTTTTTTAGTTTCATTTTTATTTTGTTTCAGACTTTTTAGTTTTTTATGTAATCTATTTATTACAAATTGTTAAAAAAATAGAGAGCTAGTTGGTCGCGAGAAAAACTTTAAGACAAGTATTTTTTCCACCTCACGGCCGCTATTTTAGCCTAAAACACACGTGATTAAAATAAATCGAACGACATTTCAATTACTAAAAATCGGTTCGTTAAATTTTTTATACGATGTAATAAACTAATACACAAACATTACAATACCAGGTTTGTCCGTAAAGTAACGAGACTTACCGTTGCGCGGCGCTCCAGTCGTGAGTAGCGCGCTCGTTGGCGACGAAATTTGTGGTGGGGGCATAAACTAAGCAACACATCAGGCGGCATTCGCGTCCGAGCACGCTTGGCGCAAACGTTGTTTTTGACTTTTTGTCACGGCAGAAGCACACCTTCGTTGTATTAACTGCCTACTTGGCCCGGAAAGGGGTTGCAGCCTTGTCGCAGTCACCGTACAGCCCCAATGTGAGCCCGGAAGACTTTTTCCTGTTTCCATAGTCCATAAAAGAAGCCTGAAAGGTCGCCGTTTCGAAGATGTTCCCCCCACTAACAAGCTATCACGGAGTCTCTGAAAGAGGTTACGCCACCTGACTTTCAGGGAGCCTTTGCAGCGTGGGAATCACGTTAGCAGCGGTATATCGACGCACAAAGAGACTATTTTGAAGACTTTTAACAATTTGTACCAAACGGATCAATGAATTCTTTTTATCAAATTCAGTGTCATTATTTTATGCGATAAAATCATAATTCTTCGTTTCTTCGTAGACGGGTTACAAAATAACAGTGATGTCTGACTCAGTTTTGAAGTTACAGCTAATATGAACTAAGTTCACATACCGCGTTATGATTATACTATAAAATGTTTTGATATTCTTCCCAGGTATTTGTTATTCAATAAAATTACTTTTTCCCCATCTGTTTACAATTTTTCATTTTCAAAATACTACCACTGAGAATAACAAAACTTTTGTTTTGTTCGATATTGATATGATGAATATGTACGTATGTGTGGGTTTTCATCATATTGAACCAACGTTCAAAGTTATGTCTATGACTACAAAACAAAATCACCTATGTATAAGGTAAATATCCACACAAGATACGATCAATAGAATTATAGTATTTTATTTATTAATTAAATGATGACATGTCTTTCAAGAGAAGAAAATGGGTTTTTACTTTATAACTCAAAGTTCATATTTCTTTACACAATCATACTATCATGATACTTTAACAGTTTTTTTTTTTAAATATATAAAAAACCCGGGTCGCAGTGCCAAAACCCTGCCGACAATATAGTGTATTTGCTGATACAGGCAGTGTGGCTTTATTATGCGAACTTAAGTTGGTTTTTGGCCAAAAGAAAAAATTTGACTCCTTAATGCACCCCTTAAAATAACGTTTTTTTTCTTAATTGCAATATTGTTATCAATCTAACGTCTACACCGAATTAAATACACCCTTGAATAAATAAGTCACTTTCTACAAATTAGTGTTTTCAAAAAAATTGTAAGTCCGGTTCTGTTGAGCCGATTTTATTAAAATTTTAGGGACACTTTTTAATTGCTACTAGCGGGTTAAATGTCAATTTTGAAACGATTCTGAGAATTTTTTCGGTATTTTGGGGCCCAAAAACTTTTTTCAACCCCTAAAAACTACCCTTAAAATGGCCCGATTACGCCCATTTTAAATAGGCTTCTAGCGATGATGGATTTCAATACGTGGACCAAATTTCGTTAAAATCAATTAAGTCTTTCGAAAGTTATTGCCCGTACACATATATATATATATATATATATATATATACATATATATATATAAACATTTTCAAAAATGGTGCCAAAGTGTTTAGGAGGTTATGAAACGTCGAGAAATTTTGGTCCGACCCCTAGGTCCCGCCATCCGACCGACGCCAATAGTGTATGTTGCCATATGGCAAATACACTAATAAATTAATATATGATTAGGTTAATTAACATATTGCTGTATAATAACATTGTTTTCTAGATGTAATGTCCTATTGTAAAATTATGAGCTGAAGATGGCTTTTGGCCGAAACATGTCGTCATTTAATTTCTTTTGGTAATAAAATACTATAATTCTATTGATCGTATTTTGTGTGGATATTTACCTTATACTTGAAATAACACAAGAAGTGGAGTCATACCCAATATAATAAAAATCACTTATGTCGTTTTTAAAAACATTTTTGAAGTTATACTTCTTTCGACGCATTGAGAGTAAATTTTTCTCTGTTACGGAAGTTGCGCACGCAGCATGTAACGAAAATGAGACACTATGAAGTTAGTTATTAATTTAATATGAATGTACTACGTGTATCGGTAAGGTTAAGGCAATATAGATGTGAGTATTCTCATCCGCCATTTTGGCGCCTTGCTTATCGCGCGTAGTACGACAACATATGACTAAAGTTAACAGATAAATTATATTTCATAAAAGAAAAATGATTTGAATGTTTGTTAAGATTTTTTAAAGGTCCTGCTGTTGTTTGTACGCGCATACCCGTACGCAAAAGTGCTTTAAAGTAGGAATATCAATATGACAGCTGTATAAAAGTTGACAGAAAAAATTGCGGTAATTATTTATTTTTCATCACTGTACTATGCAGAATAGAAGAATTATTTGTTAATTGTAATTTTTTTTGTGGGCTATTAAAAAAAAATGCGGAAATGTCAGAAAAGAAATCTGCCTTTGGCAACGACAGTTCAATTTATCAGCTGAAATTCGAAACAAATAAAATAAAAAATATTGTATATAAGTTGTATTATTTATTTAAAAAAAAAGATATACATTATATAAAATACATTATGGAGAAGCATTTCAATTTTTTTTTCTTTGCTGACGCCGTTCCATAAACTATTTCGCGAAATTTGCTATTTTCAATGAAGTTTTTCAAACAGTAAGAACGGACGTTTAAGAAAATGCCGGATAATTCTCCTTTCACATTGCAACATTCCGGACAAAATATATCAATATTGTCCACTAAACATTTCACCAAATCAGAATTTCTGTTTTAATTTCTTCCATCCATCCTGTCGACGATTTTCAAATTGTGATTCTTCAAAATGTGTCTGTAAGAAAAATACGTTTAACTGTATTCTCAAAAAAAAAAAAGAAAAAAAAGCGGCTGGAAGTGCGGAGACAGGAAAAATTACGCATACTTCACACAATCGAGAGTTCCCACTTGGCGTCCAATTATTTCCACGTCGAGAATTTTGTATTCACTTTGCTCGCCAGGTTCCTGTCGGGAACTTGAATAATCTCCACCCTTTTTCTGATCTATTGGTGCAATTTACCGCCGAGCAACAAGGCATCTTTTTGTTTAATCTGAGAACGTAGGTGCAAAATGAAACTGTAATCGATACACTATATTTTTTCAATGATTTCACGTACTTTTTTAACAATACATTAATATACAAATCGGGTTTTATTCACTTATAAGTAACAATGTTGCTTCCCACTAGTTACACAAAAAGCAAATAATAAAATCCGTATATAAACGCACTTCACATATCACTACGTCTTCCAATTTTAGTTTGAGCCCGAAAATGCATGCTATTTCAACAGAGAAAAATAATGCTTCGAAATGCTGCGTTGACGTATTTGTTGCCGTACTACATATGATCACAGAACACGTGCGTAAGACGAGCAAGGCGCCAAAATGGCGGATGAGAATACCTATATCTATAGAGCTCTAGTAAGGTTGCCCTTCGATAAAGCTGACTCTTCGATGCAGTATAGTTTTACTTTGTATTCATAAATGACGGGTCTCATTTCTCTGTTACAATGTGCTGATAGAGTTTTCCACCTATTATCAACCAAAGTAAATAAGTGCTACTCGAAGTGAATAGGCTAACTTTTAACTATAGGTATTTATCATCTCTCTAGACGTCCTATTTTATTTTAACAATGTAAATCTTTATCGAAAGTGTGAGTATTACTTATCGCGATCGTGCCACAGAAGTATAACTTCTGCTGCGTATACGTAAGTACAATGACGTAGAGCTGGGAAAAACTAGTCTTTTTAGTGATCTGCATCTTTGCATCTGGATCCCGTAAGTGAGCCGGCTCATTGAACCGGTTCAAAAAGAGCCGAGTTCTGAATATGTTACTGCAGTCTGCCACTGAGTTACCTAGTTCAGTCAATCATATCACGACCTGTATAGAATCAAGAATGCATAGCCAAACATGTGATGCATGAGTCATTTGAGCTGACAGGTGCATCAAAGCAAGAACTGATACGTAAGTGTAAAATGTGCTTCTGTGTGTTAAGTGTTTCACTGAGGAAAAAGTGAGTCGGCTCTCACGGATCTTCTGTCGGAGTCGGCTCTTTGAACCGGTTCAGATCTGAGTTACCCAACTCTACAATGACGTATAGTAAGTGCATAGGACGCGAAATCGGGAGTTTCGGATTTGAATCCGGATCGGCAGCATTGTCGTTTGTTTACATTTGTACCAAATTTGATGCAATTTGGTTGCTGAGATACAAAGATACATTTTGAGATTCAATGGGAAATATATGATACGTTTTCGTGGTTTTGAAAAATAAATATAAAAAAACGATAAATAAATATAAAAAAACGATAAATAAATATATTAAAAGGTAAGAAAAGGTAAACACGTTGATTATTAAAATTTAATAATAAATGTAATTCATTGTTGTATATTACCTAAGCTATTTATAAAAAAATAACGCTATTTTCTTGAATACAATAATTTGATAACCTAATGTTCTGACCAGGATCATCAGGAAAAAAAATAAGACTAAAAAATAAATAATGGTTTAAAAAAACTAAAAAAAACACGCACTAATAGCAAACAAAAAGTTAAAAAAAATTATTGTAAAAAAGCGTGGGGTGCTTGATATCAACTGGTATAAATATTTAATTGGTAGCTATTTGTAAATGTAGAGTATAAAAATATATAACAGTAAGCAACCCACGCTTTTTTACAATAAAATATTTTTTTTACTTTTGAGTTCATTTTGCTATTAAAGCGTGTTTTTTAGTTTTTTTAAACTATTTTCTGTCTAAAGTTACTGGATTACATCTAACGATCAGTGTTATGAAATTGAATATATTCAGTTTATTCTAAATCGATGCAGGAATCATTATCCATTTTTATAGTCTGCATAATATGACAGCAATGCATTATCGTGCTTTTTCAAATAAAACGTAGTATTAGCATTTTAAATGATATTTACCTTGTTCACAAAACGCTGTTAATCGAGTGCACTTACCTGAGCGGAGACACTTGAATACCATTTGATAGTGTACCAATTTTCAGCTGAATCGATCTAAGTGTTATTAATACAACACAGACTTGACTTTTTTAATACGCTTTTATTAGCTTCACCTGTATGTAACGGAATCTTTGAACGTGAAATTCATCCACTTCAAAACGTCGGATTAAACTGAAACTTTGCACACTTATCAAGGATTGATGACAATACAATAATTTAATAAGTTTGTCCTATTTATCGTGAAGAACTTTAGGATAAAAGAAATAAAATCTTCGAATGTATGTAATGGAATCTTTGGACGTGAAATTCACCTACTTCAAAACGTCGGATTAAACTGAAACTTTGCACACTTATCAAGGATTGATAACAATACAATACTTTAATAAGTTTGTCCTATTTATCCTGAAGGACCTTTAGGATAAAATAAATAAAATCTTCGAATGTATGTAATGGAATCTTTGAACGTGAAATTCACCCACTTCAAAACGTCGGATTAAACTGAAACTTTGCACACTTATCAAGGATTGATGACAATACAATAATTTAATAAGTTTGTCCCATTATCGTGACTAGGACCTTCAGGATAAACAAAACTTGAAAAATTACAGCGAGAAAACTAACACGATGTACAGTGACGTACGTTGCGTTGCCTACTCGATAGTCAAATGGAATATTGTTTTTTAGTCTTATAATTAAAATTTGAGTTTAAAAAAACTAAAACAACTCGCTTGTATGAACTAAAAAATGCAAAAAAAAAATTGACAACAAAAGCGTGGAGTGTTTAATCTCGGTAATAAATTTACTAGCTAATTGTAAACGTAGGGCTATTATGAAAATTTAAGTAAATAGCATCCCACGCTTTTTACAGTACCTAAAGCTAATTTTGTTGTCAAATTATTTTTCATTTTTTAGTTCATAAAACCGTGTTGTTTTAGTTTTTTTAAACTCTAATTTTTTTTATAAATTGATAGTTATATATTTACTAGTAGTATAGAATGTAGTCTCGTTCAGGAAAATATCAGTGGTATTGCAAATGTTTGCATTGCGGTTGAGATTTGACAAATAAATGCAAATAAATAAACTACCACTTTCAGAGGCTGTTTATATATAAAGATATACTGGAATAAACAAACAGATAGATGAGCTCGGTGTGAAAAACATTAACTGTTTTTATTCGCATAAAAATAAAACTACACAAACAGCATTTCGTTCGAATAGAGCAGTGTTGCCAACCCGTGTACACAAATAGGCTATTTGACTCTTTAAGGTGATATCAGACGGTTTATTCCGAATGAATGTTCATTTTTGTTGCATTCCGCGTTCACACGGCACAGACAGAATGACATAGAAATGAACGTTCATCCACCTTTTTCTCAAATATGTCGTCGAATGATGTAGCTACGTGACGGAATCATATATATTAATACGCTAAGGTTAAGATGTTTGCCTCCCTTTTTCGAAAAAACCACACAATTGCTCCACATAAATTTTATATCATTTTATAGATAATTGTTTGCTCTACCGACGTCAACAACTAAAAACTTTATTATTGCTTTTGTTTTTGTAAATTTATTAATTATTAAAATTATATATATAGATATACATTAAGCCACAATACAGCAATGCTGCCATCTGACGGCTTTGATTTTGAAACAACGTCAACATGATTGACGGTCGGTTAATTTTTTTTGTTTAATTTTTAATCAAAATCCACTTATAAATACTTTTCGCATAGCAGCACTTCAGCTCAACGTTTTCGATACTTGCGCCTCTATATGACAGTTTTAGAAAAATATTTTCTTGAACCGTCACTGAGCTTTGTAATGTAATACAACAAAAAGAAGAAAGTTATAAAGAGTGTGAGAAATTAGAAATGAATTTTAGTGCGAATTATTCGTACAGCTACCGCTAGTTGTACTATAATTTTTTAATTTATAATTTATATATGTATGTCGATTTAAAATTTTTTGTCTCTACTTCAATAGTAAAAAGTTTTTTTTCCTTATCGCGCGTTTGGCGGATGGGAACTACAGCAAACACGGGAAAAAGTGTCCGATCGACACTTTTGCTATAGTACGTTCCAGCTGTGCAGTTATTTATTAGAAAGAGACAGAGAGACGGAAGAGATACGTTTTTTTCAAGTCCTGAAGCGCGTATTTTAAATTTTAAATATGGCATACTATAATTTTCAGGCCTGCGCTATAATCTTACGGCTCTTGGTGCATCATGTTCGTTGCATGCTGTGTGCACAACTTCCGTAACAGAGTAAGTGCCAAAAGAAATATAAATTCTACAAAATTCCACACAAAATTGTATTCCTAAATTTCACACATTTTGTGGAATTTCGCAACTGGCAACACTGGGCTAGAGTCACGTGAAAGCTTTGGTAAGTGTAGATTGCAGACTATAGATTATAACACAGATTTAAACTTGGCCAAGTTTCAAACTATTCGTAGAGTACAGTGACTGGAGATTAAATTGTTGTCGCGATTATTTTAATCCGATTAAAAGATTGTGATTAGTTTCACACTAAACACAAGTTGAGTACACCTATCAGGGTTTATTATTGTTCTTCTAATACAACTAACTTATGATTAGGGCTGCAGGTATCCGGCTTTTACCCGGACAGTCCGGTTTTCCAGTGCCTTATTCGGGTGAAAAATGGAAAGAAAACCGTACATTGAAGCGTCCGATTTTTAGTGTATTTGCCATATGGCAACATACACTATTGGCGTCGGTCGGATGGCGGGACCTAGGGGTCGGACCAAAATTTCTCGACGTTTCATAACCTCCTAAACACTTTGGCACCATTTTTAAAAATGTTTATATATATATATATATATATATAGGTATATATGTGTACGGGCAATAACTTTCGAAGGAGTTAATTTATTTTAACAAAATATGGCACACATGTTGGAATCCATCACCGCACGAAGCCTATTTAAAATGGGCCCAATCGGGTCATTTGAAGGGTGGTTTTTAGGGGATGAAAAAAGTTTTTGGGCCCAAAAATACCTAAAAAATTGAAATTTAACCCTTTAATATCAATTAAAACATGTTCCTAAAATTTCAATAAAATCGGCCCGACAGGACCGGATTTGAAAATTTTCTGAAAACACTAGTTTGCAGATAGTGAGTTATTTCCTGAAAGGTGTTTTTAATTTTGGTGTAGACGTTTGATCGACAATAATGATGTAGTTAAAAAAATGTAATTTAAAGGGGTGTATTAAGGAGTTAATTTTTTTATTTTGCCCAATAATCACCTTAAGTTCACATAATAAAGCCAAAAGGCCTGTATTAGCAAATACACTATATTGTCGGCAGGGTTTTGGCACTGCGACCCGGTTTTTTTTTAAATTATAAAGAAATTAACGAATCTACTCCAAGTTTTGATTATATTTTTCAACCCGGTAGGGAGACGTTGTCCACCACAGATCTCGCTAGTATTGAATTGAGAGGTGTTGGGAGGCTGAATTTGGGAGCGTGAAATATATGTATTTATTATATGTTAATCCGCTGTTTTCGTGATTTTTCAATGTGAAAATTGGTTTTTTATTGTAAGCTTATAACTTTTGATGAATTAACGAATTTGGAAACAATTGTATAACGTATTATATGGACAGTTTCACTTACACAAAGTTGACTTTCGCGTTTCTTCGTTGAAATGTAACTTTTCCGAAGCAGTGAATCTATACAATATTTTAAACAAACAAAGGATTTGAGTTTATTTCATTTCTACATGAAAAGACTCGATTCTTATTATTTAAATTCTGTACGATATGTATACGAATTGATAATATGTATGCAGCTCCATTGTTATTACAATGTACAGAATGATGTAGTTAATATTAAAGAATTGCAGTGCTTCTGTAAGCAAATTTAAATTCAACTTTCCTCATAACTGAACATGCATATTGCAAGTTAGGAATAATAACAGTTACAGCGGGAGCTGAAATGCAGTGTTGCTACAATATTTTTCAAAAAGTTGTGCATGGTACTTATGTGCGCGCGGCAGAAGTTATACTTCTTTGGCATGATCGCGATAATTGATATTCAGATTTTCGTTAAAGATGTACATTGATAAAATAAAATGGGATGTCTGGGGAGATGATAAATATAGTTGTTCACTTCGAGTAGTACTTATTTACTTTGGAGACTAGGTGGACAACTCCTGCAGCACATTGTAACTAGGGATTGCAATCCAGCGGCATTTTCAATTCAGCTGGATTTATGCTGGATTACAGCAAATCCAGCTAGATCCAACAATTTTTTAACTCTAGAAACCTAAAATTTTTAATAACTATTTATTTACATTTACATCAAATACTCATTTTTTTGGCGTTAGTAAAGTACTCTAATAATCAGTAATAGTTATGAGTACCCACAGTATAATTATTAATTATCACAATACCGTTTTAAATCACCTGAATTAATTTTCTAGATATCTGAAATAGTTATTCGTTTACCTATTTTACAAACTATGTAGTCTCAGTTTCAATAATTTTAGAAATTATAAATTATAAAATGACTAGTTAACTCTTATTAGAAACAAAACTTTAATATAAATTATATTATATAATTTAAGACTTGACTTGTCTTTTGAAGCCAATCAATTATGTAACAGTTTTTTTTACTTTTTTTAAAGTAAGTTCTCAAAAAAGAAATGTTATTGATGGTGTTATATCCCAGCCTCCTTCTTAAGAAACTGGAAATATACCCGCCTGCGGAAAGGGCTCTCTCTACCTCTACGCTGGTTGGTTTGAGAGTCATTAAATAATCATAGATTAAATAAAGTCAGACCTTCACCTCTTACTCCCTCACTTTCATAAAGTGCCATTTCTTTCTTCAATATCTTATCATAATCCTTCTCAGAGCCAGTTGCTGGATCCAGCAGGGCCAAAAATGTACTGGATCCAGCTGGATTGCTGGATCCAGCATTGCAATCCCTAATTGTAACAGAGAAATGAGACATGTTGTCTATAAATATAAAGTAAAACTATAATGCATCAAAGGGTCAGTTTGGCGATATTTTTTTTTTATAATTTTAAAATGCATAGAATAAAAGATATTAAAGAATATATACGAAAATCGTGCATTCCCTCTTATATACGAAACTACTAAGCCTAAATTAAAAAAACCCGGGTCGCAGTGCCAAAACCCTGCCGACACTATAGTGTATTTGCTAATACAAGCAGTGTGGCTTTATTATGCAAACGTCAGTTAGTTTTTGGGCAAAATAAAAAATTTGACTCCTTAATACACCCCTTAAAATAACATTTTTTTAACTGCAATATTATTATCAATCTAACGTCTACACCGAATTAAATACACCCTTCAATAAATAAGTCACTATCTTCAAATAAGTGTTTTCAAAAAATTTGTAAATCCGGTCCTGTAGGCCCGATTTTATTAAAATTTTAGGGACACTTTTTAATTACTACCAGTGGGTTAAATTTCAATTTTGAAAGGATTTGGTGAATTTTTTCGATATTTTGAGGCCCAAAAACATTTTTCAACCCCTAAAAACTACCCTTAAAATGCCCAGATTGGGCCCATTTTAAATAGGCTTCTTGCGGTGATGGATTTCAACACGTGGACCAAATTTAGTTGAAATCAATTAACTCCTTCGAAAGTTATTGCCCGCACACATATATATATATATACGCATATATATATATATATATAAATATATATATACATATATATATAAACATTTTTAAAAATGGTGCCAACGTGTTTAGGAGGTTATGAAACGTCGAGAAATTTTGGTCCGACCCCTAGGTCCCGCCATCCGACCGACGCCAATAGTGTATGTTGCCTTATGGCAAATACACTAAAAAAGGGAATATAGGACCTAGCTCTTATAGTATATAGGAAAACCTGAACCAATATTCTAAGTGTTAAAGGTTTAATGGCAAAGGGATCGGTACGGCACCCTTTTCATGCGGTTTTTTTAAATGTTTTCCATTGGCTAGGCAGCATGAGAAGTAAGAACTTGAAAATCTGTGAGCAAAAACCAGTTGATGTTGAAAATACATAACTGCAACCGTATAACTTTACTAAATACTAGTCTTTACCCGCGGCTTTGATAAACAATCTGTACACAATTAAACTTGCATCGGTGTTAGTTTTACCAACTTTGGTCTCATAAGATAGAGCTCATATCAAACATGATAAATATATTCATTTTATTATCTATGATATAACAACACAAACCAAAACAAAAATCAATGAACCGAAGAGGATTAGAAGCGGATATATAAGCAGAAATAAAATCGTATAAGCTTTGCTCCTTATTTCATTCTACAGTCTTTTGTCACACAGACATTATTCGTAAAATTGACCGCACTTCAGATTTTAAGCCTGTTTTAGGATTTATTTCTTAACAACTGAAAAAGGGTACATTTTGAAAAAAACAGGCCAAGTGCGAGCCGGACTCACATACGAAGGGTTCCGTACCACCGTACAATATTTTTTAACTTTATGTTATTTTTATAATTTGTTGTTATATACACACTAAGGCACATAAATGTCTGAACGAAGATATTCTGCCCGATGTCGCTAGTATGCACTTGACGTTTATAGAAATAAAAAAACCCGGGTCGCAGTGCCAAAACCCTGCCGACAATATAGTGTATTTGCTTGTATAGGGCCGTGTGGTTTTATACTTTTATTATGTGAAATTAAGTTTGTTTTTGGGCAAAATAAAAAATTTAACCCCTTAATACACCCCTTAAAATAACATTTTTTTTCTTAATTGTAATATTATTATCAATCTAACGTCTACACCGAATTAAATACACCCTTCAATAAATAAGTCACTATCTGCAAACTAGTGTTTTCATAAAATTTGTAAATCCGGTCCTGTCGGGCCGATTTTATTAAAATTGTGGAGACACTTTTTAATCACTACCAAAGGGTTAAATTTCAATTTTGAAACGATTCGGAGAATTTTTTCGGTATTTTGGGGCCCAAAAACAGTTTTCAACCCCTAAAAACTACCCTTAAAATAGCCCGATTAGGCCCATTTTAAATAGGCTTCTTGCGGTGATGGATTTCAATACGTGGCCCAAATTTCGTTGAAATCAATTAACTCTTTCGAAAGTTATCGCGCGTACACACACACATATATATATATATATATATATATATATATATATATATATATATATATATATATATATATATACATATATATATAAACATTTTTAAAAATGGTGCCAAAGTGTTTAGAAGGCTATGAAACGTCGAGAAATTTTGGTCCGACCCCTAGGTCCCGCCATCCGACCGACGCCAATAGTGTATGTTGCCATATGGCAAATACACTAAAAATGTTTTTCTTGTGATGTAACTACAAATTTATGGTTTTTTCCTTTACTTGCGCTATAAAACATTACTTCTTGCCAAATTTCATGATTCTAGGTCAACGGGAAGTACTCAATAGGTTTTGATTCCCTTGCGAGTGTCAAAATATTATGTGGCATAAACGGCCGTATCTTTTGACCGCGTTGACTTAGAAGTTTGATTTTTTAACTCCAGAATATTGCAAACCTGAGTATGCCTCCACGCGTTACTGAGAAAAAGGGTCTTGACAGACAAACACACATACGGACAACAAAGGGGTTCTGTTTTTTATTTGAGGTACGGAATCCTATAAAAAGTACAGTATATAAAATTTTGAGTTTTGATTACGGTTTGAATATGAAAACTAAATAATTTATTGGTTAGCAAACTGTATTCTAAATTATTCTTAAAATTTATACAAATTTTTAGCGCCAGAAGTTTTTGAAAATCTTGTTTAAACAACCAGTACTAACAAAATCCATTATTGATAGTGGAATCCTTCTTAATCTCTTGTCGTAATTATGTATAAAAATTAAAATAATAATCTTCCTGGACAAGATAAAATTTATTTTATTTAAAAACAATGCTTGCTACATGTTTCGATAGCATAGGCTATCATCATCAGGCAACATGAGAAATTAATTTACAAAAAATTTTGGGTTGTTTTACAAATCTCTTTTTTTGTAGAATAATTTCTTGTATTGTAGGAGTAAATTAGCCGGACATTTATTTAAATTAATTTCTCATGTTGCCTGATGATGATAACCTATGCTATCGAAACATGTAGCAAGCATTCTTTTCAAATAAAATAAATTTCATCTTGTCCAGGAAGATTATTATTCAAATTTTTATACAAAATCCATTATATTTTGATGTAAAAATAGTAATTTGAACATCCTGTATGAGACAGAAGATGTGTTAAAAAAAGACAAACGTGTTTAAATAAAATACGAAATGAAAGTTTTTGCACTCACGATAACAAAGTATAACGACAAAGAATATCATTCGTGAAGCGCGTAATTAACATAATAAATATCTTGATACACATTAATGACCCTACAGGGGATGGCTGCGGGGAAGAAAGATGGAAGAAGCTTATGATGGCAATGCTATATAAGGTGAGCCATTCAGAACTGTGTGAACTCTCGCATAAAACGTAAACATTTTAACTATTACACTATTTCTTTGTAACAAACCACCACTGAAATTCAGTGTTTCATTTTTACCAATATCGGTATGAAATGACACAAACATAATGAATGAGGGGCTCTGAATGTTTTGTAGTTTAGTCTAGCAAAATTATATTAAAAAAACTAGAGGTGTCGTGGAACATCCTGTAGGAACGAACTTCTTTTCGCTATATATTATGTATTATTAAATAACAAGCACAATGAAGGAATGGTAATAAAAACAAATTTTAATAGTTTTTTAATTAAAGTTTAAATAAATTTTTATACAAAATAAAAAAAAATATATAGAAGTAAATATCAAGTGAAATAATATGAATGGATGCAAAAAAAATGATGTCGAGGCTGAAATCGAACCCGGGACTTTGACCACACTAAACATACGCCTTAGCGGCTACTCCATAGTCAACTACAACAAGCTAGTAATTTTCACGGTATACAATTAGCTTTTCTACGAGGTTGATTGTAATTAAATGATTAATTAGAGCAGTTGTGATTCTCGATGATTGTTGGAGAAAGTTTGGATAAAAATCCGTGGCAAAGGATCAATTCCGAAGCAATACTGAATTTAAAATTGTATTTTTACTGACGTTTCGGTACACTTCATACTATCTTTAGAGTTTCAAATGCTTTTCTATTTTACTACTGTACAATAACGTACTATAGCAAAAGTATGGGTTGGAGTGTCGGACACCTTTTCACGCATAGCTCCCATCCGCCAAACGCACGATAAAAAATAGTTCCAAAAACTTAATCGCAGTGCAGGCCGTTGATCTGTAGATAAGGAGTGCTTTTCTACTGCGCATACGAACCGACAGGAAAGAGAAGGCGATATACACGGTATACGTATGTTCCTTTCTTGCCCGTCTTGTTGTATGTTCTTGAACAAAGACGGAATGGCTACCGCAATTAATGCTATCTATTTCTGTCATTTGCTAGCGCAACCCAGACTAACACTCCATATCTACTCCTCATTGGTGCAGATACCTTTTCCACAAAATGTTACATGTATTGTTATGTACCAGTGCCAGGCTTAGGCACAAGGCCCCATGGGCACGTCTCCATAGGCCCGCACTAAATCCAACCAAAAAATAAAAAAATCGAAATTTAAAAAATAATTTAGATGAAGAAAATTCGACATTTTGAATTTTTCATCGAGATTTTGATTTTTTCTTTGAAATTTCGAACTTTTTTAAAAATTAAAATTTTTTCGATAGGTATTTAAAGTTTTTTTTTTATTCTAAATTTTTTTCTAAATTTTGAATTTTTTTTTGAAGAGTTTTTTTCGAAATTAAAAATTTTTTTCAACATTCTGAAAATTTTTACAAAATTATTATTATATGGGCACCCACAAAATTTTTAGCCATAGGCCCCCTAAGAAAAATCCGGCACTGTTATGTACACTTATAAGAATTTACGTTAAAATTCCTTTACCTATAAAAACATAGAAGTAGCTATGTCAACTATTCTAGCTTATATCTAAATTACACAGAAACTATTCTTAAGTTTGGAAAAAAATAAAAAAAACCCGGGTCGCAGTGCCAAAACCCTGCCGACAATATAGTGTATTTGCTGATACAGGCAGTGTGGCTTTATTATGCGAACTTAAGTTGGTTTTTGGGCAAAATAAAAAATTTTGCTCCTTAATACAGCCCTTAAAATAACATTTTTTTTCTTAATTGCAATATTATTATCAATCGAACCTCTATACAAATTATATGCAACTTTCAGTAAATAATTCACTATCTGCAAACTAGTGTTTTCATAAAATTTGTAAGTCCGGTCCTGTCAGGCCGATTTTATTAAAATTTTAGGGACACTTTTTAATTACTATCAGAGGGTTAAATTTCAATTTTGAAACGATTCGGAGAATTTTTTCGGTATTTTGGGCCCCAAAAACATTTTTCAACCCCTAAAAACTACCCTTAAAATGGCCCGATTGGGCCCATTTTAAATAGGCTTCGTGCGGTGATGGATTCCAACATGTGTGCCAAATTTCGTTAAAATAAATTAACTTCTTCGAAAGTTATAGCCCGCACACATATATACCTATATATATATATATATATATATATATATATATATATATATATATATATATATATATATAAATATATATATATATATATATATATAAATATATATATATATATATATAAATATATATATATATATATATATATATAAATATATATATATATATATATATATATATATACATATATATATAAACATTTTTAAAAATGGTGGCAAAGTGTTTAGGAGGTTATGAAACGTCGAGAAATTTTGGTCCGACCCCTAGGTCCCGCCATCCGACCGACGCCAATAGTGTATGTTGCCATATGGCAAATACACTAATAAGAACTAATAAAACGAATTGTTATGAAAAACTAACAAAAGTTCGTGTAACTTCCACTCAATAAGTTTATAAAAATCGCTGAAGTGGAAGTGTAATGACAAATAGCCTCGAGTGCAATTTTAAACAAAAACTATCACGTGACATAAAATGATAACAAAATGCAAACCAAGCATGGTTTGTCGCATCAACTGAAAAAATAGAAAATAAGTTGTTTAGCATAATGTTATACAGAGATAGAATTTCACAGATAGAATTGTATAACTTGTGTAATATATAAACCATATTATGTAGATGTTTTGATGAACTGGCTACGTGGCGGTGATGTTTATTCAAACAAACTCAACCACATCAAAACTCTTGCAGAAATGTTTTGAAATCTGGCTTTTCATGCTTTATTTCAAAAGATAAACAAAGCATGGATGTGTTAAAAGAAACCGCTCTGAATTAACTGCTGAGCATTTATGATTCAACTCGGGAACAACAAGGAACAATAAACATTTTTTTAATGAATTCGCTGAATCGAGTTTGCTCGACGCCATTCCGATCTTATTAGGGGATCAGGACGTATAGCCGTTTTAAGAATTTATATTAGTGTATGTGTTATATATGGCAAATTCACTAATAAACCTTTTTAAAATGAATTCGCTGAATCGAGTTTGTTCTTCGCCGGTTCGATCTGATTAGGAGATCAGGACATAAAGACGTTTTAAGGTTTGTTATTTTCTGAGAATTTATATCAGTTGAATTTGTTCGACTCGGTTCTACCAGGAATAACACAGAACAATAAACTTTTTTAGAATGAATTCGCTGCAGAATCGAATTTGTTCTACGCCAGTCCGATCTTATTAGAAGATCAGGAGGAGAGATAAGTTTTATTGTTCTATCGGGAACAACAAGAAACAGTAAACATTTTTAGACTGAATTCGCTGAATCGAGATTGTTCTACGCCGTTTCGATCGTATTAGGAGATCAGGAGGTATAACCGTTTTAAGTTTTGTTAACTGCTGAGTATGCACCGATTCGACTCGATTCTACCGGGAATAATAAACATTTTTAGAATGAATGTCGCTATATCGAGTTTGGTCTACGCCGCGGCTTCTGATTAGGAGATCAGGAGGTACAGACGTTTTAAGTTTTGTTAATTGCTGAGTATTTATATTAATCGTACCGATTCAACTCAGTTCTACCAGGAACAACAAGGAACAATAAACAATTTTAGAATCAATTCGCTGAATCAAATTTGCTCTACGCCCTTCCAATCTTATTAGGAGATCAGAAGGTATAGGTGTTTTAAGTTTTGTAAATTATTGAGAATCATACTGATTTGACTCGGTTCTACCGGGAACAACAAGGAACAATAAACATTTTTAGTTCAGGAGATAAAGGCGTTTTAAGTTTTGTCATTTTCGAAGTTATACTTCTTTTGCTACGTTGAAAATAATATTTCAGCAGCTACGGGTGTTGCGCGCATAGCTATCGAAAATATGACAGTATGAAGTTGGCTGTGCTAACGAAAATTCGAAATTATGAAGTTGGTAATAAGAAAACCAAACTGAAATGACAGATGGACGAAATTTATGAACTTTCTGTCATCTGGAAACTATATAATATACTAGACGACAATAACCTTTGATTACAACCGATAGTCGTTTTAAGTGTCATCCAAAAAAGTAAAAACCAAAATTTTGAAATTGGTTTAAATATTTGAAGTTAAATTGACTTTTTTCTTTTTTATCCTTGGTAATTAATATAAAAATGATTTGTCGGGAAAAAGGACTTTTTAAGTAGACACTTATTTGTTATTTATAGCTATAAATAGCTTAAAAAGTCCTTTTTCCCGACAAATCATTTTTATTTGAAGTTAAATTTTTGTATGAATTATTCTTAAACTTTTTGAACATTTTATTTCAACAAATTACAAGTTTGAATGTAGATTAAAAATTAGTTTTTAATCACGCCAAAGAAGTATAACTTCCAACGTGCGTCCATAAGTACACCCACCTACTTTTTTGAGAAACAACGGTTTCTGATTCGGTACTGCATCCTTTCTTCTATAATCTATAAGATATGCTAATTTGAAATATATCTGAGAAATTCATTCTTTTGATGTTACTGCAGTTACACAACGCTTTGCAAAACTGACCAAAATGAACGAATAAATTGCACATTTATAATGCTTTCTTTATTCTTCTTTTTATAAAAGTAAAAGAATATGAAAGCAAAGAATATTTGTGGGCGTGAATTCTAGGGTGAGGCAAAACTCATGAAGGCTTTTCACAAATTGTCCATTGATACCAGCCCTAATTTATTATACACTTTTCTCATAACAGCAACCGTTTCCTGATGTTTATCTTGTTCTTCTTACAAGATTCAAATTTGTCCATTTGTAACAACCGTTTTCTTATCGCGATAATCATACCAATTACTTTTCTTTTAATAATATCCAATTTTGCATTACTGATGCTCATCTGGTTTTTCTCACAGGATTAACACTACCCGATTATAAAATTTCCGATTTCGGGAAACCTTTTTAGTGTATTTGCCATATGGCAACATACACTATTGGCGTCGGTCGGATGGCGGGACCTAGGGGTCAGACCAAAATTTCTCGACGTTTCATAACCTCCTAAACACTTTGGCACCATTTTTAAAAATGTTTATATATATATATATATATATATATATATATATATATATATATATATATATATATA
This sequence comes from Venustoraphidia nigricollis, assembly GCA_034508555.1. NCBI lineage: Eukaryota > Metazoa > Arthropoda > Insecta > Raphidioptera > Raphidiidae > Venustoraphidia > Venustoraphidia nigricollis. The sequence goes on along the minus strand of JAVRKA010000004.1, from coordinate 8,593,649 downwards.
TATATATATATATATATATATATATATATTATATACGTATATATATATATGTGTGCGGGCAATACCTTTCGAAGGAGTTAATTGATTTTAACGAAATTTGGCCCACGTCTTGAAATCCATCACCGCAAGAAGCTTATTTAAAATGGGCCTAATCGGGCTATTTTAAGGGTAGTTTTTAGGGGTTGGAAAATGTTTTTGGGCCCCAAAATACCGAAAAAATTCTCCGAATCGTTTCAAAATTGAAATTTAACCCTCTGGTAGTAATTAAAAAGTGTCCCTAAAATTTTGATAAAATCAGCCTGCCAGGACCGGATTTACAAATTTTATTAAAAAACTAGTTTGCAGATAATGAATTATTTACTGAAAGGTGTATATAATTTAGTATAGAGGTTCGATTGATAATAATATTGCAATTGAGAAAAAAAATATTATTTAAGGGGTGTATTAAGGAGTCTAATTTTTTATTTTGTCCAGAAACCGACTAAAGTTCGCATAATAAAACCACACTGCCTGTATAAGCTAATACACTATATTGTCGGCAGGGTTTTGGCACTGCGACCCGGGTTTTTTAAATTTTGTGGTCCGCGTAAGTCCTTGGATATTAATAGTTCATATTATATAAACAAAGCGCTTCTATCAGCGCTGATGTTTCAGCCTTCTTCTAAGATCCGTTTCCGGAAATACCTGATATACGTCTAAGTATTTATTTATATATTATTCAAGCGATTGAGATGAAACACGACAGCAACAACAGTAGTGGAGCCTTCGGATACACTGTATTACATGTCGAGTACCCGTACTTCCACCATTGAAATACTGTACTCCCACCATGTACTCAAATTTACTCAGTTTATTCTTAATTATAAAATGAAGCATTGTTACAAAAGAGAAAAGCAATTAACATGGAGTTAACTGTATTTATTGCGTAAATTGGTCATCCTCAAAATTTGTTTTAAATAAAAAAAAAACCCGGGTCGCAGTGCCAAAACCCTGCCGACAATATAGTGTATTTGATAATACAGGCAGTGTGGCTCTATAATGCGAACTTATGTTGGTTTTTGGGCAAAATAAAAAATTTGACTCCTTAATACACCCCTTAAAATAACATTTTTTTTTCTTAATTGCAATATTATTATCAATCGAATCTCTATACTAAATTATATACACCTTTCAGTAAAGAATTCATAATCTGCAAACTAGTTTTTTCATAAAATTTGTAAATCCGGTCCTGTCGGGCCGATTTTATTAAAATTTTAGGGACACTTTTTAATTACTACCAGAGGGTTAAATTTCAATTTTGAAACGATTCGGAGAATTTTTTCGGTATTTTGGGGCCCAAAAACATTTTTCAACCCCTAAAAACTACCCTTAAAATAGCCCGATTGGGCCCATTTTAAATAGGCTTCGTGCGGTGATGGATTCCAGCATGTGTGCCAAATTTCGTTAAAATAAATTAACTTCTTCGAAAGTTATAGCCCGCACACGTATATACCTATATATATAATATATATATATATATATATATATATATATATATATATATATATATATATATATATATATATATATATACATATATATATAAACATTTTTAAAAATGGTGGCAAAGTGTTTAGGAGGTTATGAAACGTCGAGAAATTTTGGTCCGACCCCTAGGTCCCGCCATCCGACCGACGCCAATAGTGTATGTTGCCATATGGCAAATACACTAATAATAAATATCTAGCCGCTGCCCGCGACTCCGCAACCAAATTATGATAAAACACGGCAGATACAAAAATAGTGAAGTTTTCGGTGTCATCGTTTTACATACCGTTACTTTCACCATAAAGTTACTATACTTCTACCCTGTACTTAAAATTTAGCAAGTTTATTTGGGATGCTTATTTTTTATCATAATAAAATATAGCCTGTATTACTCAGGGATATTGTAGCTTTTCATTAGTGAAAGAATTTTTGGAATCGGTCTGGTAGTTCTAAAGATTACCCCCCGCATACAAACAAAACAAACACAAACTTTATCTCTTTATGACAATTATCGAATCAGCAGTTCCACATATTCACTGACATCTGTCGACAGAAATATCAACTACTCCTTTCCGCCAGCCCTGCTTCGTCTATGATTCGTATCATCTACTGTAGTTTCCGGGGATACATGTTTATATGCATGTGTATATTTATTTATATGTGTTAGATATAAATTGTAACTGGAGAAAAGTTTTCGTGTTATTTTAGTGATGGAGTGAGCTATTTAGGTCAGAGCAGAACGAGCTTTCTATAATGCCCTATAAACCATTCTAGTTTTATTTGAATCGTAAATCCGAGTTGCAATTGGTAAAGTATTATTCAACATTATATTTATATTTGTTACATCAACATATTTTGTTTAGTAAATTCACAATTAATTATTTAAAATAGTTTACATTGGAAATTGTTGCGTCCATATTTTTTTCAAACATACACAATTAAGTTAGCAGGAAAGTGGACAAATTGATGTAAATCAATAAACGTCGCTAAATTAATAATTGGTTTATTGAATTGATTTATTAAATATTTTTTTAAGACTATTTTAAATATACACAATTAAGTTAGCAGGAAAGTGGACAAATTGATGTAAATCAATAAAACAATTATTAATTTAGCGACGTTTATTGATTTACCTCAATTTGTCCACTTTCCTGCTAATTTAATTGTGTATATTTAAAATAGTCTTAAAAAAATATTTAATAAATCATTTATCAAGCACGGCCAGTCCAGCACGACCATTTACTATAATTAACACGCTTGTATTTATGTTATTATTATTGATTTTATTTTATTATTATTATTATTATAGCTTCACCTTTATATTTGTTTGTTTGTATGTTTGTAAGCTTGTAAAGGAATCTTTGAACATGAAATTCACCTACTTCAAAACGTCAGATTAAACTGAAACGCTGTACACTTATCAAGGGCATATGACAATACAATAATTTAATTAGTCTTTTCCATTAACTTGACTAGTACCTTCAGGATAAAAAACTTGAAAAATTACAGCAAGCAAGCTAACACGCTGTACAGTGACATACGTTGCGTTGTCTATCCCATAGGCAAAATCAATATTGTTTTTTAGTGTTATAATTAAATTTAGATTCATCTTTAAAGTTCAATTCCAGATATATGTTATAATAGAAAACAGTATCACGGGTAACTGGAATAATGAAAATAAATCAATTTAAACACTCATTGATTGCAACGTTTCGTCTTTTTTTTATTAAGACTTTTTCAAGCTCTCAATATACTTAAACGATAGTTAAACTATGATTTAATATACAATTTGGCATTACAAAAACAATTATTACAAATTTTTAATAATTGTTTTTGTAATGCCAAATTGTATATTATATCATAGTTTAACTATCGTTTAAGCATATTCAGAGCTTGAAAAAGTCTTATAATAAAAAAAAAGACGAAACGTTGCAATCAATGAGTGTTTAAATTAATTTGTTTTCATTATTCCAATTACCCGTGACACTGTTTTCTATTATTAAATTTAGAGTTTAAAAAAACTAAAACAACTTTTGGCTATTGAATTCAAATATTAATTTCTAAAATTAATCTATTTAATTATGAATCTAATAATGTTGAATTTATATACTGATTGCATTTTGAACGGCAATAAATGCACTTAATATGTTTTGCCTTTTCTATGACGTTACTGAGCCTAAGCCTGACTCTGGTGAGATTCGGACTTAATCTATTTTTACCCAAAGACAAGTTCTCGATTCGAGTTCCATTTATATAAAAAAAATTCATTGTTAAACAATAAGAAACATTTTATTAAAAATCAATGTTACAATTTAATATCGAAGATATCAATAGAGACATTATTACGTAACTTCGATTTGCCTAATCTTGATATTCACTTAAGTTAAAGCTTATGCAGCCTCTATTTGAAAGCTGACGATAATTTAGTATTTTACCAGCTATACATATTGGACGCGATGTATTTTAAAGGCACGTGCACAACGGACGTAATTCGTAATGGTATGCACCCCTCGGCAATCCAGATTATCTTGACCTGAGTGTATCTCGAAAAAAAATAAGTACGTGTAACCCCTACCCACGGTTGAAGTGAAACATCTTTGACGTTGTAGCAGATATTGATTAAATAAAAAAAGGTTTGTGTGTACTTATGTACGCGCGACAGAACTTATACTTCTTTGGCATGATCGCGATAATTGATATTCACATTTTCGTTAAAGATGTACATTGATAAAATAAAATAGGATGTCTAGGAAGATGATAAATATAGTTAAAAGTTAGCCTGTTCACTTCGACTAGTACCTACTTATTTACTTTAGATGATAATAGGTGGAAAACTCCATCAGCACATTGTAACAGAGAAATGAGACGTGTCAACTATGAAGACAAAATAAAACTATACTGTATCGAAATCAGCTTTATCGACGATTTCAACCTTGCGAGTAGTAATTATTTACTTTGGATAATAGGTGGACATTGTAACAGAGAAATGAGACGTGTCATCTATGAATACAAAGTGAAACTATGTCGACGATTTCAGACTTGCCAATACTCGTAGTATATTCATAATAAATTAATAACTAATTTCATGATGTCTCATTTTCGCTGCATGCTGCGTGCGCAACTTCCGTAACAGAGATTGCACACTAGGTGCGCAACTTCCGTAATAGAGAAAATTTTACCCACAATACGCCAAAAGAAAGCTATGTCTTGACGCAACGTAATTTTAATTATTTATTTTAATAGTATGCAGAACTAAACTGAGAATAGTGAAAACTTTGAAGGCACAGATTAATTTTCCTCGTTGTGCATAAAGCTTCATACAGTTAGGGTATACATAAAAGTCGAGTGTCGGTAAGACAGTAGACTTCCATACCTGCTGCTGCATTCAGAGCACATTGCGCGAACGTGCGTTGTTATAATAGACATATAATGTAGGCTTGCATAATACATAAGTTAACAATCTAGTTATGTATCTATCGAAAAGTTTCTAAGTAATGTTTGCACTATTCACAAGTTGTGCTTAGGCACATCTATTTACCCGCGCACCAAGGTGCCACGTTACACTTAAGGACTGCTCACATTTGTCTTGTCGTCGAGACAAAATTCTATATACAGATTGTATCAACTCAAAGCTGTCCATAGGGCACTCTGTGTGTAAGATAGAGCACTATATACAAACGATAAGTAAGAGTGAGATAAATGATCGCTAATAGGTAGTAATTACTGTGGTTACTGTAAAATAAATTTAAATAAACGTCTTTGTTTTCTAAGTAAAAATAGCCATTTTATCAATTAATGACAGACTGTAGTCACTACCGAAATTATTGATAAATTGGCTATTTATACTGTTCACGAAAAAATCCAAATAATTAAATAATAATACGAATTAATATTACGGTTTAGTTGTTTTAGTTTGTAAACTGGTAAAAAGATTTACAAGTAGGTATTATTTATTTACAGTAACCACGGTAACTATTAGCGATCATTTATCTCGCTCTTACTTATCGTTTGTATATTGTTCTCTGTCTTACACACAGAGCGTCCTATGGACAGCTTTCATTTGATACAATCTGTATACTAAATTAGACATTCTTGTGTATTGTAACAATTTATACAAAAAAACCGGTCAAGGGCGAGTTGAATTTGCGAGAAGAGGGTTCCGTACTATTCTGTTTTCCGTGAGTATTTTAAGACAAGAGTTTCGTTTAGGTTTTTCTGTAAACTATGAGTAAGATCCGACATTCTCTATTTTAGGCCTAGTAGTTTCGGAGATAAGGAGGGGGGGCGGAATGGTGAATGGTTCATCAATTTGTTAAATAACTTTAAATCTATTTTAAAATCAGAACAAAAAAATATATTTGAGACCCTTACTACAAGCCCTTTCATTTGATATATCACACGGTACAGTTTGCGAAACTTTTTTTTTAATTTCCCAATTTGCCCCCCAAAAATGACCCCATGTTCAAAATCCATTATATTTTTGCATGATATATCTTATGAACGTGCCGAAATCTCGATAATTTAAATGGAAAAAAAATCTCAAATCCGCCTCGATGAAGTTACTAGATGTGCGGTTAGACTTTGTTCCCTGCTTATTATACATGTACATTTTCAACATAGGCATTGCAGTAAGAAGTTTATTTGTTATCACTTAAATTAAATTACTACAAAATTGTTTATCCTTGGTATTTCGGTATATAGTCTAAAGCAGTGATTCTCAAAGTGTGGGTCGCGAGTAATGTTTAGGGGGTCATTAAAATGAATTTAGAAACCACAGTTTAAAATTTCCCGAAAGCATATTTTTGTCTGAGGGATCAATCATCTGAATTCATTGCGCCAAAAAGCAGGCTCACATAAATTTAATTCAGTTAGTTACGTTAATGTCGAAACATATACATAAAATATTTTATACAAGTGTGTAGGCTTTCACGGCCGGCATTGTTGTAAAACTTCTTGGCTTCCGGGCTTGCACGCCGTGTTCCAATGGAATTTCTACCTGTCGTTTCGTCTACAACTGCGGTAGACACTGTGAAAAGCCTTCTAGGTTGCTCACAGGTAAGTGTGTCAACGACTGCTGCTCCATCTTCTTTTATGCAAAGTGGGTTAGTGTTCTCTATTCGGTCGTAGTTCGCTGTGCTCTGATTGGTCGTTGGGCTTCTTTTCGACTGAAATTTTGCGTGTGTTTGTGTATTTCTATGGCTTCCCTGTATATGCGTAGATAGCAACTCACTCTATGTTTTATAAAATATTTTGTTGTTTGGTGCACCAAAGAGGTTATTAATTTTTATTGATACTAAAAATAAATCTGCTATTAATCAAAATAATATGTGTTTCAATGCAACTAAATATAAGAAATTAACTCCTTCTGAATTTAAATTAACCTCCGTCACCCCGGATTGTTTTTTTACATATAACTATTCTTGGGACAAGATTTAAGTGCAAAAGGGTGTCGCGGACCAAAAAGTTTGAGAAACACTGGTCTAAAATACACAGGTAATACATATACTATCTCATAATTTGATTGCTTTGACCGAGTTAATGAGACTTCCATCTTACTGCTCTTCTGTTATTGAATTCATCGCATTAACCCCATAAGCTTACAGCGTAGCTGACATCTTTATGCTAGCTAACCTAATACAGCTTCAATTAATTGATGTTATCTTAATAATTGAAGGAAGACTGCTATAATCGAGAGAAAATGAAATTGCTTAGTTTTGTTCCTGATGTATATTGTTATCAAACTTTAAAACTTACTCATTTCATTAATTCGATAAAATCAGATTATAAATTATGATTTCCTATCGATTTACAGCATCAAAATGTATATTTATTTTAAGAGAGAGATTGTAAATTATAGACGTTCAACAACAGGTCATCAGCGTTATATTTATTTTAATATTGATTTTAATAGGTCTAGAACCAACATATATAAAACTAGCGGCCCAGTCCGGCTTCGCCCGAGTGTAAATGTAATATATAGGATATAAAAGGTGAGAATCATTATCATTAAATTCTCAACGTGTATTGAATTTGCGCGAATTCAATGGCTTTTATTTGTGAATGTTCAAAAATCGAAGAAAAATCTTATTTCCCAAAAAGAAATTTAAAAAATTCTGTTGATCTGATGGCTACCAAACTTCAGAAGATCAGCCGCTGGGCTAATCTAAAGATTGTCTGAAAATTTCATTAAAAATGGTCTACCCGTTTGGAGTCCATAGATTACATATACATCGTCTTTTATCTATATAGATTATTAAAATGTAAAAAGTGGTTATTGTGACATAACGATAATAGTTGGACATATAGTATCGCGAAGTTTTTTGTAGTTATTGATATGTTCTTTAATATTGTAGAACATACTTTTGTTCTATCATCAATAGTTTCCGCAGCGCATGCGACGAAAGATGTTTTATGGCATTTTTTTTACACCTTGGGTTACGTTACTAAAGTTTTAGTAAGGATCCCTAATATTTTCTAACAATAAATATAGCCTATGTTACTCAAGATGAATGTAGCTTTCTAATGGTGAAAGAATTTTTTAAATCGGCACAGTAGTTTTTGAGTTTATTCATTACAAACATACACACAAAAATACAAATCCTTCCTCTTTATAATATTAGTGTAGATATCTTACTCCGTCTAGAGAAACGTCGGCTCTATCATAGTCGGTCAAGTTCTCGCAAAACAGTGCGCCATATTTCACGAAAAATTTCGAGTTCTTTTCGACCTATATACTCTATTTCCGAAGCTAGTTACGTTGTAGGACTGATTTTTTCTGGGGGTTAAAGTTACCATAAAGAAGCAGTATTCCAAATTTCATACGATTGTATGAGAAAATATTCTAGATTAGTAACGTTATTCGGCTTTATATGGACAGCCCTATAGGGCTAGAAAGTGTGAAATAAAAATAGACGTACAAACTGGAACAACTTCGAAAACGGAATCAAAAAGGATAAAAATAATGTAACGCCCTGTTTTCTATTAATTATCTGTAGGTGGGAAAGTATGTAATTGTAAGGGTTAATTTTATTTTTTTATTTTTTAAATGCACTTTTGTAGTCAGTTGAATTATTTCAAATTTATTTTTATTGATAATATATTGAAATTTATGCGTTATACCCATACAATGTCAAAGGTCACTACCAATGTCATAAAAACCTTTAATAATAATAATTGCAAAGTTATTATTTATTTGAAAATTTATATTAGAAAATACAATGAATATTTATCAGCAATGCGTGCTTTATGTTAGTGTTTTAACATTCATATTTAAAAACACGAATATCATCAGGCACATAAGGGTACTTGTACACAAGATCGCTACAAACTGACGTGCATGTCAAATAATTACGTCATTAAAAATGAAACTTTCATCAACGATCGTGTCTGTACGAAAAATTTCTCAGCAGACATTATGGTAAAAATATTACTCGTATATGAAGTGCTTAAAAAAGGCAATTCTCCCTTACTCTCAATGTCAGGTAGAAATATCAATGGACCACGACGTACAAGCCCAAAAGTCAAGAAGTTTTACAATAACGCTGGCCGTGAAAGCCTATACACTTGGATAACTCTTAGTTTATTATTAAGGTAACATTAGGATATATAAATCTTTGACAAAAACGCAAACTAGTTGTTTAAAATATTTAATTTTAAGGCTGTCGGAACGCTTTGAATTTAAGCCAAAAATAGAACTTCGACTGTCAACTGATTGTAGACTTATTCGTCAACATTCTGCAAAATTTCTTTCTCTATAAGGAAGATAAAGGACAAATCTAGGTCTCTAATGGACTACTTTTGTAATTTATGAACGATTTACTAGAAAAAAGTTGGCAATAATTGTGCTAAAAAAACACACGTTTTCAATGTCACACTACGACCTTATTCGTACTTATTTCACAAAACTGTTCCATCACAAACCTAAAGTGGCTCTTCCTTTTTCGGAATTTTTTTTTTAAATCTTCAAAATATTTCCAAAAATTAGAGTAATCAATTGACAGCGACACCCTTGCAATAGCATCTTTTATCCTCGTAGTTGGCACCAGCCAAAAATTGAAACGTGCGGATGATCTGAGCAAGACAGAGCTAAAGAAGGTCACACCCACAACACGTCTTTTGCCTACCTCGCCTCTTGCCGCTGGGTCTCAGCACAAACTGTGTGAAAGTGATCCAACACTGTTAAGCGTCAATTTGTTATTTTAAGAAAGAGTTCAAATACAAAAAGTATGTGTGCAGTGAAATATGAACACGCAATGTAATATTCCACAAATATGTATAAATCAAATTGTACATTAAAAAAATAGGTCGCAGAGTTGTTTTCCCCAACGCTAATAACTCTCAAACATCCATCACTCTATGTTAGAAATCGCACACTTCGACTTATAAAATATTCTTATGTAACCACTTCGAAAAATCGATTTTTTTTTTCATATTTCAATAGTAAAACCTATCGAAAATATCCTGTGAAAAATAGAGACCGAAATTCCTAGTTTTAAATAAATTACAACTCATATAGTGGCCGACGCGCCGTAAGCGACTTGTTGGCTCTTGAAACTTTAAACGCATTTTTCAGGAAACATTATTTTCTAAAACTGTCATGGTCTTAAAAAAAAATATTCAACCGGTTGCTTTGAAATTTATATATGTTCTTCTACTCATTAATGGTTATCGTCCGTACTAAAATTTCTTATTTTCGAAAATATTTTCTTATTTTTTTAAACGATTTTTAACAAAAAAATTAACAAAAAACACAAACTTTTTTTCTACAGTCCGCCATTTTTTTTTTAATGAAATTGATTAATTTAGTAGGGACGATAGCGACATCCCTACTGAACAATGATCCATTCGATTTTTTTATTTCAGACAACATGAACAGCCGCTATTACCATGACCAGTGACCTGCTTTTTTTTTAGTGTCTAATTTAATTTAAAAAAAATATATATATAAAAAATGTAAAATAAGAGAAAAAAATTTTTTTATACAGTTTAAGATACAAACAAAAACATATAAAAAAATTAAAATGATTGAATGTTATTGTCGTCTAAAAAAATTCCCTAAAAAGAGGTAAAATTTATGCGTTCACATAAGAATACCCCCTTAAGAATAATAAGAGCATGTAGAGATTCTGAGAGCCCCCATCCTCTTCGGGACCCTTACATAATTAATGAATGGCCTCTAAGTATAAAGTTAATTAATAGTAATACAGTATATAACAATAAGCTGGACATTGGCAAAAAAAATTTATTTACTTATATACCTACATAAACTGATGTCGTTTAGAATCGACTACAAAAGCAAGTGAGTTTAAAGCCCACTAATTTAAGCGGTTACTCACGATCCCACCGCTGTACTGTAGACCGAAATAAAACCGCGCAATCGTTCTCTCGCCATTTAAACACTTCCGTTATATTTATATTCACATAAATGCTGTGTGCGTGCGCCCGGTACTTCCACCATATTATTATTGTTATTGTCTGCGCTTTCCTAACAAACATAATATAATTACTATGTAATGCGTGCGGCAATAAGTCGTTTAAAAGAGAATCTCTCTCTACATTCTCCTACGAAATGTAAATGTACTTATTAAGAGCCCGAAACCTAGTTATTTTCAACTTCACAGTCGCTATACTTACGCTAATTCACACTTGCATATCGACCATACCCGGGACTCCCACCATGTCTACCCGCCCTTCCACCACATTGTATTTATATCTGATTACATAATCACACTCACACTATATTTTAGTTGATTTTACGATGCCTGATTTTCATGTCGTCTTTGATTAAATTACTTGTATATATAGGGGATGAGTCTATTTAATACAAGGTAGGGAAGTTATAAATTATTATTATGTAAGCGTAAGATTCTTTGAAGACATGGTATAAACAGGCTATTATCGCTATGTATGTTTTTTTTGCCGGCATGAAATATCTCCCTTAATACTATAATACTTAAAATTAATGTTTGATATGCCATTTTAGAGATAATTTTTCTCTCTAATAACGAAAAATAAGTTAATAGGTATCTTAAAATTAATGTTTACATTAAAAAAAAACCCGGGTCGCAATGCCAAAACCCTGCCGACAATATAGTGTATTTGCTTGTATAGGGCAGTGTGGTTTTATACTTTTATTATGTGAAATTAAGTTTGTTTTTGGGCAAAATAAAAAATTTAACCCCTTAATATACCTCTTAAAATAACATTTTTTTCTTAATTGTAATATTATTATCAATCTAACGTCTACACCAAATTAAATACACCCTTCAATAAATAAGTCACTATCTGCAAACTAGTGTTTTCATAAAATTTGTAAATCCGGTCCTGTCCGGCCGATTTTATTAAAATTGTGGGGACACTTTTTAATCACTACCAAAGGGTTAAATTTCAATTTTGAAACGATTCGGAGAATTTTTTCGGTATTTTGGGGCCCAAAAACAGTTTTCAACCCCTAAAAACTACCCTTAAAATAGCCCGATTAGGCCCATTTTAAATAGGCTTCTTGCGATGATGGATTTCAACATGTGGCCCAAATTTCGTTGAAATCAATTAACTCTTTCGAAAGTTATCGCGCGTACACATATATATATATATATATATATATATATATATATATTAAATATATATATATATACATATATATAAACATTTTTAAAAATGGTGCCAAAGTGTTTAGGAGGTTATGAAACGTCGAGAAATTTTGGTCCGACCCCTAGGTCCCGCCATCCGACCGACGCCAATAGTGTATGTTGCCTTATGGCAAATACACTAATTACAGTTTAAAAATTTTCACAATTTCATTACAGAAGAAAAAACAATGTCGACATCTGGCGGCAATTTGTTTATTTTAACAGTTCTCGGTAATGTGACATGTAGTGGCACTGAAGTCTCTGAATAGAATAGAATAAAATAAAAGAAATAGCGGTCATATGGTGAAAATCCGGTTATTTTAACAATTGTCAGTAATATTAAGTGACGTAGTGGCGCTGAAGTCTCTGAATAGAATAGAATAAAATTTATTTTCATCCTATTATATTACGTAACTGACCACTAACGGTGCGAAGTATTCGCATGGATCCGCTAGTTAAATAATATTAGGTAATACTAGTAAAACACAATGTATTGTTATTTTTGATGTGTTATAGTAATTTATATAACTAGGGTGGAAAGAATCATGTTACTCACGAGTACGTGAGTAGTTTAAAAAAAGCACCAGCGAGTTCAACAGTAAGGCAATTGATAATATCATTCCGCTCGAGATATATACCATATTTTTTTCACGTACCCTTATAAAATAGCTGATTTTCGCTTAATTTTTGTTATATTTTCAGATTTGGTTTAAATCTGAAATCATCTCAATGCAGTATAGTGTTACTTTATATTCATAGATGACACGTCTCATTTCTCTATTACAATGTGCAGATAGAGTTGTCCATCTATTATCTGAAGTAAATAAGTTCTACTCGAAGTGAACTATATTTATCATCTCTCTAGACATCCTATTTTTTTTATAAAATTAGGTACATCTTTAACAAAAATGTGAATATCAATTATCGCGATCACGCCAAAGAAGTATAACTTCTGCCGAGCGTACAACAGTACACGCATGACTTTTTTGGTTATATAAGCAATTATGCCTTACAATTTCAAATAAAAAATATTCGACGGTTACAAAATAGTTATTGTAACCTGATTGTGAAAGCAGCTTTAAATAATATAGTATGTAAATCTCAAATTATTCACATAATATAGTCTTTCAAGATGGCAAATATGTTAGTGAAATGATGTGTTATTTCATCATTAAAAAAATTCCACCTCCGGCTTTGAGTTCCGCACAACACAACATCTTACGTCATTATGCAAAACACCAGACGCAAGCATATCTAAATGAACCAACTCGAATATTCCTTTGTGACATGCGAGAATTTGTACATATCAGTCATATAATATAGTCAACTGATTTTGTTTTCTTCAACAGTCTTTTATTTATGATGTGTTTAAGGCGAAAGCTGGCACCGCAAAAACAAATCTTTCTCAATCATAACAACAACGTAATACATGTTTTTTTTAAAGAAACTGGCAAAAGAAATGAGCCACTTTAATATATACGAGTCTCTTATTTGTATTGGCAACTTGTTAAAAAAAGTGCGTATAACCTTTACGCGCAGGTGAAGCAAAACATGTAAACATTGTTGAATATACAGTTTCTATATGTGCACAGATACAGATATATAAACAGTCAAATAATGATGAAAACTGAAAACAAGCTCCAAGAATCTTTAAAAATGTACAATAGAGATGTTGACTAGTTTTGGGAAAGTGCTTTAATGCATAAGTACCTAATATAGCCACAAATATTTATTATTTTTATTTAAATACGACCCAAGCCCTAAAAATAATGTATTTTAAATTCCGTTTCAAATTTCAGTCCAAAATGCCAATACTTGTCACCTGACTGCCGTGACGTCAGACGGTCACAAAGTAGAAGGCTGTGATTTACAGTTTCTGTATGTGCATGGAAAAAGATACATAAACAGGCAAAAATGATAAAAACTGTAAGCTGGGTAGAGTAGTGGTGACAGCACTAGATTCGCATTCGGGAGGTACGGGTTCGAATCCTGGCGGGGGCAGATGTGGCTGGGACTTTGTCCTACTGCCTCTTGCCGAGAAACGGTAATTCCTGTACCGGCCATCTTGATTGAGATTTTCCATGGTTTTCCTCAATTAATTTCAGATAAATATCGAGATGGTTCCTTAGTCAAGGCCATGGTCGATTACCTATCAAACTCCCAGTTCAAAAATTACCTATCCTATCCTAATTTCCTAAAAATTCCTTCATTCGCCCATTGCTATTAGTTAAGTTGAAGTTGTAGAAATGTAGAAAATAACGGGAGCTGGTAAAATGGAAAATAGTAATGGTGCGAATGGCGTCTGTTATGACATAACAGTCGACAAACGGACGTTAAACGCATTATTATTATTATTATTATAATTCGCTCCAATAATTTTTAAAACTGTACAATTACCGACAAGAGTTACAGTTTTTAAACGGTTTAATTTAACTTCACATTTGTTTGTTTCAAATCTTGTGACCGATTTTTCATCTACTTCCCGTTATCCGATTACGTTGAAATTTTGCACACGTATGTAATTCCAATGACAATACAATATTATGGTAACTAATTGACTTGCCCGGCGTCATCCGGGTGCGAATCGTACTTTTTAATTTTCATATGCTTCTCGTTAACCGATTGAGTTGAAATTTTGCACACGTGTGTAGCTCTGATGACTGCAGTACAACATTATGGTAACTAACTGACCGGCTCGGCTTCGTCTGGATGCGAATCAAACATTTAATTCTTACCCACTTCTCGTTAGCCGATTGATTTTGAAATTTTGCACATATGTGTAATTAGACTGACAATAAAATATTATAGTAACTAGGTGACCGGCTTCATCAGAGTTCAAAACACATTTTTATTTATTACTTTTAGACATGTCACAGCCGGAATTAAATTTTGTATAATTATGATTTTTGTTTGAAAACTACTTATTGAAATAGAAAAAAGCTTTACCGATGTTTTCGCAAAACATCGCTAAAGCTTTTTTCTTTTGATTGTTCCTCATCCAAACTTCCTTTCAACGATTACATTATTGAAACAAAACAAATACTGAAAACTACTTACTTATTAGTTATAATAGGCAAACGATTTTGGTGCCCTCTGTACATTTGCAGTCTACATACATTAAAAAATGCACCCGTTTTCTTTTTGACAGAAGAATATAATATGCCGATTTAAATTATTCATAAGTATTGTTTTCTTCTTGTGAATTTTGTAAATTGCA
This sequence comes from Venustoraphidia nigricollis, assembly GCA_034508555.1. Lineage (NCBI taxonomy): Eukaryota > Metazoa > Arthropoda > Insecta > Raphidioptera > Raphidiidae > Venustoraphidia > Venustoraphidia nigricollis. Next base: position 8,578,277 of record JAVRKA010000004.1, on the reverse strand, counting down.
AAAGTACATGCTATAAAAATATTATGTAGCCATTTTAGAATAAATAATGCGTCGTTGTTATAAAACGCACCACATATCTACTTGAAAAATTGAGTCCCAGTGGCGTAGAAAAATTATTCGACTGTCGAGTTGACAAAAAAAGATATTCGAAAAATTTCCAATCAAACATTGAAAATGCTTCGACATTATAAAAGAACATTTTCATTGGCTGCTCGATCTGAAAAAAAATCCATGTAAATAAACCGAAATTACATAGCGAGTCAAATTAATGTAGTGCAAAATGAAAAAATTCCAACCAATTGGGCAACAGGACCATTCCAACTATTTGATATATTATAAATATTATAATAAAACATAAAATAATGAGGCGGTGGTGCGGATAACGACTAATAATTAATATTATGAAATCTGCTATTCGTTTGCATGACTAAATAATAAGGTTTTATATAGGTATAAAAATTAGCCAAAGCATCATGCTTGTGCGCTACCTGACTAATTTCTTTTCGACAGATCTACACAACAAAAATACATATATTTTTATATTCAAAATATTTCCGGAACTATTGAACTTAGAAAAATAAATCTTTTATAAAATTTCCTTGGAAAAATAAATAGAATAAGAAACCCTTATGAAAAGTATACCACCATAATATATGAATATGAATTTTATTGTCAATGGAGCTGTACAATATACAGTAACTTGACTAGTCACATTAAGGTACAAACATATTATTTAAAATAAGAATAAAATTTATCGAGCGAATAAAATGCATTGTTAACAAGCAGCGTTTTAACTGTGGACTTAAATTTTGTGAAGGAAGCTAAATTTCTGTATTCTGCAGGTAATATATTGTACAAATAAGCTGAAATATTTGATGGACTGTATTTGAAAATATTATTATTTGCCATAGGTGTTATTAGCCAAAATTTCGAACGAGTATCATGTGAATGGATAGTGTCTACAGTTGTAAAATTGGTAATGTTTTGACGAGCAAAAACGATGTAATAGTAGATGTAGATACATGGCACGGTTAACATTTTTTTACTTTTAAAAATATCCCGGCATGGAGCGTTCCGTTTTAAACTACATATTCCTCTGATGACTTTTTTTTGTAGAATGAAAATGTTTTTACATTGTGGATTATTACCCCACCCGATGATTCCATATTTCAACTGTGGATAAATATAACCGAAATAAATAGACCTTAAGATAGAAATATCTTTATACAGAAATTTTGCTTTTTTCACAACATACATTTTTTTAGAAATTTCATTGCGAACGTGCAATATGTGTTCATCCCACTTTTAATTTGAATTCATATAAATTCCTAAAAATTTAAAGACTTCTACCTTTTCTATATGATAGTTATTAATGGAAAGATCTATATGTTGGTCATTTTTAGATTGAACCGTTTTCATGCAGATGAACTTTGTTTTGTGTTCATTTAACACTAATTTATTAGCACCAATCTTGAACCTGGACAAGCGCTGACATTGCTTTAGGTTTCAAATCAATAGTATTTAATGCTGAAACTAAAAGATTAGTATCGTCTGCATATATAATACAATTATCTGCAGAGGATGCCGCTTTTGGAAGGTCGTTAATATACAGCACGAATAGTACAGGGCCCAAAACAGACCCCTGCGGGACGCCTGAAGATACTGCTTCTATGTTAGAGGAAAATTCACCCGATATACAAACCTGCTGTACGCTATCAAAAACGATTCAATCCAATCATGACCAATACCTCTAACATCCATATACTCGAGTTTAGATAAAAGAATTTGATGGATATAAACAACGTTATAGCATATATCTCTTCTGCATATGCGCCGATTTTCTCCAAAATTATTAGAGTTCTTCATATTTGCATACTAAATATTTTCCCAAAATTTGATTTCAATCCGCTCAACCGTTTGTTCTGTATCGCGTTCACAGTTAAACAGACGCATAAACTTTTTTTTGGATTCTGCAACCCCAGAACGAAAAAATATTGTAAAATTTTGAAAAGTGAATTTCGACCTAAATTAGTACCATTCCCCACTAGTGGGTTTGAAAAGTAAAATAGATACTAAACAATTTCAAACTCTTCTCAAGATTTTTTGTCGTAACACTCAATTAAAATGGATTCGAAAAAGAAAATTCTCTAACTCGTACGCCATTGATATAGTATTTTTTATCAAAACATTAAAGAAGATTTATAAATATGTTAGCATAATTTATAAACATACAAAAATCTTATTTTAAATTACCGAGTTAAAACATTATTTTCCTTTAATCTTCCAACATGAAAAGCTTATTTTCTTTAAGATAATTAATTTCCGCAATGTAATGCACTTCATATTTCTTTTTGTGTTTGTCATATTTTTTTCAATTACCTCAAAATAAAAATAAAGTATCTCGTTTGGAAAATAAATATACACGATACAGTGAAATCTGCGGTTACAAGTAAAAGTGGTTGAGGGCAAATATTTGGACAAAAGGAACCCTTCGTTGCCCGTCTGTCTGTCTGTCAAAACCATTTTTTTCAGTAACGCGTAGTGGTATTAAGTTAAAATTAATATCAAATACTCTGCAATCCTTTCGAGCTGTAAAAAATCGAATATCTGATTCAACTTGTCAACGCAATCAAAAGGCCGTTTATGCCGCATTTTATGACACTGGAAAGGGAATCAAAGCCTATTCAAATAATAATTGTGTATTAAATATTTATTTAAGTTATTAAATCGGGTACTTCCCGTTGACGACCTGAAGTTTGACAAGAAGCAATGTCTTATAACACAAGTAAAGGGAAAAATTAGAAAACCGTAAATTTGTAGTTAGGTACTCTACAAAAAATATTTTTTTGCGCTTATAAATTTTGCAGTGTCATTGAAAAAGGATAAACTGGATTATTGGTGTAAGGCAGGAATTTACGACACTGCAATTCGTCATAAATATCATTTTACACAAAAGCAGACATGATCCCTTTTGTTTTGTGATAAAAAAGAAATAGAATAAATAAACGCAGAAAATGTAATTTACACAAATAGTCATTATTCCCGCATCATTGGTCATTTTCAAATAATTCAAGCAGGAAAAGATATTATCTAGCACAATGATACATAATAATCATAATAATGACAATAGAGGAAAGAGAACTTTGAAATAACAAGAGATTTTAAACAACGGTTACATTGCAACCGTACTACAACTGATTCAATAACAGGTTAAGGTTCATCCTTAAATCTTTAGCTTAACTATGAAAAATCATATTCAATATTTGATGTTAATGCTTGAAAATAAACTAGAAGTACCATTCTTTCCATACAGCTTTTAGCCAAGTATTTACAATTTATTTGATCTAAATCAGCCATAATCAATGTGTACTCCGCGGAGCCCTAGGGGTCTCATAGACGTTCGTGAAGGCTCCACCGAAATAATATCAATATAAAGATTGAAACACTGACTTAAACAGTTGGTCAAAAATAAAAAAAAAAAAAAAAAAAACTTCATACCTTCCATTAAATGGAAACAATCTTATCAATTTCTAGTAGAATCAATGCAGTGTTACATAAAGAACGCATTTTTGTATGATTTTCAATAAAAAACGAACATAAAACCAGGTTTTGCTTATTTTAGGGCTCCATAAAATATTTAGTGTTTCCAAAGGGTTCCGCCGCCAAAAAAGTATGAGAACCGCAGATCTAGACAAATGATTTAAAAATCAAATAAAAACCAGGAAATCAGCATCAGTTTAACACAATTTTTTTTTTTAATTAAATATTTAATGGTGTTTCGACATCTCACAAATTTTTGTACAGAAGAAATTAAATTTAAAAAAAATTATCGAGCAAGCCAAATTTTTCAATATTTTTAACATACGCTTTTAAAGAAAAAACTTCAAAATGCTATTTTGCTTTCTCGTAATTCGAAATTTCGTGACATGCTGTAAAGAAATATTGACGAATATCACGTTTTTCTATTCCATTTTTCGAGCAAAAATATGTGTTTTTGGAAATTTTTAAGCAGTAATCCCCTTTTTGTGAAGCTTAATGTTTAATTACAGCTAATAAAAACAATAAAAAAACGAATTTTGCATTCACAGTTCGAAATTTCGTAAGAGCATATTTTACAATTTATTTTGTGGTATCCACTATTGAACTTTAAATATAATCTTTTATCTAACCACGCTCAGGTTAAAATGTTTCAAAGACGATATTATCGCTAGCAAAGCCGCGTAAAAAATCTAGTTTTTTATATAAAAAAAAGAAATATAAATCACAGAAAAAGTTACACTTTTATTTTGCAAAAAATATGATGACAGGAATCAGTAAATAATTCGTAGAATTGTTTTTTTGAATAATGAAAATACGAGACCAGTCTTTCGACTTTTCTGAAACTATGCGCTGACAAACATAAATATTCATATTTTTCGGACAGATAAATATACTTTTGCTATTGATCGAAAAGGAATGGTAAGGAACGTGGATGACATTTAATCCGTTGGGACTAAAGGAACGAAAAAAAAGGTAGGGTAAAGCTGCCGGTTTTCGACTAGCCACCTGTACCAACTATCAGATCAAAAGTTTACAGATAAGCATATACTTTGTGCTGTACATAACTGTACATAACTTTGTAATAATTTAGTAGATAATAAATCTAACAGTTAGAAGTATTTTTTGATAGAGACAAGGTATATTTTCGTTGATATGCGCAGCACACCTTTTAAATAATAATTGTATATTAAGAATTTGTTTAGGTTAATAAATAGGATACTTCCCGTTGACCTAGAGTTATGAAATTTAGCAAGAAACAATGCTTTATAGCACAAGTAAAGAGAAAAATTCGAAAATCCTGTAGTTACATCACAAAAAAATCTTTTTTTTTCTATAAGCGTCAAAATAGTGAATACTAGCGACATCGGACGGAATCTCTTAAAAACTATTAGTTCAGACATTTCTACGCTTTAGTGTGTATTATTATGGCCGCTATAACAAGAAAAAAACCCGGGTCGCAGTGCCAAAACCCTGCCGACAATATAGTGTATTTGCTTGTATATAGGGCCGTGTGGTTTTATACTTTTATTATGTGAAATTAAGTTTGTTTTTGGGCAAAATAAAAAATTTAACCCCTTAATACACCCCTTAAAATAACATTTTTTTTCTTAATTGTAATATTATTATCAATCTAACGTCTACACCGAATTAAATACACCCTTCAATAAATAAGTCACTATCTGCAAACTAGTGTTTTCATAAAATTTGTAAATCCGGTCCTGTCGGGCCGATTTTATTAAAATTTTGGGGACACTTTTTAATTACTACCAGAGGGTTAAATTTCAATTTTGAAACGATTCTGATAATTTTTTCGGTATTTTAGGGCCCAAAAACATTTTTCAACCCCTAAAAACTACCCTTAAAATAGCCCGATTGGGCCCATTTTAAATAGGGTTCTTGCGGTGGTAGATTCCAACATGCGGACAAAATTTCGTTAAAATCAATTAACTCTTTCGCCCGCACATATATATATATATATATATATATATATATATATATATATATATATATATATATATATATATATATATATATACATATATATATAAACATATATATATAAACATATATATATGCCTCGCCATATAGGTCCCGCCATCCGACCGACGCCAATAGTGTATGTTGCCATATGGCAAATACATTAATAATAAAAATAAAGTTAATAAATATTGTACGGTGGTACGGAACTCTTCGTGTGCGAATCCGACTCGCACTTCGCCAGTTTTTTTATGATTAGTATAATTGATGTTTAATAATGGTATACTAATGAGTATTTAAATATCTAAGTTAAAAATAATGTAAATAAAAATTACGAAGCTGTCGAAGTGAAACAAGAAACAAAGATTATTGTAAAATTTAAACAGGTTTAAATAAGTATGGAGTTTAATTTGAAATTCATTATTTTAATTGGAGCGACTGAAGCTTAAACAGAAAACTGTTATTTGCATATTGATGAATAATAACAAAATCCTCTTTCCAATTCAGCTAGCTTCAAAAATTAATCTTATTTATAAATATAAAATACAATATAATCTTTATAATGCGCACTAATTGGAATAGAATTTTGTTAACATTTTTTACGGAATTTCCAAACAATTATCGACGCCCACTGCTCGAGCACCCATAATAGTGTTGAGCTGACCATAAACTTTCTTTCACGAATTCATAAAAATATTTTTTCCATTATAAAAGAAAGTTAATTTTTTATGTATTCTTTCTACTTTTTAACTGTTAGTTGTATTTTTTTTTTTGTGTTTCGTACCAAAATTAGAAAAACGGAACACTTATCACTCCGGTATTTTTCTACGCCCGTCCTTAATTCCGTATATCACGACCTGCCAGAGCTAGATATTTGAAATTTGGCAGAGTTAAAGCTTGTTATGAACTAATCACGCAAGGGAATCAAAACCTATAGGGTACTGGCCGTTGACCTAGAATCATGAAATTTCGCAAGAAGCAATGTCTTATAGTACAAGTAAAGAGAAAAATCCGAAAACCCTTAATTTGTATAGTTACATCACAAAAAAATATTTTTTTTTGTGATTATAAAGTCATTTGCAGTTGGTAAACTGACCGCGACCTATGTCGATGTGTGGAGACAACAGTTTTCCAACGGAAAAGTTAAGTTTGATCCTCAATCCGGTTTATCTTTTCGTTAAAGCAATGTTCGGCGCTTTTATAGTTTTTTTATTCAAAACACATATAGATTAATGCCCGCTAATATAATTTGGCACGAGTAATGGAAAAAACGCGAAAATGATAAAATTTCAATTTTATGTGGAATTCTTACAAGGGCGCGAGTTATACTCGCACTTGTCTGTCTTTTTGAAGTTTAACTTCTTTAGCGACGTATCTGTTTGAAAAATGTAAGAAATCGAAAGGAAGGAGAATAAACAAAACAAAGGGAAGTTAGTTTGTCCCCTAAAAATAACATAAAACTGACAAGGACAGAAGTTTATAGTGTGTTGCATTTTGATTAAAAAAATAGTAAGATAAGAATAAACATATAAAGTCAGTGATTGGGTTATGCAGGGCTTGAATCTGACGTTTAAAATTACGGACAATTGAAGTACAAAATAATTTCTGTAAATTGATGTACAAACATTAGTAATAGTCTCAATATGAATGTCGAGCGTGTATTTTTTTGACAAATACAATTAAAAATGACAATTTTAAATTGTCTTACATCGACCACCTAGCAGATTTACTTTTGTATATCAACCTAATATGTCAGAACCGGATTTGAAAAACAAAATATTCAGACAGCTGATAATCTTTTGACACTTGACACAAGATCATGGGGTTGTATTTATATACGGTAGGAACTCATAATATATATTTGTCGGATATTAAAGAACAATTCATCTCTTATTCACGATTTTGGAAATTCCACATCATCTGTTAGTTATAAACATTTGTTACTTACAACAAATATTCGTTACCTATAAATATTGTTAGTTACAAATAGCCCTTAGATAGTTTTATGACTGGAAAATCTGGAGTTCGGGTTGATATGTGGTCTCCAAACGTGGCCACGGTCACAGGACGGAAAGTACGCATTTCTAAGAAAGGCACCAAGTCGACCCTCAAACGGAGACATTAAAAATAGGATACGAGGGTAGAAGGACAGTTCGATTTGAGCATCGGTCGAGACAAGACATTCTTTTGGGAGCTGCCGTCCTGTTGACTGTGGACTCGTTATAGTACCCATGGATTATTGTCATAGTGTAGTGTAGTTGATTTCTAGTGAAGCTTGACAGTGTAGTATCTATTGCTAGCGTACTATACTGGCTATTGTTAGTGTAATTGGAACGATGACCAAACGAATAAGAACACTTATTCGGCCCCTGCTCCGACATATTTAATGTAAATTCAGAAAGGAAAATATTAAATATTGTATTCTCTATTTTCAGATATATTTTCGGATTAAATATTTTTTAAATACAAGTATATATGCTGAAACGTCGATCCATTAGTGTGAGGTTATGATGTCAATATACAACAGATAATTCATATTAAAAATGTTTTTCTGTAGATTATAGTATGTAAATAAAAATATGGTATGAATGTGACGATCTGTCCATCTGAGAATTTTCACATGACATAAACAGCAAAGTGCCCTCTGAAACTGTGTAATAATTTCGTCGTAATTATAATATTAAAAATTAAAGAAGTTAAGCTTCTTATGTGAACTTATAAGGGTGAGGCTCATTATATTTTTTTTTTGGTACACCCCATATAAAAACTGTTTGCGTGCGAAAGAGGTAGATAGGTATATTTAAATGTAATCATTTGAAGGTATTAAATGAAAGTATCTGATTCATTTATATAAAGAATCCAGTCTAGTTTCCGTTATAACGGGAAAGGTGGGTGGAGTAGTATAACGGGCGGCGGCGATGCGTCCCTCTTCACACCTCACTTAATCTTAATTATAACATCGTCCAGATACATGCCGCCCGCCGTTCCCCAGTGGCGCTGTGATCGCTGAGCACGCGCGCGCGCGAGCCACCACTACGCGCTGTTTTCGGGTCGACAACTCTGAATCTCTTTGATTGCACAAATCAAGACTCGTAACCTACGCAAGAAATTTTTCTTTGACTTTAGAGAGCTTCACGCTTGTTATACGGTTTCAAATTAATAAAATATCGGTCTTGTCTATTTTATTCTACCCTTAAACTAAGACAGGGCCGTACGAAAATAGAGGCGAAAGTGACCTAAGGGATGGTCTTCTTGTAAATTCACGTTTCAGATTGCTAATAAGAATCCATTGTAGATTATAGACACTCGACAACTTAGGTTATTAGCGTCTTAATGACATCAAATAACAATCACTAGTAGGATTCGAAACGACAATAGTCAGGTCAAGAAGCCAACACGCTAACCACTCGACCAGACTCCTCTGCTAATTAGGATCACTTTTTTCAAAATTAAAAGTAGAGTACTTTGGCAAAATTTGCAATCTTTGTTAAAAGCGAGTTGCACCCGTTGCAGAGTCTATACTCTGTTCAAATTTCAGCTTTGTGAAAATAAATAATTTTCACTCCTAAATTGAAATCTTTGGTCTGGTTTCAATCGAGCAAACGCTATGTCAATTTTTGTTTCGTTAATAGTGTGGTACCTACTGCTAATTTGAGCTTTGTGTAAATAAGTTAAATTTTGCGTTTCTCTCCAATTTTAAAAATTTACCCCACCGAAGTTCTTTAGCTAGAGCGGTCATTTCTTCCTTACGGAGTTCTAAACAACATATTTCCAGATGTGTCAAAATGAGTGTGTTCTCGAGATCACTAGCTCTTGGGCTATTTATTGTTATTGCGGACGCAGCATGCAACGAAAACGAGACGCCATGAAGTTAGTTGCTAATTTAATATGAATGTAATAGTACGCGTATCGCCAAGGGCGAAATCGTTAATAAAGCCTACTCTTCCATGCAGTATGGTATTACTTTGTATTCATAGATGACACGTCTCATTTATCTGTTACAATGTGCTGATGGAGTTGTTCACCTATTTATCCAAAGTTAATATATACTACTCGTAGTGAACAGGCTTACTTTTAACTACATTTATCATCTCCTTAGACATCCTATTTTTTTATCAATGTAGGTACATCTTTAACGAAAATGTGAATATCACTTATAGCGATCACGCCAAAGAAGTATAACTTCTGCCGCGCGTACATAAGAGCACGCATTATTTTTTTACTATTATTATTAGTGTATTTGCCATATGGCAACATACACTATTGGCGTCGGTCGGATGGCGGGACCTAGGGGTCGGACCAAAATTTCTCGACGTTTCATAACCTCCTAAACACTTTGGCACCATTTTTAAAAATGTTTATATATATATATGTATATATATATATATATATTTATATACGTGTATATATATATATATATATATATATATATATATATATATATATATATATATATATATATATATATATATATTTATATACGTGTATATATATATATATATATATATATATATATATATATATATATGTGTGTGTGTACGCGCGATAACTTTCGAAAGAGCTAATTGATTTCAACGAAATTTGGCCCACGTGTTGAAACCCATCACCGCAAGAAGCCTATTTAAAATGGGCCTAATCGGGCTATTTTAAGGGTAGTTTTTAGGGGTTGCAAACTGTTTTTGGGCCCCAAAATACCGAAAAAATTCTCCGAATCGTTTCAAAATTGAAATTTAACCCTCTGGTAGTGATTAAAAAGTGTCCCCACAATTTTAATAAAATCGGCCCGACAAGACCGGATTTACAAATTTTATGAAAACACTAGTTGGCAGATAGTGACTTATTTATTGAAGGGTGTATTTAATTCGGTGTAGACGTTAGATTGATAATAATATTACAATTAAGAAAAAAATGTTATTTTAAGGGGTGTATTAAGGGGTTAAATTTTTTATTTTGCCCAAAAACAAACTTAATTTCACATAATAAAAGTATAAAACCACACGGCCCTATACAAGCAAATACACTATATTGTCGGCAGGGTTTTGGCACTGCGACCCGGGTTTTTATTAATATATTAATAGTAATAGCAGGAAAATGAACGTGGGATGTATATTATTACACTAATTGTTTATTCTGCGACGTTTCGGTCATTTATGAAGACCAAATAAATGGCCGAAACGTCGCAGAATAAACAATTAGTATAATGATATACATCCCACGTCCACTTTCCTGCTATTACTATTAATATATTATATTAAAATGGATGCAACATTAGAGAATTATTATTAATAATTAGATATTTTATTTGTTTCTACCGTTCAAATAATGTTGATGAACACTTCGGCTTGTTTGCCTGACGGTGTACTGGCTTTTTTAGAGCTCTTTCACACTAGCCCGATGCCGGAACAATTTTTTATCGAAGTTTTTTAATTTATTTTTCACGATTAAATTTCGTCTTCTATATAAACCTAAATAATCCTCAAGGGCACTCGATAAAAATCGTTCCGGTACCGGCTAGTGTAAACGAGCTCTTAAATATTTCGAACGGTTTCTTATAATTGAACGAACAGTTTCCGGTCAGGGATTGCACCATTTGTAGGTTATGTATAGGTATACACGGAAGACTTTGTACATACACACTTACTGTAGGAATAATACATTTATAGTTGTTTCACTCGAATCAAAGCAACAGATAATCATTTATCTCTCTTGCTCGAACCTAAGTCACACAACGTGAGAGAGAAACGTCCTCTTGGGTACAATAATCACACTTCGTCTGTGATTTGCATTCTCCTTGGTCTAGCAGTTCTGCTTCCTTGCCTACCTTCTCTATACTCTGCCCGGCTATTATTATAACCACGCGTATAGTCCAATTCAAATAAACTGACATGTGACTAGCAATAAAACACAAATAGTATATTACAACACGAGGGCAGAAAGTCGAAATTCCTGCACTGTTTAAGAGAAAAATATAGAAAAAACTGAGATATTTTTTTCGTCTCGATAGTGATTATGAGCGTTTAAGAGCAAAAAACGTGATCTTTTAATTTTTTTAAAATTCAATTGAATGAAACAAAAGAACGGCTGGATGGATCAAATTGAAACTTTATAGGGTTTTTGTGGGTATATTGAGCTGTAAAAGGCACACTTTACATCATTCGTTTTATCAATATTTTTAATTTAACGCATGAATTTCCAAAAAACCACCAAAAGCCCTTTTTTTCTCGCATTTTTAAATTGATGTCACGATTGGAGAAGCATTTTTTTTCAAAAAAACGTAGAAAATTTATTCAAGTCTTTGAAACCCACCTTCGATTTTCCGTGCGATCATTGGTTGCTGAGATATCGATGATCAAAGACAAAACGATCCTTTTTCATTCAAAGTCCGATATCTCAGCGAGAAGTGGTCGTATCAAGGTCAAAAAAAAAACAAATTAAAGCTGAATGAACAAGTTATCCAGTTCATGCAGTGATTTAGTCGGATTTTTTTTTGTCATGGTATCTTTTAGGATTCCATAATACCCGTAACTAGAAACATTTTTTCCTTAAAAGATCTCAAAATTGGAGACTTCAAGCTTTAAATTGTTTTTTTTTCTCCAATACGACCATTTTTAACGAAGATACAGTCATTTGAAAAACCGCTAAAATTTTGGATTTTTTTTTATCCTTTAATGTACTTATGGTAGTGAAATAATGGACGTTTTTCATATCAAACTTTCACTTATAACACTTTAGCTCAGATACCAGTACGATAAAAAAATTCATTACACGTTTCGCTAGCCAAATTATCGTCATCAAAACAATGATCATACGCTAAAATCATTAATACATATATATATTTACAAAAAGATGTGGCAGAATAAGCGTACAGACAGAGAGATATTGCTGGTATAAAAAATCTGTATTTGAAATCATACAAAAAAATCCTAATCCCAACGTTCTCATCTAAGACATACGTTTTATATAAATTGAACCATATGAATGATAGGCTTCTTTAGAATATGGTTTTCACTATAGGCCAGCTGTACTACATACACAAAGACACAATTCTAAGTTTATATCTATGTCCGCAATGCAAAATGACTCATGTCGATATACTGATATTTTTCTTCACACTTTCAGATATATTTTTTCTTCTTTTAGCGCACTGAGAATAAAATTTTAATAGGCAACAAAAGTTACGCGCGTACAGCTAACGAAAATTTGACATAATGAAGTGTGCCGCACTAACGGAAAATTCAACAGTAGGAAGTTGGCCAAGAGGCTCAGATGAACGAAATCAAGGCTCGTTCTGTCATCTGGAAACTATATTATATACTAGACAACTATAACCTTTAATAGAATAGAATAGAATAAGCTTTTATTGTCGAGCCCATTTTGGGATACAATACGTCAATATACAATAAAATAGAACACATAATTACAAATTTCCTAAAATTCCTGTAAGGAGTAGGGTTCCTTATTTATTACATAATCTTTTAATGCTCTCTGAAATTTTAATACATTTTTTTCAGTTTTTATGTGTCTTGGCAATTTTTCAAATATTTTCAAGCCCTTTTTCGAAAAATGCTATTCTGTGCGGTATGATATAACTGTTTTTCCTGGTATTGTAATATTTTTCCGTATTTTGATCAAAATAACTTAGTGAGTGCAAATGCTTTAATAGTTCAAAAAATATATATCCCATATAATGTTAACATTCTGTGCTCTTTGAATGTACCCCGGCAGGATTGTCTATATTGTAAATTGAAAATTTGCCGCATTATTTTTTTTTGGATTCTGAATACTCTGTCCACTTCAGATGATCGTTCCCAGTTTGTGATACCGTATTTTAATGAACTGTAGGTAAAGGCATAGTAAGTATATTACTACGAAACTATTTTGATCAAAATATGATTTTTGTAATCTTATTAAGTAGTACTGTTTATTTAATTTTTTGCAGAGAAGGTTTATATGATCCGTCCGTTTTAGCTTATGATCTACCTAAAAATTTTACAGTATTACTTTTGTTTAAATCTCCTGTTAGATAATTGTGATAGGAATTGATATTGTCTTTTATTTTAAATACTACATAATTAGTTTTATCTAAGTTTGCAATCAGGTGATTCTTTGAGCACCAGTTTGAAAATTGAAGTAATGTTTTTTGTTCAGCTTCGTGGTAAGATGGTGCTGCTATCAACACTGTAATGTCATCAGCATACATGATAATTGTTTCGGCAGTTAAATGATCCGGAAGATCATTTGTAAAGCAGATGAATAATAGAGAAGCTAAATTGCTTCTTTGAGGAACGCCAACCGTTAATTGTTTTATTTCAGATTTTTGATTTTCTATTTTTACATACATTGTCATAGTCATTTTGAGTGTCATCCAGTGTAATTTGTATTATTGTATTTTTGATTACTTAATGTATTGAATATAAAAGTAAAAACCAAGATAAAATTTTGAAACTGTTTTTAAATATTTGAGGTTAACTTTTTTAAAATTTTATTCTTAAACTTTTTGAAGATTTCATTTGAATAAATTATTTGCCTGCATATAAAAAATTAGTGTTTAATCACGTGAAAGAAGTATATAAGCACACTCATCCCTTCTTTTCGTTAGCAGGTTAATTTAGATTCGACTATATTCTTGACAAAATTGATATTATATCTAGAAGAGCCGCGGGTAAGGACTAATTAGTCCAAATATATTCCTTCAATATTTGTTTAAATACCTTCACTAATATTGATTGTCTGAAAGTCCTTTAAATAGCAACTGAACTGTATTTCAAAATGGTTTAATAACCGTTTAGTAGATACTTACTACTCAACATTTTCGATGCAATGGTAAGAATCAACTGTTGTCGGTACTTAGGGAAATTTTCTACTATTGCGCCTTTACGGATGAAATGCAATTCAGAAACGTAACTTTCAAATAAACTCACAAAAACGATTTAAAATTTAAAATTGATAGTGGTAAAAGAATTTAGTTCAAGATATGCACCCGAATTGATCTTTTAATTGTAATGGAAAAAAACACTACATACAATATACAAACCATTTTTAAATGTAGTTCAAATATACTGCCATCTTTATATAAAGTAGAGTTTATAATAAACAAAATCAAAAATAAAAAAAAACCTGGGTCGCAGTACCAAAACCATGCCGACAATATAGTGTATTTGCTAATACAGGCAGTGTGACTATTATATGAATTAGTATGCTTTTGGAGAAAATAAATAAATTTAACCACTTATTACACCCCATAAAACAATATATTTTCTTAATTTCAATATTTTGTTTCTGTTTTATCATTTCGTTATCTACACAAAATTATATACCTACATCCGTCAGTAAGTATAGTTCTCTATCCGCAAACGTTTTCATAAAATTTATAAGACCAACTTCATACCGTCGAATTTTCATTAGCGTGGCCAACTTCATACTGTCGAATTTTAGTTAGCCGTGTGCGCGTATCTTCCAGCTAAAATTTTACTCTCAGCGCGCCAAAAGAAGAATAACTTCAAAAATTATCTTTGATTCTCTCCACCAACATCCAGGGTAGTTAGGTCCTAGTATTAATTCAAATTTTCAGTTGTTATTTTTTGTAATAAATTGAAAATTCAATCGATACTTATACCAGTTCTCAAGCCAGAAACTGAGAAACTGGGAGAGTCATCGAATATAAGAAACTCGGGTCGCAGTGCCAAATCCCTGCCGACAATATAGTGTATTTGCTAACACAGGCAGTGTGGCTTTATTATGCGAACTTGGTTTTTGGGCAAAATAAAAAAATTTACTTCTTAATACACCCCTTAAAATAACGTTTTTTTTCTTAATTGAAATATTATTATCAGTCGAACCTCTATACCAAATTATATACACCTTTCAGTAAATAATTCACTATTTGTAAACTAACGTTTTCATAAAATTTGTAAATCCGGTCCTGTCGGGCCGATTTTTTTAAAATTTTAGGGACACTTTTTAATTATTATCAGAGGGTTAAATGTCAATTTTGAAACGATTCGGAGAATTTTTTCGGTTTTTTGGGACCGTAAAACATTTTTCAACCCCTAAAAACTACCCATAAAATGGCCTGATTAGACCCATTTTAAACAGGCTTCTTGCGGTGATGGATTTCAACCCATGGGCCAAATTTAGTTGAAATCAATTAACTCTTTCGAAAGTTATTGCCCGCACACAGATATATATACCTATATACATATATATAAACATTTTTAAAAATGGTGCCAAAGTGGTTAGGAGGTTATGAAACGTTGAGAAATTTTGGTCCGACCCCTAGGTCCCGCCATCCGACCGACGCCAATAGTGTATGTTGCCATATGGCAAATACACTAATAATGCATCGCTATTCCATGATATTTAAAAATACTAGGATTTCTACTTAAACCATTTTTTATGTGACCACAGATACACAGATGCCGTCGCATCCCGTCCCGTCCCGTTCTTCTAGAGTTAGAGAAGAGATAGGTGTGCGCCGGTTCGTTGCAGATAGCATATTGTAACAAAATTACTTCAATTTCAGTTCTATCCTCAAACCCTTACAGCTCTTTACAGAGACCAAAGAAACTAATTGAACTAGGTGTATAGTCTCGAAGAGACAGACGCGTATAAGCAGTTCCACAAAGCTCAGTATTGTGGCCCATGTCATTTTATATCGTATGACGGCTTCAGGGCTGTGGTTGCTAGTTAGTTTCAAATTTATTTTTATAACCTACAATTTTTGTAAATAGTAATTTATTTCTTATGTTATAAAGAATACTTTAGATGTTAATGGCATATTTTTAACACGAGAAAAAAGGTATATTTTGTTGCACTACCCCCTGTAAAATAGTCGCTTTTTGTGTCTTCAAAGCGTTTGTAAATTAACCCATTTAGCACTAGTACGCAAAGTAAATCAAAAGTGATGCGATTTCAATCAGTTGTCATTTAAATTTATTTGAGCAAAAGGGACAAGCATAATAGGCTTTGGTATCATAAACAGTATATAGTACTCGTCGCGGTTCTAAAAAGTTCTGAAGTTAGTCACAAAGAACGTCGCAAATGCATATTTTAGAGCCGTTCTGGTTGTTTTGTGGGAAAGGAAGACTCCTACCACCTCCCAATTACCGGCACAGAACATGCGCTCATCGGTGATTAGTTATCGCTGGTTGTCTTGTCACCTGTCTCTTTCCTGCTATAAAGTACAGTCCAGTTCGCTATTGTTAAGTTGTTTCTTTGATTGTTAATTAAACAAGATGCCTAATACAGTTTTGCATAGACGAACACGAAAAATAATTTTTTGGATGACTTTATGCAAGGAATTAGACCTTTAGATTAAAGAAAAATTAAAAAATTTAAAATAATAATATATTAGATGAAAAATTTTCTGAGGACTTAGGATCAGTTTTTTTAAATCAATACTAAATTTTTTATTTTTTACGCGAATTTGTAGTTTTTCAACCGACTGTACCTGCGCAAGCCTCCATTTGCATCTAACTTCAGAACCTTTTAGAACCGTGGCGCGTATTATACATTTGTATTCAATATAACCGAACTGAAGTATTAAAAATATTACAAATATATTTATTATAATGTGAAATTCAGCTATTATGACTCGTGTGACTATTAAAACTCGCCAATTGCTGGTTTTAACATAATGTTAGCTCGTACATAACAACTGCATTTACGTTTGAAATACATAAACTGCTCTTTTCTTGAAGCATTGAATAAGTATATTTTTTGTACTTTTCTTCAATAAAGGTGAGTATATTTTTTAAATTTTTAATGAACATATTTTGTTTTTGATTTTAATGTTTGATCCTCAACGTTATTCCATAATAAACCTCAAAATTCCGTCGCATTTCTTAGAAAAGCTTAGGCTAATCCAACAGGGAAAAATATTTATTTGTTTAAAAAACGAAAATTAAAAAAAAAATAGGAAAACTGTTCGTTTCTGTTTTGATACGGCAAAACTCTTCGGATGTTAATGGTTTATAAATTTAAAATCTTCTTTTATTGAGTGTATTTTTGCATTTATTTTTAAAATATTATAAAGAGTTGATCTCTAATTCTTACGTCACACAAAGAAAACCACTAATTATTTTTATTCACCTGTCTCCTCACACTACCACCGCCTCCTAAATTAATCAAACGCACCCCAATCGGGCGGTATCGTCCGCTTTGAGAAAGACTGCACTGGTTTAGTCCATAACTAGTCGAAGTAAATACACTCCTTAGTTACATTGGATTTTTTTATACCTCACCACGTACCTACACCAAGTAATCTACTTACTGATTATGTTCAAAGTACTGACGAATTCAAAGAGAAATTATTAATTTATATATACGAACGAAAATTTCATTTCGTATAGACTATATAATGGAGTCTTGTTATAAATTACTGAGAGGTGTTGAATTCCTTTTCTTAAAGTTGCTATTGAAATATTTCAAACTTCTTTGTTGCTGGTATTGATTTTGTCAGCAAATAATCCAGAACAATTTTCTCATACTAGCAAACCCGTGCGAATACTTTGCACCGGTAGTGGTCAGTTACGTAATATAATAAGATGGAAATAAATTTTATTCTATTCTATTCAGAGACTTCAGCGCCACTACGTCACTTTATATGATCGACAACTGTTAAAATCGGATTGCCATATTATCGACAATTGTTAAAATAAACAAACTGCTACCAGATGATTAAATTTTAAACTGTAATTTTTTAAGGAAAACATTAATTTTAAGATACTAACTTATTTTTCATCATTACAGAGAGAAATAATCTCCAAAATGGTGTATCAAGCATAAATTTTGATACAGTATTAATAGAGATATTTTATACCGACAAAAACACCTTTGATAAATAATATATATACCAATATTGTGGTTTTTACTCAAGACTAGTATACTACAGAGGTTGCCCCATTCCATCTGACCAACCAGCATAGAAGAATTAAGAGTAATATTGTTAAAAAAATATAACTTACCAACTCAACTTGCCATAGTCGATGTCCGAAGTAGCATTAAAAGACTAGTAGACTTCACTGAAATATTTTATATCATTTCTATAATTTTGTCCACAAAAATCACATTGTTTTTCTCACTGCACAAATGCACATATACACGTGGTAGGAGATTATAATATAAAACAACATACAGGAATGTAAAACATCGTTTTTCTGTTACAATCAAAAACACTGAGTACGCAGTCCATTCAAAAAATGTGTTAGCATTTAACTTAAAAACATTTTTATAATCTGACCACGCACTGGTTCGGCAGTCAAGATATTAACACTTAAAAGTCGGAAAATATAAAAAATAAAGATAACAATAACTTCACTTGCCGGGCGTCTATAATTTAAAATAGTGTAAAATTATGAATCAATTTATTTTGAAACGTTGGTTCACACACAAAATCAAATTTGAGACTGCGAGTTTAGCTCAGGCATGCAGCCGAGACAATGTAGATAAATTCTGTTACGCAACATTATAGTAATTTGTCATTGTGATACAAATTCAAGTTGAAAGAGTTATTTAATTTCCAACAAAAATATGTATTAATAGTATATTATACCACAAGGACAAAAAGTTATTATTATTATGAATTTCATTGAAATATATTATGCACAGATAAATTCTTGATCCTGATAACTGAGTGCTACTATCTTGGTACCTATTATAGAAGGTTACTTTTGAGAAATAGGTAATGTATACCAATTAATTTATTCATCGACAACTGTTAATAATTAAAAAAAATCGCATTTTCGCGAAAATTCTAGGAAGATTGCAAAAATCCGGGTACCGAATTGAAATCCGGTTTATTGCAAACGTCGTAGGATTTTCGCGAATATACGATTTTTTTAATTACCCTACGACTGTACGACATATATATAGAATACTTACGCTACGAAAAACGGGGATGAGCCGTGATCGAAAATTTAAAGCAAATCGATTTCTGAGCTAAAGCACTTTACGCTGGCTAAACTATGAGAGATTCGTCTTGAAAACTAAAATCTACCCGAGTGAAGCCGGGCCGCGGCGCTCATTTTGTAATAAGACTTTCATTTATTAGTTTTGTATGTTTTATATAATATTCTATGTTATTCCAAGGTTGGTAGATTACAGATGTTGCCTCGTTTCATCTGACCAATCATCGTAAGCGCAGGAATATAAATATAAAAAATGTTATTTATATATAACTAGAATTATTTAAAACTTTTGCTTGAAAAATTCAATTTATTGCAAATAATATCAATACTCTATCTTTTAATTTCATTGACGTATTTTGTTAAATATTGCCATTCAAATTTATAAACAGCCGTAAATTCCTGTACATAACGGCATTCGATAGGTGAATAATAAATAAATCTAAACTTCATTTTTTTTACCGCCTCACACTTTCCCATCTTGCACATTACAGTCAATTTTTGAATAACACAAGGCTACCAGTAAGAGGATGACGTCATCCTCTTACTACTATCCAACGCAACAAGGCAACCTCTGTAATCTGCTAGCCGTGTGTTATTCAAAAATTGACTGTAATGTGCAAGATGGGAAAGTGTGAGGCGGTAAAAAAAATGAAGTTTAGATTTATTTATTATTCACCTATCGAATGCCGTTATGTACAGGAATTTATCAATATAATTTTGACATTTGTTCCATGAATTATTCAAACACACGCGTTTCCTTCATAGCTTACCTGAATTAGTTTTCTTTTTACTCGCATTCACAACAGTGGCGTAGTTTTTAGGGTTCCGTACCCAAAAGGTGCATACTAGCGACATCGGACGGAATTTCTTAAAAGCTATTAGTTCAGGCATTTGTGCTCCTTAGTCGTTTTTCATAAACACGTTTTGAATGAAATACACTGAACAATATTTCTAACATCAATTACTTATACAAAGCAGTGATGGATTTACGCCTGGGCCCGTGAGACCCGGGCTTCGGGCGGCATGATTTTAGAGGCGGCAAAATTTCAGAGACGACAAAATTTCAAAAGTAAACAATGTTAGGACAGTTGAAATTTAAAATGTAATTTAATTAATTTATCATCCGTTGTCCAAATATTAGATTTACTGGCTTCATTAGATGTTTAATTGCAATAATCACTTCCACATAGAGCAAAAAGGGCGCCTTATTGGACGGGACCTAGAGCAGCATCGAACCGATATATTCATATTTTATTACTGTCGGTCTGTCACAACAAATAGTAAAAATAAAAAGAAAGTTAATAAATATTACAGGGTGGTACGGCACCCCTTCTATGCGAGTCCGACTCGCACTTGGCCAGTTTTTTTTCTCCGTGCGGTAAACGCATAAATACGTACAAATAAAAAGGGCATCCAAGAGCTGATTTATTTAAGGTAATTAAAATAACGCTGTTTGAAAACGAACGGGAAAACGCTCTGGTTTTATTTATAACTAGCGGTTCAGTCCGGCTTCGCCCGGGTGTATATGTAATATATAGGATATAAAAGATGAAAATCATTATCATTAAATTCTCAACGTGTATTGAATTTGCGCGAATTCAATCGCTTTTATTTGTGAATGTTCAAAAATCGAAGAAAAATCTTATTTCCCAAAAAGAAATTTAAAAAATTCTGTTGATCCGATCGCTACCAAACTTCAGAAGATCACCCGCTGGGCTAATCTAAAGATTGTCTGAAAATTTCATCAAAAATGGTCTACCCGTTTGGAGTCCATAGATTACATATACATCGTCTTTTATCTATAAAGATTACTAAAATGTAAAAAGTGGTTATTGTGACATAACGATAATAGTTGGACATATAGTATCGCGAAGTTTTTTGTAGTTATTGATATGTTCTTTAATATTATAGAACATACTTTTGTTCTATCATCAATAGTTGAAAGATGTTTTATGGCATTTTTTTTACATCTTGGGTTACGTTACTAAAGTTTTAGTAAGGATCCCTAATATTTTCTAGCAATAAATATAGCCTATCTTACTCAGGGTGAATGTAGCTTTCTATGGTGAAAGATTTTTTTTAATCGGCACAGTAGTTTTTGAGCTTATTCATTACAAACATACAAACACACAAAAATACAAATCTTTCCTCTTTATAATATTAGTGTAGATTTATAATATCTATTTAAAATGAATGGAGTTAGAAAAAGTTGAGACTATAAGTTCAGTGTGTTACGCCACTGATTTTTAGAATTCAGGAAACAGCACTCAGATTCTGTAATTTTTTCGCGGATATTCGCATCAAAGAATAAAATTGGGATAAAAGAGATATTCGTAAGAGTTTTCTGTAACATATTCTCCTACAAAATTCAAGTAGCGTGAATGCAAACTGTATAAAATAAAAACAATATACAGTAGAAACCAGAATCAATAGGCTTGGAATCATTAGTGAGACAAAAAAATCGTTACAATCGGTGCATTTAGCCAGGAGTTATCGAGAAAAGAATGAACATTCCACATACAGGGGAGGATTTATATAGTTTTTAGTGTATTTTTCGATTTTTCTGGTGAAGTTTTGCAATTTTTTGGGTTATTTTGAAATTTTTTAAGGGACATTTGGAATTTTTTTGCGTGATCTTCGATAATTTTTTGAGTTATTTTATAGTAATGTTTGTTTAGTTAGGTCATCAAATTTCAACTCTGATTATGATGTTCTAAGCCCCAATTTGAAGATTCTTAATCTAAAAAAAAAATGTGGCCACAAAAACTTAGATCTGTCCCTGTGCAGTGCACAATACTTCTCCGTATATTTTGAATGTTTCTAACCTTATTTCTTACATGTTATTGCGACATTGCCATATGCTTCTGGAGCATGGAAAAAAAAATGCGTTGAAATAAATGCTCTATTTTTAGTAACGAGGCATTTCACATGGTAAAAGTGGCAGAAAAATTCAAACGGTGTACGTGCAGATATCAACAACTACTCATATAGCATATTTAATGCAGTCGATATATATTATTTCTCAAAGGTGTTTTTTGTCGATATGAAATATCTCCCTTAATACTGTATAAAAATTAATGTTTGGTACGCCACTTTGGAAATTATTTTTCTTTCTAATGACGTAAAATAAGTGAATATCTTAAAATTAAAGTTTTCATTAAAAAATTATTAAAAAAATTTAACAATTTCAGTACAGAAAATAACATTCAGAAAAAACAAACATCGCCATCTGATGGCAATCTGTTTATTTTAACACTTGTCGGTAATATTAAGTGACCTAGTGGCGCTGAAGTCTCTGAAGAGAATAGAATAAAATTTATTCCACTCTATTATATTGCGTAACTGACCACTAAGGGTGCAAAGGATTCGCACGTATTCGCTTATAGTAATGCTTAATATGCCAACTTTTTTTTATGCTACATTTTTTATGTTAAAAAACAATGCAAAGAAGAATATTATTCAAATGAATTTATCATGATATCACGAGAAACTTTATACGAAAATTGGTACCTTATTCCACGTTGACAAAATTAATTAAATTATATAATACCTACTTTTTGTTAAACAAAAAAACGTATTAGGTATATACTCACATGTAATTGTTTTCGTTTCAACGAAAACAGTAGAAGCATTGTTTAACGGAAAATTCTAATTAAAATAATGAAGCATTTTTAAATATCCTTTGAATTTTAAATGGAATAGTTTTTTTTTTCTCGTTCTGCTCGTGCTTGTGCTATATGATTTTTTTTTGGCTATTTCTGTCTTCATTGAATAAAAGCTTTTCTGAAATTACGTTTGTCGTTCTTATCTTTTAAATTATAAAGCGACCGGGTCCGGCTTCGCGCGGGTAGCACTAATTAACTAATTATCTATAACCATAAAATATGAGAATCATTATCATAAAATTCTCAATGTGTATTGAATTTGAGCGAATTCAATCGCTTTTAATTGTGAATGTTCAAAAATCAAAAAAAAAAATCAAAATTACCAACGCTTTTTTACAATAATAATTTATTTTTTACTTTTTAGTTCGATTTGCTATTAAAGCGTGTTTTTTTAGTTTTTTTAAACTATTTTTTTTAATTTTTAGTCTTATTTTTTTATCCTGTTGATTCTAGTCAGGATAATGGAACAAACTTACTAAATTATTGTATTGTCATCGGTCCTTGATAAGTGCCCAAAGTTTTATTTTAATCTGATGTTTTAAATTTTAAATTTCACATTCAAAGATTCCGTTCCAAACATACAGGTGAAGCTAATAAAAGCGTATTAAATATATTGTTTTTAGTTTCATATTCGCATCTGCAGATGTGGATGTCAAAAGATCTGTATCTGCAGACAGTTCTTCGTATCTATAGGGGCTGATCTCAAGGGCAGCTGCCAGGGGCGCACAATTATTGTATTGCAATGATTGTTAGAAACATTCATTGTTACAATGCTATATTAGAAAAATTTATTTTTGAACAACTGTCACCGTCGGGACTAACCCGATTCTTTCCACTGTCGCGGCGGAATGAGTTTTCAGTTACTCTACGACGCGATAACTCATCAATCAATTCTTCATAATAAAGCAATTGTAACATTGAATTCACATCATGCGAGAGCAGATTTTACTCTGTAACGCTACACATGAACCATCTCAGTACCGAGAGTTACAAAATAATCAGATGAAAATTTCCATTTATCTAATTAGTGTATTTGCCATATGGCAACATACACTATTGGCATCGGTCGGATGGCGGGACCTAGGGGTCGGACCAAAATTTCTCGACGTTTCATAACCTCCTAAACACTTTGACACCATTTTTGAAAATGTTTATATATATATATGTATATATATATATATATATATATATATATATATATATATATATATATATATATATGTGTGTGTGTGCGGGCAATAACTTTCGAAAGAGTTAATTGATTTTAACTAAATTTGGCCCGCATGTTGGAATCCACCACCGCACGAATCCTATTTAAAATGGGCCCAATCGGGCCATTTTAAGGGTAGTTTTTAGGGGTTGAAAAATGTTTTTGGGCCCCAAAATAAAGAATAAATTCTCCGAATCGTTTCAAAATTGAAATTTAACCCTCTGGTAATAATTAAAAAGTGTCCATAAAATTTTAATAAAATCGGCCTGACAGGACCGGATTTACAAATTTTATGAAAAAACTAGTTTGCAGATAGTGAATTGTTTACTGAAGTGTGTATATAATTTAGTATAGAGCTTCGATTGATAATAATATTGCAATTAAGAAAAAAAATGTTATTTTAAGGGATGTATTAAGGAGTCAAAATTTTTATTTAGCCCAAAAACCAACTTAAGTTCGCATAATAAAGCCACACTGCCTGTATAAGCAAATACACTATATTGTCGGCAGGGTTTTGGCACTGCGACCCGGGTTTTTATTATTGATCCGTCCTAAATTACAGTAATTGCAATCAGCGACTACTACTGGCTCATGTAGAGAAGTCTTACGGACTATAAACGTATGAAAAAACCCAGCAATTATTGTATTGTTTTTCTTACTAACAAGTAGGTTTTGAGTGATGCAAAATGCAAACCAATTACCCTGCTTGTTCATGACCTTAGCTACGACACTGTCTGCAGATGTCTGTAAAACCTAAATCTATAACGCCTCTGCTCTTAACCGTCCATATTGTAATATTGACTGAACCGCGATTAGGTTTATAAACATTCCCGTATTAATTTATGTGTAAACAGATATCTCATGTAACGTATAGACAGATTCAGGTCTCATTTTCTAAGTCTACACTGTTCACGCGATTTACAAATAGAAATAGCCTCAAGTAACACGATATTCATTCCACCACTATTTAATTAATTACACGAGCTTTGTACACACCAGTTAACTGAAGGTAACACATATGCGTGCACCTATACATAATACAAGGTTACTAGAACACTAGAAGGTTGGGCGTAGGAGGTTATAAACATGGACTAGTTGAGTCGACTGCTTACGTCAGCGATGTCCATGATTGGTTTATCAATTATTGTTATACCAACTGTTTGGAAAAAGACGCCATGCGACGTCACAAGCCTATTTCCTCCGCCCTCTCTTGCGTCTCGCCTAGTCACACCTTCAACTATGCTGACGCCAGGTTGGGCGTAAGAGGCTATAAAGATGGCCACATCTGTGATTAGTTGAGTCGATTGCTTACGTCAGCGATGTCCATGATTGGTTTTTCAATTATTGTTATACCAACTGTTTGGAAAAAGACGCCATGCGACGTCACAAGCCTATTTCCTCCGCCCTCTCTTGCGTCTCGCCTAGTCACACCTTCAACCATGCTGACGCCAGGTTGGGCGTAAGAGGCTATAAAGATGGCCACGTCTGTGATTAGTTGAGTCGATTGCTTACGTCACCGATGACCATGATTGGTTTTTCAATTATTGTTATATCAACTGTGTGGAAAAAGACTCTCCAAGCCTACTTCCCCCGCCCTCTCTCGCGTCTCTTCTTGTCACACCATCAACAATGCTAACGTCAGGCTGGACGTAAGAGGCTATCAAGATGGCCACGTCTGTGAATGGTTGAGTCGATTGCTTACGTCACCAATGTTCATGACTTTGTTTTTCAATTATTGTCATCATCCCAACTGTTCGGAAAAAACTCCATGTGACGTCACAAGCCTACTTCCCTCGCCCTTCCTCGCGTCTCGCCTTTTCACACCATCAACAATGCTAACGTTAGGTTGGACGTAAGAGGCTACAAAGATGGTCACGTCTGTGATTGGTTGAGTCGATTGTTTACGTCATCGATGTCCATGACTTTGTTTTTCAATTAATTATTGTCATCCCAACTGTTTAGAAAAAAACTCCATATGACGTCACAAGCCTACTTCCCTTGCCCTCTCTCGGGTCTCGCCACGTCATACCTTCAACAAGCTAACGCCCAGCCTTAGTTTCTCGTAACCTTGTACATGATATACATACCTACAGGCTGCTGCAATGCCGATATAATTTAGTTAATCATAGCTGCTGTCGTCGCCGTGAAACGAGAAATATAAAAACGAGATTAACATTTATTTTTGTTTCCTCCTAGACGGCATCGAAATAAAAGATCTACACTAGAGTTGAGTAACTCAGATCTGAACCGGTTCAAAGAGCCGACTCCGACAGAAGATCCGTGAGAGCCGACTCACTTTTTTTTGAGCCGACGGATCAGCGCATCCGCATGACTCAGTGAAACACTTAACACACAGAAGCACATTTTACACTTACGTATCAGTTCTTGCTTTGATGCATCTGTCAGCTCAAATGACTCATGCATCACATGTTTGGCTATGCATTCTTGATTCTATACAGGTCGTGATATGATTGACTGAACTAGGTAACTCAGTGGCAGACTGCAGTAACATATTCAGAACTCGGCTCTTTTTGAACCGGTTCAGTGAGCCGGTTCACCTACGGGATCCAGACGCAAAGATGCAGATCACTAAAAAGACCCGTTTTTCCCATCTCTAATCTACACGAGACTAATCCCTTAGAAAAATTCGGGAAAATTCGCAAAATTCATCTTATTACTGTTTTTATTAGCTGCGATTAAGTATTAATCTTCAAAAAGGTGACACGGCACGTTCGGCAGTTTTGGAACACATGACGATATCGAGTTTCCACGCACTAGTCGGCTCGGTCGACTCGGCAACATCCAGTGTGTCGAGCCGATCCTATCCGATTCAGTGGGTGTGGACTTTGAGCAGTCAAATGCTTGCTGCACACATAACTATCAAACAAATCAGACGGAAGACAGCAGGTCAATCAGAATGAATATCAAAATAGCTTCGGGGAAATTACATAACTGACAGAGTTTACCTATAGCTAGTTTACCTATACTTTAGCAGTGTGGAATTCAAAGCATCCTCACATCCTATGTTAACTTGATTTATGCCAGCTTTACATCAACTGTGTATTTTATGTTCCATTAAGTACGAGAGAACAGCCGGCTGAACATCTTGTTACGCAATTCGCATCGTATTTTTTTTATCTGTCATACTACGTAACAAACGCACGCATTCACAAACAACCAGAATTTACTAATGCCGGGTTGGCGAAAACGTTGTCAGAAAATTTGATTTGACAATGACCTTAAATTGTGATTAGTCTTCGGAATAATCGAATGATTTTCGTAATAGAGAGATTGCTATTCGTTTGATTTTTATAATCGAATGATTCATTCGAATAGATTTTAACCTAAAGGCCCTAGTACACAGTGGTCTGTAGTGGGCCATGCTTTGCAATGTGCAACTGTAGGCCACTATCACTTGGTGTTCACACAATGGTCCATGGCTCATTTCTGCCTGGCGAAGCACTTGCGATGGACGTGGAAGTAATTACGGCCGCGGCTATTTATTTATATACTGTTACCAAGTATTATAGTATTATAAACCTAAAAGTCTCTTCCTTGCTCCAGAATACTGACATTTTGGGCGATTAAAAATTTGAATAGTCTAAACAATGGGCGACTGTGTGAACACCACAGGCCACGCCACGCCACGATTCCTTTGAAGTGTGTCAAAAAAACCGACAACAAATGGATGGCGCACCACGATTCACAATTGTCCGTCACTACAGATCATAACCCCCTGTACACAATGGCGATGGTCTACAATGGCCCACTACAGACCACTGTGTACTGGGGCCTTAAGATATTTAAACGAATGTTATCCAATATTGTATAATGACTAATGTCATGTAAACTGAGAAAGACAGTTGCATGCAGTGTTTCAAAGAGTAAAGAAAGAGCGCAGTATAATAATTTAGTACCGAAGATGATATTATAAGTCGTTACTCGTAGATATAAAAATCATTGGGATGATTTTTGAATAACCTCTCGGGATATTTTAATAATAGAATAGTTCGACAATTTTCACTCGAAATATCCCATCTTTAATTGTCATGAGAAAAGCATTGTAAAATTTTTAATGGATCCAGTTCGAAAAATAATTGATTGATTGAAAAAACATTTTTTTTAAACTGTGTATACATATATTTAACATGATTTTTTGTACAAGTTCCACTTTGAAACAACATTTTGATCAAAATTCGACTTCAAAAACGGTCTTTTCCTAGCTCTAAATCTAACACCGCACTTAACGACTGGCCAGCGCGGTGTGGTATTTAAATGTTGGAATATTATTTTTGTAATCTAGTTAAAATAAAGATATCAGAATATTTAATTATTGTTGTTTAAATTGATATTTAAAATCTAAATTTCTAAAATAATAACCAAAAAAAAAAATTCAAGTGTGTAGGCTTGTAAGATTTTTTAACTTCCAGACTTGTATGCTGTGGTCCACTTGTATTTCTACCTGACGTTTCGTCTACAACTGCGGTAGACATTATCAAAGGCGATGTGGTAGCGGGCGAAGTGTCCTTTTTGCTCACAGATAAGTGTGAGCAACCTAGAAGGACTTTTGCCTGCTACCATATCGCCTTTGATAATGCCTACCGCAGTTACAGAAGATATTTTCATTAAGGGTCTTTCACACAGGTAATGAATTTTTCTTTTTTATATTGTAGATAAGTATATAATTTTATTTCTGTATTCTGACGTGTCAAATGGATGTATGTCTCGATTGACTTAATAAATATCATATCATATCATAACGTCAGGTAGAAATATCAATGGATCACAGCGTATAAGTCCGGAAGCCGAGAAGTTTTACAAAAAAAAAATTGTATTTCAATTTTGAAATATTTTACAAGATTCTGCAATTATTATAGTATAGTGCTTTCGTTGGCAACAACATGACTCCTCATATGCTTATAATAACTTCAAGTTGATGTCGGAACCTAATGAGCTATATACAAATTTTCACATCATTAATTTTCACCATTACTGTTAATTTCTCTTTAACGTGGTCACCGTTTACGACATCATGATGTCATTAAAGGAACTAATCAACGTTAAATTACCTCTAGTTGGGATTTTATAATACGGTATTATATCCCGGCTATAAACTTACAGAATCGTGTTGTCCAAGTCGTTTTCAATGACAGATGTAATTATTATAAACAAGATCATATTTACCTCGGTTATATCTGTGGTCGAAAGGAAAAAGAGCTTATAACGAATTTTTGGTAACTTTTTTGAACATTACATTAGACATATTTTAGCCTCATTTTGCACGTACAAATATTGTTTTAAAAAATTGGCGTCGATTTCAAAACTTTACAATTTTCCTCTTTTTAGTGACTTTTGTTAATGGAGAATCAATTTTTACAAGCTTTTATTTAGGTTCACCTCTTCCGGTGTCTGTCTGTCTGTAATCGAATCTTGCAAATTAAATTTAACCCACTTCCCGGTTTCCGCTTGAGCTGAAATTTTTGCACACACACCTTCGGTATATTGAATATTATGGTAGATTCAAAATGGCCGTCACCACAAAATGGCTGATTACCTTCTTCTTTACAGCCCCCTCCACATGGGTATCAAATGAAAGAGTATGATAAGTTGAATCCAATCAGTAGTGTGATCTAAATCCAAAATGGCGCCCGACCCAAAATGGCGAATCTTCTATTTCTTTACAACCCCTTGATATGGGTATCAAATAAGAGGGCATGACAAGATGAATACAGTAAACTGTTTGATGTTATTTAAAATTCAATATGGCGACAAAAAGGCGTAATTAAAAATTTGAAAATTAAATATTAAAAAAAAACGTTTCTAAAGACAAGCTTCTAGTGCAATGTACTAAAAAGAATAAAAATAATATTAATGTTATCATCCATAATTTTTTAAGTTTAAAATTAGCAGGAAATTGGACAATATTAAAATTTATAATCAATTTAGCGACGTTTCGGTTTATTTATTAAACCTTCATCAGGCTTCTTGATTTATGTAGTTCAATAATAATAACTTATTATACATCCCTTATAATACTCATTACAATTTCCAAAATTCTTTATTTTTTATTAAATTAAAATAAAAATATCTGTCATTTAATTTTTAATTTAATAAAAAATAAAAAATAAAGAATTTTGGAAATTGTAATGAGTATTATAAGGGATGTATAATAAGTTATTATTATTGAAGTACATAAATCAAGAAGCCTGATGAAGAATTAATAAATAAACCGAAACGTCGCTAAATAGATTATAAATTTTAATATTGTCCAATTTCCTGCTAATTTTAAACTTAATAAAAATAATGTTTAATAATTTAAGCTCATATTTATAAAAGTGTGGATTGTAAGCTCTATGATAGTCATGGCCCACGCTTTTACAGTTATATGAAATTATTTTTATCCTTTTAAGTACACTGCAATAAAAGCTTGTCTTTGTAAAAGTTTTTTATCTAATATTTTATTACAAATTTAACACAGATAGAAACGTGTATGTACAGTTTATTTTAATTTTTTTTTTTTTTGGACACTCAAGGGTTTTTAATATTGTTGCGTTGTTATTTATATAAAAGTAAGTAGATATTTTATATACTCACGTTTTCATTTTTTTGGTCTATTAATTAAGGCCATCTTGTTTCCAAATACAAACTGTTTGATGTTTGTTTTTAATTCCAGATGGATTAATTGAAATTTCATCAGACCATTGGCTTATATAATTATTGCAATTCGATTGAAGTGAAGTAGCCTATTGTTTAAAGTTAGTAACACGTTACAGAACTGAGAACATGTACATAACGTTATGTTGCTCTATTCATGTGCATTTGGGTGCACATGTAGCACAGTATACTAGATTTACAGTAAAAGCACTCAACTGAAATTACCGTTCTTATCTGCGCGGTCTTGTTTCGATGCAATTTAAGATAGATCTTCGCTTCAAGTGACAAGATGTTTGAAGCATGTTTTCAGTGATAAAAACGAGACTGTGTATTTTACAGTACACACTACAGAAGTAAAACTGTGCAACTCGCTGTGTGTCGTTAACTAACAGTTCTGTTTGAAAATAGTCGCGATTTCATTTATACGATCCACACCCACTGAATCGGATCGGATCGGCACGATCGGCAGTTTTGGGATACATGCACGCACTCGGTAACATCCGGTTGTGCGTACGCACTGTCGTACCGAGGCGATCCCACCCGATTCAATAGGTGTGAATTCAGGCGACTAAATAGAAGTCGGAAGCAAAAAGATCGAATCAAAAAAACTTTTTTTAATTTTTAGGGTTCCGTACATCCGATGAAAAAAACGGAATCCGTATAGACTCACTCTTATGTCTGTCTACTGGACGAAAAAAGTTAGATGACCCAATCACGGACATATAGCGTAAACAGACGAATTCCAAGTTAGGGGGATTAATTTTAGGGGCCAAATTAAAAAAAAATTATTTCAAGTGCATCGACCTATAACATATCAAATGAAAGGACTCGTTATAAAAATACAAATATATTTTTTGATAATTTGAAAACGCGTAGTTTATTAAAGAAAATACAGGAAAATAGAGCATTCCCCTTCCCCCTATCTCCGAAACTACTGAGTCTAAAATTTTGAAAAACAATAAGGATATAGGGTCTCACTCAGAGTTTACAGGAAACCTAACCGAAAATCCTAAGTCTTAAGCTCTCAAGGAAAACTGAATTGTACTGAAACCTCTCCACGCGAATTCATCTTGTACTTCACCGATTTTTTAGTGTAGGTGTATAATCCAATCGAAAATGAGAAGTGTCTTAACTGTAGATTTATATTTATTCCGTATTATGTGTAACCCATTCAGCAGTGCATAATGCACTTCCTACATAGTGCAGTGGACAAATGTACGGACGCATGATAACACATATCTGGGTTAAACTAAAACTTTGTTATTGTACACTGAATAAAAACAAAACAATTCAACTGCTGAACGTGAAATCAATATAATACACATAGATAGAACATATGATAGAACTATTTAAATGTCCAATGCATGCAAGGTTACTATAATACTAGAAGGTTGGGCTATAAACATGGTCACGTCTGTGATTGGTTGAGTCGAATGCTTACGTCACCGATGTCCATGACTTGGTTTTTCAATTATTGTTATCTCAACTGTTTGGAAAAAGACCCCATCCAACGTCACAAGCCTACTAAACATGGTCACGTCTGTGATTGGTTGAGTCGATTGCTTACGTGACCGACGCCCATGGCTTGGATTTGCAAGTATTTCATCTCAACTGTTTGGAAAAAGACTCCATGCGACGTCACAAGCCTACTAAACATGGTCACGTCTGTGATTGGTTGAGTCGATTGCTTACGTCACCGATGACCATGACTTGGATTTTCAATTATTGCCATCTTAACTGTTTGGAAAAAGACTCCATGCGATGTCACAAGCCTACTAAACATGGTGTCACGTCTGTGATTGGTTGAGTCGATTGCTTCCGTCACTGATGCCCATGGCTTGGTTTTTCAATTATTGTCATCTCAACTGTTTGGAAAAAAACTCCATGTGACGTCACAAGTCCACTTTCCTCGCCCTCTCACGCGTCTCGCCCAGTCACACCTTCAACAATGCTAACGCCCAACCTTAGTTTCTAGTAACCGTGCAATACATGTACACAGAATACAGCGAACCCTTACGAACTGAAACGAATATAGATGTATATTAGCGGATTTGGTAGGTAGATAAAAATTGAGAGGTGCTGGGAGGCTGAAAATTTGGGATTATATATATGTTTTTTATGTGAGAAATCGAAACAAATTTAATAAAAAAAATGGTCGGAAAATTAAAAAAAATATATTTCGGGATCTCGAGAACAGCGTCACCTACCGGGTCCAACTATAGCTAAGAACCATCCAAGTGACCCCATAAGTGCAAAATTAGTTTAACCTTGATAGTGATACTAATCAGAATTTTTTGTCTTTCAAAAACTGCAAAAATATGAAAATGTTCCATCAAAAAAGTTTATTTTGCGAATGACTTGCAAAGCACTGTTGTAATTTACGTAAAAATCCTACAAACCCATTTAGCCGAAGTTGTAGTTCCAATATTAACAACGCTAACAATTATAGATGACTTTATTTTGGACACCTGTTTATATTTTTAATATAATAAATTTCAAAATACAAAATTAGTGCCAAACTAATAGAAACGCTTTAATACTTTTAAGCATTCCTACAGATTTTTATTATTTTGAATGATTTTTTTTTCAGTTTTCTAAATGAAAGAGTCGGCAACCTTATTTTACTAGCTTGTTATTTTTAAGACGACATTAAGCGCTGAAGTTTGTAAAACGTTTTAGCAACTTTGCAACTTGAATAAAGTAGAGATAACTTGATTTAAAAAATTGTCGCGTTAACTTTCTAATTGCGTATTTGACTCGATGTGATGAAAAACATTTAACTTCTCTGGGCGATCAGACTCTTATTGAGCACCGTCGAGTTTCTTCATTCTTAGATACAGTAAGTTCAAACGTTTGATAACATCAGTTTTAGGTTAAAAGATATTTCATTATTATTTTGAATAAGCAGCAATAATTTCTTTAATATAGAAATCCACTAGCATACAATGAACATTTTTTTATCAACATGAATTTTTTTGTTCAAAAATTATTCTTTAAACCATTAGTTATACTCTCCGAAAATTTCGAATTGTGATCGTAAAATTCATTTTATTGCCTATTGCCGCATCTTTCATATTGGGACCTGGTTTCAGGTAACAAACAAGGGAAAAAAATAATTGTAAGCCCTTTCTCAAAGCTAACTGAGGACTTAATTAGACCCAGAAAGATGATTGGGCTTTTAACTGGTCATGCTTTTTTGAGAAAACACCTACATTTTATGGTGATACAGCGAGAATCAACACTGTAGATTTTGCGAAATGGAGAATGAAACAGCCATTCAAATCTTTGACTACGTTGATGAGGATGGAGTAGTTCCACAGGACAATCTAGTAGCCAATCTTCTGGAGCTCATAAGAAGATCCAGATTACTTGCTGACTAGATCCAGTAAAAAAGAGAAACGCAAATTTTTTTTCAGGATGTGGTGCATTTGGGCCAAGAGACCATCCCATTCTATTTTAATCTTAATCTTTGAATGAACAATAGATAATGGTGATTAATTATATAGAGTCAACACTAACACCACTTGTGTAGTCAACGCATTATACTAGTCCTTCCTTAAAGCTAACTGAGGACTTAATTAGATTCCACAGACCGACACTCAGAAAGATGGTTGGGCTTTTAACTGGTCATTCTTTCTTGGGAAAACACCTACATGTGATGGGGATACAATCAACACTATGTAGATTTTGCGACGTGGAGAAAACAGCCACCCATATCGTGTTTGAATGTGAGACTCTAACCTACAGGAGGATAATCATCTTTGACTACGTTGATGAGGATGGAATAGTTCCACAGGACAATCTAGTAGCCAATCTTCTAAAGCTCATAAGATGATCCAGATTATTTGCTTACTAGAACCAGTAAAAAGGGAAACGCTAATATTATTTCAGGATGTGGTGCATTTAGGCCAAGAGACCATCCCATTTTATTTTAATCTTAATCTTTGAATCAACAATAGATAATGGTGATTAATTATATAGAGTCAACACTAACACCACTTGCGTAGTCAACGCATTATACTAGAAAGTTATAGAGGCAAACAAACGGATTATAATATTTTTATATTGAATTTGTTTCAAAGTAGACGAGAAAGAAAATAAACGACTAATTGTTACGTAAATTGGTATCCATCTTTAGCATTAAGAAAATTGTTATTTTGTTTTAACCTATTTTATAGTAAATGTGAAACTTTTTCCATTATTAGTAAATATCTAAAAGCTTGTAAACAAGATACCTATATATAAATTTTGTAAAATATATTTCTAGTTTAAAACAAATACAATCTATTTTTTAAAATACTGTACGAGGGTTGATCAATAAGTACCCGTGTTTGACGACAAATGGCGTTGACGAGGATAATTGACTTTACAGTCGTGTACTGCAGACTTTCAGACGATCTCGTGTTGAGTTGTAGATAAAGTCATAGGTTAGGTAATTTTTGACAACCAATTGTATCATTCGTGTTTTATATTTTTCGACAAAATGGAAAAAAGCAATATCGATCCGTAATTCGCTTTTTATGCCTAAAAATTTTCAAATTTTCAAAATTAAAACCAAATATTTCGGCTATATTAAAAGAAAAATCTTTTTATGACGTTAAGTCTTTTTTTGATAGCCCTGTTTATTGTGTTTGTACATCTGTTATATAACTTCTCTATTTTTTAATGTACCTACCATTTTATTTCTGTATGTAGCATATATTTGTTATATTCTTTTTTCTGTGACACTATTATACAGACTTGTCTGTCGCAATAAAGTTTTTTATCTATCTATCTATCTATCTATCTATCTATCTATCTATCTATCTATCTATCTATACGAGTATCTCACAGTTGTCATAGATGGTGAAGGGTCTCCACAGACAGCATCCAACTTCAGTTTTATTTCTTCGCATGTATTTAAAAAAATTAATTACCGATCGATTTTACTCTTTTCGCATTTTGTCGAAAAATACAAAACACGAATGATACATCTGGCTGTCAAAATAACCTAACCTATGAATTTATCGACAAATCAGCACGAAGTCGTTTAAAAGTCTGCAGTACAAGATGGTAAAGTCAAAGGGAAAAATCAACCGTTATTTTGTAGTTACATCACAAAAAAAATATTTTTTATTTCCTAGAAATGTCAAAATAGTCCATACTAGCGACATCGGGCAGAATCTCCTAAAGGTTATTAGTCCAGGCATTTCTGCGACTTAGTGTATATATAACAACAAACAAAAAAAATAAATTAAAGTTGATAAATATTGTACGGTGGTACGGAACCCTTTATGTGCGAGTCCGACTCGCACTTGGCCAGTTTTTTTATAAATATGTTTCGGTAAAATTATTTTTTGAACTGACACATAACCTGGAAGTGTACAGTCTGGCAAACATGTAGGAACGGTATGTAAACATTAAACATTAATTATGTACAGCTGCATTAATTCTAACAAAACAACAAAACTTATCTGTTCTGCGGAAAGTTTCTTATTATTTGGAATGTTTTTGTTGTGAAACATTTGTTAATATGAATGCTTTTGTGTCACGCCGTAGAACTTTTACACAAACTTTTACATCTATTGTTCTTTACACACCGTCCTTTTGCTGCATCATATTATACTTGATTTCATTTATAATTATAATAATTTTATCTCGCTTTGGATATTTACTTTCTTTAAATTTCTATTTTGAAGAGATGAACTCAAGGACATATCAACAAAAATTCTAATCTACAAAGTAAGCGTTTCGCATATTATTCGAAATCTAATTATTAGTGTATTTGCCATATGGCAACATACACTATTGGCATCGGTCGGATGGCGGGACCTAGGGGTCGGACCAAAATTTCTCGACGTTTCATAACCTCCTAAACACTTTGGCACCATTTTTAAAAATGTTTATATATATATATATATATATATATATATATATGTTTATATATATATATACATATATATACATATATAT
This sequence comes from Venustoraphidia nigricollis, assembly GCA_034508555.1. NCBI lineage: Eukaryota > Metazoa > Arthropoda > Insecta > Raphidioptera > Raphidiidae > Venustoraphidia > Venustoraphidia nigricollis. The sequence continues at coordinate 8,541,372 of JAVRKA010000004.1, read as the reverse complement.
ACATATATATATATGTTTATGTTTATATATATATATATATATATATATATATATATATATATATATATTTATATATATATATATATATATATATATATATATATATATATATATATATATATATATATATATATATATATATATATATAGGTATATACGTGTACGGGCAATAACTTTCGAAGGAGTTAATTTATTTTAACGAAATTTGGCACACATGTTGGAATCCATCACTGCACGAAGCCTGTTTAAAATAGGCCCAATAGGATCATTTTAAGGGTGGTTTTTAGGGGTTGAAAAAGGTTTTTGGGCCCCAAAATACCGAAAAATTCTCAGAACCGTTTCAAAATTGAAATTTAACCCTTTAGTAACAATTAAAAAGTGCCCCTAACATTTTAATAAAATCGGCCCGACAGGAGCGGATTTAGAAATTTTCTGAAAACACTAGTATAATGAGTTATTTACTGAAAGGTGTTTTTAATTTTGGTGTAGACGTTCGATCGACAATAATAATGTAGTTAAGAAAAAATGTAATTTTAAGGGGTGTATTAAGGAGTAAATTTTTTTTATTTGCCCCTACAATCACCTTAAGTTCACATAATAAAGCACAAGGCCTGTATTAGCAAATAGACTATATTGTCGGCGGGGTTTTGGCACTGCGACCCGGGTTTTTTTTATGTTTATTTTCATTATATTATTATTTTTGAAGTTATACTTTTTTTTGACGCACTGAGGGTAAATTTTTTTTTGTTACGGAAGTTGCGCACGAATAATATGTTGCGGAAATTGTTTCTGACAACGTCAAAATAGTTATTTCATAAAACAACAAAGTAGGTTATACTAGCGACATCGGATGGAACTTCTTAAAAGCTATTAGTTTGTACTTTTTGCGGTTATCTTGTTTTTCATAGACATGTCCTGAATAAATAACAACTTTTGACAGTTAAATAACGTCAATACTTCTATTTTTTTTCAAAATTATGGATCACAACAGTAGCGAAACCTTTAATATTTAAAAAGTTAATATAAATTATCCAAATGAGCTTAATTTATTTTTTAAATATAATCTTAAAATTAAATTTTTACGGGCGGATATTAAATTGAAATGTACATCCACTGAATAAATCTGTTGTGGTAAGAAGTTACTATTCTTTTATTTTTATTTTAAAAAGTTATTTTATACGAGGACAAAAATGTTACTTTCGAAAATGGAACAATGGTAAAATGTATATGTCGTAGGAGAATTAAAAAAATCGGATTTTCGCGAAAATCCTAGATTGTTTGCAAAAAACCGGATTCCAATTATCCGGTTTTTTGCAATCTTCCTAGGATTTTCGCAAAGTTGCGATTTGTTCAATTATCCTACGACATATATAAATTACAAGATCACAAACATAACCGAACCTGTGTTTAAAAATGTTTTACGCTGCAAAATCAACAGGAGAGGGCGGTTATACTACTAAACGGCCTAGAGCGGCCTAGTCTGCTAGTTCGTCTCTGCTCAAACCTCTGGCCTTTCGATCAAAAAGAGTTAAGGAAAACAGCGAAATTATATTATTTTTTTAACATTCACTATTACGCATCGACAATTCCGACAATTCGATAAAATTTGATAAAGAAAAGATAATAAAAACCTTTTTACAAAAACGTGATGATAAATTAAAACTTAATTTGCTTTTACTCATTTAACATCATACTACATTGAACTTAAAAGGCTTACAGAATTCAATTATTTTTTGTAATTAGATTTGAAACAAGATCAAATGAAACTTTTTTCAATTTCATTTTAATAGTAGGATGATATAAAATGAAGCTATAATCAATTCAATCTTTATAGTGTTTTAAATTAAAAAGATCCAGTTGGAAATCTCATTTTCAGTATATGCTACAAAGAATCGATTAACTTATTATTAGTGTATTTGCCATATGTCATATACACTATTGGCGTCGGTCGGACGGCGAGACCTAGGAGTCGGACCAAAATTTCTTAGGCGTTTCATAGCGTCTTGAACAATTTGGCACTATTTTTAAATATTATATACGGGCAACAGTTAATTGATTTTAACTAAATTTGGTTCACATCTATCACCGCACAAAGCCTATTTAAAATGGGCCTAATCGGACCATTCTAAGGGATATATTTAGTGGTTTAAAATTATTTTGGAGCCCAAGAACACTGAAAAAGGTCTCGAAATTGATTCAAAATTGAAATTTAATAATTTAGTATCAAATAAAAGGTTCTCGCAAAATTTTAATAAAATCGGCTCGACAGGGTTGAACTTATAAATTTTATGAAAATGCTTACAGATAGAGAAATTATACTAAATTATATATATTATACTAAACTATATAATTTTGTGCAGATAATGCTTGATTAAACAGAGACGAAATATTAAAATGAAGAAAAAATATTAGTTTCACGGATGAATTAAGCTGTTAAATTTTTTATTTTGTCCAAAAACAAACACAAATTCACATGATAAAGCCATAATGCTTGTATAATATAATAGTCTAAGATCCGGCATTACGAATATATACCCCCATCTGTTATTTAATTTTTTTTTTAATGAAAGGCTATTTTATTACCTATCCAACGGTACTAGGCTGCCTAAACAAAAGTGGGTCCCATCCATGATTGCCTAGATTTTGAATGTTAAGTATTCTGAAAGAAATTTTTTTCCGATTATATATGCGCGCGCCATTGATCACACCCTATAAAAATGTTTTTTTTTCTTAATTGCAATATTATTATCATTCTAACGTCTACACTGAATTAAATACACCCTTCAATAAATAAGTCACTATCTGCAAATTTGTAAGTCCGATCCTGTTGGGCCAATTTTAGTAAAATTTTAGGGGCACTTTTCAATTGCTACCAGAGGGTTAAATTTCAATTTTGAAACGAATCGGAGAAGTTTTTCGCTATTTTGGGGCCCAAAAACATTTTTCAATCCCTAAAAACTACCATAGACCCACTTTTGTTTAGGCAACCTAGTATACCGTTGGATTGGTAATAAAATAACCTTTCATTTAAAAAAAATAATTATTAAAAAACAGATGGGAGTATACATTTGTAATGCCGGATCTCGCACTGCCACCCAAGTTTTTTTATAATTTACAAATGACTAAATCTGACATTCGTATATTTTATATTGGCGTAAGATTTTCATTTACTTAAATGACGTATTTAATTTGATTTAATTAACTAGATGATATTAAATTTTATTTAATTACCTAGATGACATATTTAAAATGTACTTTTTGTTCTGTTCTTTTGAAAGTTTGATCTTGTATCTTGTAATCTAACACTGTACGCAAAGGTAGCACAAAAAACAAAGAAATAAATTTTGTTTAGCAGAAGTTAAAAATGTATAATTTCAAAGAAAAATAGCACAAGGAGTAAAACGATACATAAAGAAAATTATGCACCGTGAAAGTTTAATATGTAAGAAGTCAAGTTTCTGTATGCAGTGAAGGAAGGTGATTTATTTAACGTAATTGTTTTAATTTATCTTCATTCGTTATGTTCTCTGACAGTTTCTTGTACATTTTATCCACGGATAAACTGGCTACTGGCCTCGTCAGAAATAGAATAATGATTTTTTTTATACCACGAATAGATATGTATAAACTAAGGAGTAATATCTTTTCAAATACAGAGCTAGCAGACATTTTATTTACGTAAAATAATTATCCATATTTGTGTTCTAACATGGATCTAGTAATTATAGAGATGGAGTATACAGCTGCAGGGGGTAATCCAGTGAGGGACGAGTACAAAGTAAGAGTGGTGTCGATTTTTGATTGGCCGGCGCGCATTGTGCTGCATACAAAAGAAATTTTCTTTTTACGCCATACTACTGTAAGAACTTAAATAAGCACTTACATAAAATAAATGGAAACTACAAAATTGAATTATAAATAATTAGTTTCTTAAATGTTATCATAAGATAAAATTTTTTATAATGTTATTAATGACAACCTTCAATTTTCCTTGTAGCTAAGGAAAAACAATTTGTAAATATTAAGTACATTATAGAGAGAGAGAGGATTATATTGTACCAAAGCTTGCTACACTTCCAACATAAATTTCATGTCACTAGACATGCGCAGTGCGACAGCCAATGACAACCAGACATCACTCACTTCGTCGTGCCCCTTAATGGGTTTCACCCCCCTCGCCAAAAACCCTAGTACATGCTTTCTGGGATTATTTTGTGACCTACATCGAGTAATACTGTAGCTAGAGTGTCTCTATTTGTGTCTGATCCTGTACATTGGCATGAATGAATATTTTGCAGGTATCTGAATAACCCACTTTCAGAAATTATACGCTTCTCACTGATAGTGAGCTATATTATTTTTGCTTCTAACTTTACTTAGGAAATATTTATTTTCATTCTTTTTTACGCTAATTAGACTGTATAAATGCTCTGCGTGATGTTTTTTGTTTGGTTTTGTTATTTTTCTCATCTATCCTGAAATACAGATGACATAAAAAAATTTAATTTGTTGATTTATCTGTGTTTGTCCATGCTGGTTTCAGAAACTACTAGATTGATTTGAATAATTCTTTTGCCCCCCCAATAGGTTATAATATATTATTATTCTACGAACAGGAAGTGATGAGCATTGAGCGAAAATATCGATTTTAATAAGTAAGATCGGTACATCACATCAGATGGAATTCTATATTATTACTACAATAATAACAAATAAATAAAAGTCGGGTCGCAGTGCCAAAACCGTGCCGACAATATAGTGATTTGCTAATACAGGCAGTGTGGCAGTTTGGAAAGTATAGTACTCTTAATCATAATCTAGTTTTACGGGACTTTGGTGCAATAAATTTATCAGAAATTGTTAAATTTCTGGGTATTAACATCGACAAAAACTTGACATGGAAGCAACACATAGAATACCTTATAAATACCATAAATAAATACATATTTCTTATTCGTTCCTTAAATAAAACAGTTCCTTGTTCAGCTTTACTGAATATATATTTTGCTTATGTACACTTTCGTCTGTCTTATGGGATTATATTTTGGGGACGTTCAGACATAAATGATATATTTAAAGTCCAAAAAAGATGCATAAAAGCAATATGTAATGAAGAACCACGCACTTCTTGTCGACCACTATTTAAAAAATTAAATATTTTAACAATTCATGATATATATGTTCTAGAATGTTCAATTTTTGTTAAAAAATATCCTTTCTTATTTACAAATAATAATAATTATATATATTTGTTCCATTAAAAACCTACATAGGTTATAGGAAAGGTCAAAATTACATAGATATGATTACAAACACACATTGTTAAAAAATTCATTTTGTGAATAAAGACATCCATTGTGTAAAAACTTTTTTAAAGTCTTTTTGAACTTAACAATATTATTAATATTTTTTATATGATTTGGCAGATGATTGTAGATCCTTGCATAATTGTAAGAAGCGCCTTTAATGAACATAGTCAAGTTCGGTTTCATAACAGCTACGGTACCAGAAATAAAAACGATTTGGTCATAACTCAAACACATTTAAATAAAATGTTAAAAGGTCCCCTAAATTCTGTGATAAAAATATTTAATAATATACCGCAAGAACTGAAACACTTATCAATTAGTAAATTCAAATTTTAGTTTAAAAAATATCTGAATAATTTAACATTCTTTGAAAGATTTTTTTATCTAATATATTATACCTATGTGACGTGTTCTATACCTTTGTAAGGTCTTCGGAATAAAACTGATTATTATTATTATTATTATTATTATGTGAATTTATGTTCGTTTTTGAACAAATAAAATAACCCCTTATTATAGGTATATATTCTTTTCTTAATCTGAATATCTGTTTCATTAATTTACCATCTGTACAAAATTATACAGCTTTCAGTAAGTATAATTCTCTATCCGCAAAGTGTTTTCATAAAAGGTTATAAGTTCGGTCCTGTCAAGACGATTTTATTAAAACTTTAGAAGCGCCTTTTTAATTGACACCGAATGGTTAAATTTTGAATCAATTCCGAGAACTTTTTCAGTGTTTTTGAACCCCAAAACAATTTTTAATCCCTAAATATATTTTTTTAAATTGGTCCGATTTGGTCCATTTTAAATAGGCTGCGTGCGGTGATTAATTCTAACATGTGGGCCTAATTTCGTTAAATTTAGAAACATACATGCGCGTACGCCCACACACACAATATTATGCCAGAAGTGATCTAGACTACAATTTATCGCAAAAATAAGCCTTATGGGGATTATTGTGGTTATGAAGCAACTAACTTGTGGTTTTTTATAGTTTATGCGCGTGGTGGCTACCACATTCTTAACATTTTTTTAAAGCAAATCTACAGTTGAAATACACATCTATCGCAATTCAGTACATTTTTTTTTCAGCCATCTCGAGGCTTCGGAACGACTTGATTCAATCGAAGATATGACGGACCTTTTTACGATGTTTGGCATTAAAAATGTGTTTTCTTCCGGTCGAAAATCGTGTACAAAAGTGCCAGAACAGTATTTTTTGGGCCTTTAATAAAACTCTAGAGGGAAACACTTACGGGACATAGCGAAAAGATCCCTGGATTGGAACCCACAGGGTTATCAAAAAAGAGGAAGACCCAAAATATCCTGGAGAAGAACTGTTCGTGAAGAAGTTATGGAACAAGGAACTACCTAAATATGGCAAAAGTTAGGACTAGATTCAAAATTTTCGTAGAAGCCCTATGCTCCCTTAGGAGTTAAAGGAACTTATTATTATTATGTATATCAAACCAAACAGAAATACAAAAATCTCCACACTTCGTAGATCGGCACAATTAGAACTATTTTAAAATTGGACTTAAAATCATAAATTTAAAGCTCTTATAATATATATTACCAGTTTAAGATTTTCAGTGACACCTCGCCAGAATAATTTTGACAGAAACTTTCAACCGTCGTTATTTTTCCGAAATTCTTTGGCTTTCGACGCTTCAGATTTTCGAAGACACCCCATGAGTACTGTCTTGACAGAAACGTACGGGTCAAGGTCACGACAACTTTGGCTCCAAAAATTTCATTTTTTCAATGAGAGTTCATCATCGTTGTCTTGACTGAAATAGAACTCCGCAATTGAAAATACATAATATATCTATGCGGTCCTGTTTACATTTTTTCCAGTAATTCGTCCCGTTTGGAAAAAACAGCTGGTAGTTATTTGTGTTATTTGACAATATCGAGTTGGGATGGGAACCTTCATAAAGGATACGCTGTATCTCTGAGATTACTTCAGTTAAAAAAGATATATTTTTTTTGTTTTAATGCGAAAAACAAACAAAAAATGTGCTTTGACTGTTAAGGTCATTAGCACTGTTTCCAAAAAGATATAATTATTCGACGGTCTTTTGAATACACTACCCGAACGGGGTGGGAGTGGATTTTATATAAAAGAATTTAACCGGGTACAATATATCTACTATACCACGCGGAAAATGTCGCTAGCAAACCGCTATTGAAAACATAAGAACAAGCTGTTGATATTATTGGTGGTAGTTATTTATTTATTCAGTGGAGATCTCGTGTCGAGCAGCACGATGTACCGACGTCGAGACTGAATATTGCCACTTATAAACGTGAAGTTGTTAACTGCGAGTGTGATCTATAAAGAATGATGAACAGTCAAAGCTGCACAAGCACCTCGTTAAAAATAAAAAGGTGGGCGCGTTGCTATGGCAACTTGCATTGACATGTGCCCTGTATTCGCACAAAACAGACCAGTGCAACTATATTATTAGGATTAAGCTACTTTCCGTGATTACCTGAACACTTACGAGTTTATCATATTTTTTTCTTCATATCCTGTCGAAAATACGTACTACGGCTTCGATTTTAAGGCAGAAAGCCTAATGTTTATGCTCTGCTGAAATTACTCGCATGCCGTTTTTAACGGCGGGCCGAAACAGTTTTCTCGCGTACACTGATACGAAAGTAGGTGCTTTCGATCGGCTATGAAGAAAAATAATGTGCACCATATGGTCAAAAAGATGAAATTCCTGCGTGTCGCGCAGTGTAAGAATGTCAACTTTCTGCCTTACGATGTAATATACCTACTATTTCCCGACAAAGTAATCTTTCCAGCCACAAGAAATAGAAAAACTCAGGTTGCAGTTCCAAAACGCTGTCGACAATACAGTGTATTTGTTAATACGGGCAGTGTGGTTTTATTACATGAATTTAAGTTTGTTTTTGGACAAAATAAAAAAATTTAACCCTTTAGTACACCCCTTTAATAATAGTTATTTTGCTTAGATGAAATATAGTAGTTTATCCAACATGTGCACCAAATTAAATACATCCTTCAATAAGTACATTCGTAGGTATACGCAAACTAGTTTTTTTTTTTAATTTGCTAGGCCGGTCCTATCGGACCGATTTTATTAATATTTTGAGAGCATCTTTTAATTGATACTAAAGGGTCAAATTTCAACTTTGAGATAATTGTTTTTGGTATTTTTGGACTAAAAAACATTTTTCAGCCCCTAAAAATCACCTGATTTACAAATTTTATGAAAACACTATAGTTTGCAGATACTGAGTTATTTTCTGAAAGGAGTATTTAATTTGGTGTAGATGTTCGATTGATCATAATATTACAATTGAGAAAAAAAAGTAATTTTAAGGGGTGTATTAAGGGGTTAAATTTTTTATTTTGTCCAAAAACAAACAAGTTCACGTAATAAAGCCACAATACCTGTATCAGCAAATACACTATATTTATCGGTAGGGTTTTGGCACTGCGACTCCAGTTGTTTTATTTTACTACCCACAGATAAGTAATTTGTGTGAAACTGTATTTTATAAATTTTCCATTCGAATTTTTAAGGCTAGATTGTATGTGCTCTATCTATAGCAAAATTATATTTATATGCGTGTGAAGTGAATGTACACTTCGTTTATGGGTCATTTATTTTCTTCGCCCCATTAGGTTGTTGTTAATAATAACTTATTAGGTTGTAAGTCTGGGTTCATAAAGTTATATTTCAATTTTCGTACATTTTCAACTTTCTTTTTTGTGTATTTATGCCTTATGGTAGTTAACCAATCGCTCGAATCCTTATAATATTAGACAGTTCAGTTTTGAGCTGCCATCTCACAATACTTCAGGCCCTAAAATTTTTTTACATACATGGCGCCTAAGCTGTTTAACGAGTTAGATAGCACTGTTTTTCTGAAAGCACTCTTGCCTAGTTATCCGTAGAAAGTTGAATTTACCACGCATATTTTCTCTAGGTGATTTCCTCTAAGAAGTAATGCACACTTGACAATCTATCGTATAATGCTCCTAACTAACTCCTAACAAACTAATAACTTCAACCACCATCACAGACAAAAATCGAGGAAACTGAGGTCTGGTGACCTTACCGATCGCTTCTGTGAACCCCTACGGGTCTATAACGGATAAAAATTGAACCTCTGTTTATAGGACTTGTTTTGTTAGTTTTAACCTTCGGAACCTATTTCCCAAATATGGCGGATTACTCTCCAATCGTCCTATACTAGCGGACCCGTGCGAATACTTCGCACCGTTAGTAGTCAATTACGTAATATAATAGGGTGGAAATTTTTTTCAGAGACTTCTGCGCCACTACGTCACTTAATATGACCGACACTTGTTAAAATAAACAGATTGCCACCAGATGTCTATTCTATTCAGAGACTTCAGCGCCACTACATATCATATTACCGACACCTGTTAAAATAAACCGATTGCCATCAGGTGGCTAAATTGTAAATTGTAATTTTTGAATGAAAACATTAATGTCAAGATTTTACCATTTTTTTGTTATTAGAGAGAAAAATAATCTCCGAAATGGCGTATCAAACATTAATTTTGATGCAGTATTAAGGGAGATATTTCTTACCAACAAAAAAAAAACACGTCTGAGAAATAATGTATACAAAATTACAAAATTTATGTAATATAAACTTCTCAAAACTGATTCAATTAAAGCGTTATATTCGAAAAATAAAAAGAGAAAATTTGAAAATCATTCAACAATAGATAATTAAAACAGTTGATATTTTGTAACAAATGAAAAAGCAGCTATTATAGCTTGCTTTCAGATCAAGCTGAGTTGTTTCAAGAATTAAGCACGTAAATACGACGATTAATCTTAACTTCAGTTAATTACTAACTTTGTTAATTAAATTCTGTTCGACAAGTTATTAATTAATTAATTTTCTGTAAACTTTGCACATCTCTAGCCACAAGGTAAAGTGGATTAAATTAAATTTTTGATATTTTTTTAGTTGTATGTTATAATTGTAGAAATATTTTATTTCAAAACTTATTCTTTTATGCCTCCTCTCTGTAGGTAAAAGAAAGTGTTATAATTTTATGTTTAGTAATAAAATAAAATAATAATAATAATAATGCGTTTAACGTCCGTTTCTCGACTTTATGTCATAACAGACGCCATTCGCACCATTACTATTTTTTCATCTACCACTTCCCGTTATTTTCTACATTTTTTACAACTTCAACTTATGTAATAGCAATGGGCGAATGAAGGAATTATAGGAAATTAGGATAAGGTAGATAATTTTTGAACTAGGAGTTTGATAGGTAATCGGCCATGGCCTACAATAAGGCACCATCTCGATATTTATCTGGAATTAATTGAGGGAAACCATGGAAAACCTCAATCAAGATAGCCTGTACAGGAATTACCGTTTCTCGGCGAGAGGCAGTAGGAAAAAGTCCCAGCCACATCTGCCCCCGCCGGTATTCGAACCCGGTACCTCCCGAATGTGAGTCTAGTGCTGTCACCACTACTCTACCCAGCTCGGTGTAATAAAATAAAATAATGAAATGAACTTAATTTTCAATACATGAAACATTTAAAAAATACGTCATAAATCATAATCCTGTTTTTAAACGGCATTTTTAATAAAGTACACTAAAAACTTAAAAATAAAATAGGTACGTAATTTTTTTTTTAAGTTAAACGGTTCTATATTAAATCATCAAATGTAAATAATCTAGGACTTCTATCAGACTAAAGTAAAAACGTGGAGCATATTTTGGAGGGCTGGGAAACTCATTTTTCGAGACAAGTCGTTATTATGTAATTATACAGTCGCTACACAGATTTTAATTTTAGTCTGTTAAAAGTCTCAAATTATTTTCTAGTTTTTGGTACAGCTGATGATTTAAAATAAAACCGTTTAACGTAATAGTATATTTTCATTTCTTTAATTTACGTTTATAAAAACTTTAATTCATCAATCATTACAACAAGAAAGGTTTCATATGAGATGAATTTGGGAGCTCCTCAAGCATTAACCTCTTTCTGTCAAATACACAATTAAATTTGCATACATTCTACAAATTAAATTAAGAAGGCAGAAAAAACTGGGCGATTCGCCGTATAATTATTTTTTTTTAACTCCAGAGAAAATGTAGTTGACGTAAAAAACTTTGCTAATAAAGGAACTCTGACACTAATGAGTAATATTCCACTGTTAGGACATTTCAAGGAAGCGTGCCTCATAGTCTATCCCTTTCCTTGTCTGTTTTCGTCTCTTATTGCACACAAACAGTAGTAGTTTATTCTGGAAAGATAACCGCTCAAAGAACTATTTGTAAATATACCACGTGTCCCAAAAACAATGTAATAGTATATTGCCACACAAGAGCAGAAAGCTGAAATTCCTGCACTGCGCGACATGATGCCCGAGGCGAAGTCGAGGATACCATGTCTAGAGATGGGAAAAGCGGGTCTTTTTAGTGATCTGCTTCTTTGCATCTGGATCCCGTATGTGAGCCGGCTCACTGAACCGGTTCAAAAAGAGCCGAGTTCTGAATATGTTACTGCAGTCTGCCACCTAGTTCAGTCAATCATATCACGACCTGTATAGAATCAAGAATGCATAGCCAAACATGTGATGCATGAGTTATTTGAGCTGACAGATGCATCAAAGCAAGACCTGATACGTAAGTGTAAAATGTGCTTCTGTGTGTTAAGTCTTTCACTGAGCTATGCGGATCCGTTGATCCGTCGGCTCAAGAAAAGTGAGTCGGCTCTCACGGATCTTCTGTCGGAGTCGGCTCTTTGAACCGGTTCAGATCTGAGTTACCCAACTCTAACCATGTTTCGCAGTGCAGGAATTTCAGTCATCTGCCCGTGAGGTGTATACTAATTTTCTTTATACCCTGTCGAAAGTGCGTTTATTATCAACATTTGTAATTAGTCGTCCATCTTTATATTTGATTAATTTTTACTTAATATCACTATTTAACTTTTATTCACTATTATACAAAAAGACAAACAACTTTGAAGTCAGCAATTTTGAGGTTAAACGCAATAACACCTGTTAGCAACTACTGGCTGGTGGCAGTGTCACATATCAGTGTGCACGAGAAAGATTTTTCGTTCCGTTGTTACTTTTTTCGGCCCGCTGTTGTAGATGCAGTGTGAGTAATTCCAGCAAAGCATAAATGTTAGACTTTCTGCCTAAAAGTCGAAGCCGAAAGTACGTACTTTCGACCAGGTATAAAGTAAATTGTATTTTTTGATTGTTGAAAGGATAAAATGACTTGCTATGTTATTTCAGACATCTGAACCTGTTTAAGCGGGAATGAAAATTAATGTTTTAAGATGATTGATCCCTCAGATCATAAAATATGCTCTCGGGAAAATTCAAACTGTGGTTGGAAAATTCATTTTATTACTGTTTTTATTAGCTGTGATTAAACATGAAGCTGTACAAAATTTGGCTTGCTGCTTAAAAATTTAAAAAACTATGGCTTTGCTCTAAGAATTGAATAAAAAAGCATGATATGCGTCAATATTTTTTTTCCTGTCAACGTGTTTTTTCTCAGTATCGACAGTATATATTTTATAGGTACAGTAAAACCTCGCTTAACGCTGTTACGCTTAACGCTGTTTCAGGATTACGCGGTTTCTAAGAAAAAAAGTTTAGTCACAAATTATGGAATAGTTTATAGAAAATGATTCAAATGTTGATAGAAGTTTAAAGGCAAAACGAAGTGCCATTGATGCAATATCTTGCTACCGACAACAGCTTGCTAAACGAAACAGAAAAAAGCCAACGATATTAGATGACTTCTTCACAAAAAATAAAATATGTCAAATGAGGAACCTTCCTCATCCCAAACATAACTTCTTACTCGAACATTTATTTGATTTCCATAAATGTTTTATAAACAAAAACCGATATTAACAATAAATAAAGGTATGATTAATGTGATAAAAAAGTATTTAACAATAAATTACAAAAAAACCTACCAAATCTTATTTTCGGTTCTGTTTCAACTTATGCCTAATATCTCAGTATTAAGATGTCCTCGTTTCGTATAGCTCAGGAACTTATTGGAACGTATCTCCCGCATTAAGCGGCGGGGTCTTACTGTATACGCGATTTAAAGACAAACTCGACAAGTGCGAGACAAGAGAGGTGATGAGCGTATAGTTTCAATATGCAAATTGAATAAGTGACTTCGCTCTACGCCAGTTAATGTTTTGAACGTCCTGCAGTGTCCTAGTTTGACCACTACCTACTTTATCCTTTGCGTATGAAACAAACACTTGGTGTAAAAGTACATGGTGGATAGCAGGTGTAAAAGTACTGAGTCGATTGTTATTTAAAAGCAATGAATTTTTAATTTCATGAATATTTCATGAATATTCTCACCCATCTACATATATGTTTCAACTAGCCACACGCAAGTCCCAAGAGATGTGTATTATAAATTAATGTAGTCTTTAAACCGCTTGAAACCTATTTGAAATGGGCCAAATCGAATCATTTTTACGATTGTTTTTAGCAGTTGAAAATTGTTTTTGGTCAAAAAATATCGCAAAAATGATCGGAATTGTTTTAAAATTGAAACTTCATCTTTTAGTAAACATTAAAATATGCTGTTATAATTTAGAAAACCTCGGGTCGCAGTGCCAAACCCTGCCGACAATATAGTGTGTTTGCTAATTGGTTTTTATTATGTGAACTTAAGTTTGTTTTTCTGCAAAATAAAAAATTTAACCCTTTAATACATCCCCGAAAAAATATTTTTTTCTTAATTGCAATATTATTATCAATCGAACATTTACCTTAAATTAAAGACAACCTTCAGTAAAATTGTAGAAAATTTAAATTAAAAAGTTGGTGTCAAAAAAAAAAAAAAAAAAAATAACTCATTATATTTGACAAACAACTGTTTTCGTAAAATTTGTATGTTCGGTCCTATTGAGCTGATTTTATTAAAGTTTTAGGGACACTTTTTAATTGCTACTAAAGGGTTAAATTTCAATTTTAAAACGATTCTGAGATTTTCTTAGTATTTTGGAGCTCAAAAAACATTTTACGACCCAAAAAAACAAACACCCCTTTAAAATAGCCTAATTTGGCCCATTTTAAATAGGCCAAATTTCGTTAAAATCGATTAACTCTGTCGAAAATTATTGCCTGCACACACACACACACACATACCATATTTCTACTTGATGTTTCATCTACAACTGCAGTAGACATTATCAAAGACGATGTGGTAGCGGGCGAAGTGTCCTTTAAGGCTGCCTGCTACCACATCCGCGCCTTTGATAATGTCTACCTCCGTTGTAACCGAAACGTCAGGCAGAAATGTCAATAAACCACAGCGTACAAGCCCGGAAGCCAAGAAGTTTTACACTAATAATTTGTTTATTTGTTTTACAGTTAAATTGAATCAAATTTTCTTAGCTATCTTTAAGATATTTTTTGAACATTAGTTATAGCTCACCTCCACTGAATGTTTATATTACTACATATTGCATATATGTGTGTGTATTCGAGGGATACCTATACATGTAAAACTTTAATTGAAATAGCACAGCGGTAAACCGGTGTCCTCGTATTATGTAATGTATGACACATGTAAAATTTTATTAGCTAAATTAGGTACCCCGATAAATTATTTAGCGATAATTTTTAATAGTTATACACATTTTAATCGTTTTATTATTCGCTCGTCTACAGATGTTTCGAAGTTTATACTTTACTTATTGAAAGGGAAAGTTATTTTTATCCAAAAATGTCGACCAACGTAAAGTTATATCTAAATGTCGAATTGATCACATATTTAATATTTTTTTCTGTATGACATCGTATTCTCCGTGATTTTACAATATCAAAGGTCCATGCCAAAGCCAGGTTTACACTATCGCAATATTTTTTATACGTTTACAAGTCAATACTAGATAATTAAATTAATATTAACGGAACCGCTGTTGTAATCTAGTTTCTTGAAAAAATATTTAGGTTTTTGGTTTATTATATATGATATTAAGATGAAAAAACGTCTTTTCAGATTTCTGAAGTGGATCTTCTTTGTTTTATTTTATTCTATTCTATTCAGAAATTTCAGCGCTACTACACGTCATATTATCAACAACAGATAGATGGCGACATTTGTTTTTTCTGAATGTTACTTTCTGTAATGAAATTGTTAACATTTTTAAACTGCAATTTTTTAATGAAAACATTAGTTTTAACATATTAACTTATTTTTCGTCATTTGAGAGAAAACTGATCTCCAAAATGGCGTATCAAACATTAATTTTGATACAGTATATTAAGGGAGATATTTCCTACCGACAAAAAAACACCTTTGAGAAATAATATATACCGATAATTATAATTTATTTGAGATATATTTTTATCTGTAATCGGACCTACTGGTCTGTTGATAAGTAAATGTATTATTATTATTATTATAAAATCCTCTAATTAAAAAAACCCTCTAAGGATGTAAATAAGGTTTTTCACCTCAAAAACGTAAAAAAGTACTTTTAAATTTAGCGAACGAATATGAAAAAATTATCATACTTTAAGATTTAATCCATTTTTGAAAATACTATACATAATTTTGATTATTTGCCAGTATAAAGAGATATTTTAAAATGTGACTTCATAAAAAAATCTTATTATATCAGTTAAAATTGAAGATACCCTTAATATTGTATATATTATAAATAAATTTTGTGATGAAATTATGCTTTGTATATTATATTCTCTTAGCGAGCATTCTTGTCATAAAAATATAATAATCCAGATAAAAATATGAAGAAACAATTTCATGTATGTCAACAACCAAACGCAAGAGAACCAGTGTGCGGAAATTGTAGTCCACAATAGAGATGGGAAAAACGGGTCTTTTTAGTGATCTACATCTTTGCATCTGGATCCCGTATGTGAGCCGACTCACTGAATCGGTTCAAAAAGAGCCGAGTTTTGAATATGTTACTGCAGTCGGCCACTGAGTTACCTGGTTCAGTCAATCATATCACGACCTGTATAGAATCAAGAATGCATAGCCAAACATGTGATGCATGAGTCATTTGAGCTGACAGATGCATCAAAGCAAGAACTGATACGTAAGTGTAAAATGTGCTTCTGTGTGTTAAGTGTTTCACTGAGTTATGCGGATCCGTTGATCCGTCGACTCAAAAAAAAGTGAGTCGGCTCTCACGGATCTTCTGTCGGAGTCGGCTCTTTGAACCGGTTCAGATCTGAGTTACCCAACTCTAGTCCACAATGATATTGTTAATGTTTGAACATAGAAATTATAATATGAAACAGAGAAAAAAGTTATTACAGAAGAGAAAAGTTATTAACATGGAGTTAACTCTGTATTTATTGTAAACTAGCGGTCCAGTCCGGCTTCGCCCGGGTGTAAATGTAATATATAGGATATAAAAGATGAAAATCATTATCATAAAATTCTCGACGTATATTGAATCTATCGCTTTTAAATTTCAATTTAAATTAAATAATCAGTTTGATCAGACCAAAATTTGTTTTAATGTTGATTACACCTTCATTACATTACAACGTTTCATCGGCCATCCCGACTTCATCAGGTAATCTATAGAACACATACATAATTTTTTTTTTTTTATACAGTTAACATTTTAAATTAGATTACCTGATGAAGTCGGGATGGCCGATGAAACGTTGTAATGTAATGAAGGAGTAATCAACATTAAAATAAATTTTGGTCTGATCAAACTGATTATTTAATTTATATTTTACATAGACCTGAATAATACCACTATGGATTAAATTTCAATGTTCAAAAATCGAAGAAAAATCAAAATTGCAAAAAAAAATCTTTTGAACCGAATGCTACACAGGACAAATACTGTTTTCTTTTTATTATTTCAATTTTAGATATCTGGTTTTTGAGGTCTTTAAATAGATTCAGTATTTTATTTGTCGGTTTCTAAAGTTTATGATCTAGATTCTATTTATAAGTTTTGTGGTTTTGTTTTTATTTACGCAAGAAGATACAGCTTAAAGTATTTTCTTGTTGTAAATTAAATGCACGGAAATACATATTAATTTCAAACTGAAACGTTCAGAGTAAAAACAATATTACGTTAGTTTTTCTTTTAGAAAATTGAATTAAGTTGTTTTGTGTAAGTTGATCCTTTTATTCCAGTTTATATACGGATATTGTTTTCTAGCAAAATGGTTGCAAATTTCGCTTAAAGGTTCATTTTTGACGTTATACTTCATCTGTCGCATTAAGGATAATATTTTCTGTGGTACGGAAGTTATGTTGTGCAAGTTGTTTCTGATAACGCCAAAATAGTTATTTCATAAAACAACAAAGTAGGTTATACTAGCGACATCGGACGAAACTTCTTAAAAGCTATTGATTTATACTTTTTTGCGCTTTGGTCGTTTTTCATAGACATGTCCTGAATAAATAACTACTTTTGACATAACCTCAATGCTTGTTTTTTTTATCTATGGATTCAACATCAGGAGAAAACCCTTTAATAGTAAAAAAGTTACTTTATGCAGAAACTAGAGATGTTATATATTGACTTTTTTTCTTTTTTGTCCTTGGTAATTAATATAAAAATGATTTGTCGGGAAAAAGGACTTTTTAATAAAATAAAATATTTTTTAAAAAACGGAATTATTACAAACTTTTTAATGAACAATTGTTTAACTCAAATTTATATTTACATGTGTATTTTAACTTTTATATCTACTTGATCAAAACATTTAATTGAAAAAGTCCCAAGCAAAAGACGAAACATCGCTATAAATAACAAATAAGTGTTTACTTAAAAAGTCTTTTTTCCTGACAAATCATTTTTTTATTCTAGAGATGTTACTTTTGAAAATAGAACAAAGGTAAAATGTATATACCTAAATCATAAGACCACAAACATAACCCAGCCTGTTTTCAATAATGTTTTTTCCAACTATATTTATCATCTCTCTAGACAACCTATTTTATTTTATCAATGTACATCTTTAGCGAAAATGTGAATATCAATTATCGCGATTACGCCAAAGAAGTATAACTTCGGGCGCGCATACATACGTAAACGCACCACTTTTCTTTTTTAATATCCATTGGAAATTCGTAATACTTGCAGCTAATTACACAGTTTTTTGTTTATTATATGTACATAATCCGTTTTGTAAACACAGACAGTGATTATCGTAGCAACGATGTTAATTTATGGTAATCCGCCAATAGAATGTTTAAAAAACTGCTGTCGAACTTTTTCTCTACATTTATTTTTATTTCAAAATCTAGTAGTGGTAAAAATCTGATCAAAATTGTTTTGGTACTTGTTGAGTTAACCTGTAACTGACAAACAGACAAAAATTGCTTGTGTGATGAAGTAAATTGAACGCTATTTTTGTAGAGTACACAAATAATTCATCTGTTTGTGAGTTGTTAAAATTACGATTTACGTCTATAAAAAGTTATTTGAAGATGACTTGTAAACAGGATAAACAATATAAAAAAAAAACATTTATTAAAGAAACACTAAAAAGAAAACAAATTATTTGAGTTCATAATTATAAAACCGGGTTGTAAATTTAAATATAGTTTACATACATTCACGACCGTTTTTATAATCATGAATTTAAATTCATTTTTCCTTTTTGATACATTTTACTAAAAGCTGTTTTTTACAAAAAATATTTACGTAGGGTAAACGACTAATCATTGGATATTACTAGTCATTGGACAGAGCACATTTTCATTAGCTATAATAAGAATAAGAACGATACTAAAGCACATTTGAATGACTCATTTTGTGAGTCATTCAAAACTGATTTAGTATCGTTCTTATTCTTATTATAGCTAATGAAAATGTGCTCTGTCCAATGACTAGTAATGTCCAATGATTAGTCATTTACCCTATTTTATTTCTAAATTATGTATACTGTAGCAAGCTTTGTTACAATAATCTTCTCTCTCTATTATGTAATATTGTCTAAATTGTTTTTCCTTAACTGCGAGAAAAAATAAAGGTTTTTATAAAAACATTCTGAAAAAATTAATCTATCGATTACATTTCAGAAGAAACATTAATTGCGAATAATTGTTAATCATTCATATTAAAAAGCGTTTTATTTATTTAAAGTAAGTACTTATCAAGTACTTACAATTGGTGACCCTCAACTGTTTTGAACACGATTTTCACAATAATTAAGGTAAGTAACTTACTTTCTTTAATTTTTATAATAGCAAATAGGAATAATATTATTCAGATTGAACTTTCTGAATTCAGTTTAACTGATCCTGAAATGAATTTTAAACAGATTGAGAGATCTTTTTCTCTCAATCACATTAACAATTCTTTACAAAAATATGACTTATTAGTTTCATTTTTGCCTACGTCAATTGCTTCACTAATAAGCAACGTTATTTTTAATAAGCTTTGTTACAATACCTTTTATTAGAAAAAGGCTTGAAACGACTGAAGACACGCTCTCCCATCACCAGCACCGGGACTTCCACCACCTGTTTTTTTATTATTTAATTTGTTATTTACACATTATCTATTATTAAGGTGACCAAGAGTCCTCCGTTAAGAGAAATATCCTTCTGTCGTAGGTTCTGTCCTTTCTCGAAAAATGCCCTCCTACTTGTTCTCCTTTTCAACATTTTAAAACTAATCTGTTATCTCTGTATTCAGAAATACCGCCCCGAACTGTTACGCCTCATGTGACGGTACAATTTGGAAAGATGATATATTGACAAAAAATATTCGTTGAATGGAAAAATACTCGTTTAATAAAATAATTAAAAGGGATGTAAGCATAATTAGTGTAGTTTCGTTTGAATTAATAAAATGTTTTATTTATTTACGTTGCACTTTTTTCGTAAATTTTTCGTCCTCCTTTTCATTATAAAAAGTTGGTCACTTTACTATTATAGTCAAAATATCAGATTATTGTACGCAAGAATATTGTATATATAACATCTTGGAGCGTCGCCTTGAAACCCTAATTCCAAAATTTAAACAATGGTAAACTTTGAATTGGTACAAAATCCCCTATTATAAAATCTTCAACTGTTTTTAGTAAATATAGATATATATTCGCTCAATTCCTCAATCTAGTACTCATTTTGTCAACCTAATAATTCGTATTATAACATTATAACGACATAATATAACATTATACGTTAGTGTTATATTAGCATGTAATTTAAGTTCAACCTCCTTGTAAGTACCAATGTGCTATAAGTGAATCAATTTATCAGAATTGAGAGAAAAGTGCTGAATATGCGACACTACAGCTCCTGAAGAAGCCAGAAGTATGTATGTCGCAGCATATTTATGTACAGTATTACAATTTTTAGTCGAGTCAATACTGGGACGTGGTGTAGAGTAGTGGTTAGAGCACTAGACTCGCATTCGGAAGGTACTGGGTTCGAATCCCGGCCGGAGCAATTGTGAGTTAGAGCGTTTTCCTACTGCACCTCGCTGAGAAACGATAATTTATGTATTGCGGCCATTTTGTTGAGCTTCGCATGGTTTTCCTCAATTAATTCCAGATAAATATCGAGATGGTTTCTTATTTGAGACCTGTCAAACTCCTCTCATGCTCTCCTAGTTTTACCTATCCTGTCCTAATTTCCGGGTATCCTAGTTGGTTGCGAAATATCCGAATTGATTCCCGGATTGTTATGAAAGGTATATCCGATTTCGATTCTGGATTTTTACGCAGAGTATATCCAGATTGGTTCCCAGATTGTTTTAAAAGAAATTTCAATTTCCCATTTTATACATGTGTTTTAAAACGATGATTGAAAAATATAATAAAATATTAATAAATAAAATAAAACAGGTTTGTGTAGGTGTATTTTCTTTTGTGGTAAAAATGCATAACTTATATTGGATATAAATTCAAATCTATAAATTTCGTTTTTTTTTAACTCTATCCTTTGCTCTAATGCACTATTGAAGTTAAGGTACTATTTTGAGAGAGATTGGTGAGATCAATCTTTTTCTTTCAGGCGAGGACACTTTTTACACTGCTATGGTACGTCCACCAGTACAGTTCTATGGTTTGATCAAAGTTGTCTAACTATAGCAAAAATACCGCGTTATTATAAGATGCTCCACTCTGGGGGCGAACGTACCTTCCATGCAACGTATAATGTGGACGAGATAGAAAGAGTTCGAATGAAGGATGGAAACTGTTGTAGGAAGAGAGATAACAGAATGAATGAGGAGGTGAGTTATATCATACAAATGTGGTAGGGTGAGGCGTCATTCAAACAGAACACAGCGTACAACGAACAGGCTTTGTCAGGGATACCAGAAGTGGAGTGCCATTCAGTTGTACAGTGGCTCTCTACGACAGCTCTTGTACACATCACTGGCTGAATATTTCGCCCATTAAATCCACCTCCTCCCGTCACCCGATTGCTGCTACTTGACGATATTCCCTGCCCTATTCTGTCCTGTATCTGTTATACATAGAAAGGATGTGAAACAACAAAACTTTCGACTCAATATGTTACTAAATTAAATTAACAGTGTCCACCTACGGCATAAATATCCAGAACCAATGTAGCACAGCTTGTGTCAACCAAGTGAATGAAACTAAGGCCGCCCGCACACGAAGTAACGCGAAAGCAATTTATGTCACAAGGTGATGTTGGCAATATCGAAGATCTGAGCAACAGAGCATCAGCACACGAGGCAACATTTTAGAGACAGTCCACTCGCGCATTTCAAAAAGAAGATGCAAATAGATGAACCAATGTAGAACAGCTTGTGTTTTTCCAATGAATGAAACTAAGGCCGTCCGCACACGAAGCAATGCGAAAGCAACTTAAGTCACTAGGTGATGTTGGAAATATCGAAGATCTGAGCAACAGGGCATCAGCATACGAGGCAACATTTTAGAGTCGCAGTCAACTCGCGAATTTCAAAGAAAAGATGCAAATAGATCCAGAACCAATGTAGAACAGCTTGTGTTATTCCAGTGAATGAAACTAAGGCCATTTGCACACGAAGCCACGCGAAAGCAACTTAATTCAGTAGGTGATGTTGGCAATATCGAAGATCTGAGCAATAGAGTATCAGCACACGAGGCAACATTTTAGAGACAGTCAACTCGCGCATTTCAAAAAGAAGATGCAAATAGATGAACCAATGTAGAACAGTTTGTGTTTTTCCAATGAATGAAACTAAGGCCGTCCGCACACGAAGCAATGCGAAAGCAACTTAAGTCACTAGGTGATGTTGGCAATATCGAAGATCTGAGCAACAGGGCATCAGCACACGAGGCAACATTTTAGAGTCAGTCAACTCGCGAATTTCAAAGAAAAGATGCAAATAGATCCAGAACCAATGTAGAACAGCTTGTGTTATTCCAGTGAATGAAACTAAGGCCATTTGCACACGAAGCCACGCGAAAGCAACTTAATTCAGTAGGTGATGTTGGCAATATCGAAGATCTGAGCTACAGGGCATCAGCACACGAGGCAACAGTTTAAAGACAATCAACTCATGCATTTCAAAGAGAAGATGCAAGTTGGTGCATTTTCGATCCATCACTTTTGGGTGAATTTAAGCAAATATGTATTTACGTTTACTGTACAGACAAGCTTTGCAAGAACAATTTGCACTCTTTATGTGTCTATTGCTGTCAATTTAAAAATATAAAATTAGCAATAGTAATTTTCAATTTATAAAAATTCCCTAAAATTACTGTAATAATTATATTTATTATTCTGTATGAATAATAATGTAAGATCTCATATGAACAATATTATTCTCAGTAATAAAAGGATCTACATAGGTGAAATAAATACTAATCAGCAATATTTAATTGCAACAGCTTCATCAGACTCTTAAATAAAGCTTTATTCAAGAGCTTGATGAAGCTGTGAAATACAGCGAAACGTTGCAATTGAAGATTGATGATTAGCATATATTTCACATAGATACAATTTTCCTCTTATTATTGAGAATAATCTTATTATTCTGGAGAATACTCACAACTAGGTATTTTATTATTAGAGTATTTGCCATAAGGCAACATACACTATTGGCGTTGGTCGGATGGCGGGACCTAGGGGTCGGACCAAAATTTCTCGACGTTTCATAACCTCCTAAACACTTTTGCACCATTTTTAAAAATGTTTATATATATATATATATATATATATATATATACCTATATATATATATATGTATATATATATATATATATATATTTATATACGTATATATATATATATTTATATACGTATATATATATATATATATATGTGTGTACGCGCGATAACTTTCGAAAGAGTTAATTGATTTCAACGAAATTTGGGCCACGTGTTGAAACCCATCACCGCAAGAAGCCTATTTAAAATGGGCCTAATCGGGCTATTTTAAGGGTATCGTTTCAAAATTGAAATTTAACCCTCTGGTAGTGATTAAAAAGTGTCCCCACAATTTTAATAAAATCGGCCCGACAGGACCGGATTTACAAATTTTATGAAAACACTAGTTTGCAGATAGTGACTTATTTATTGAGAGTGTATTTAATTCGGTGTAGACGTTAGATTGATAATAATATTACAATTAAGAAAAAAATGTTATTTTAAGGGGTGTATTAAGGGGTTAAATTTTTTATTTTGCCCAAAAACAAACTTAATTTCATATAATAAAAGTATAAAACCACACGGCCCTATACAAGCAAATACACTATATTGTCGGCAGGATTTTGGCACTACGACCCGGGTTTTTATTACATATTATTTTTTTTTTTGATAATTTTGTATCACTATCAACGCTGTTTCGGTACTGGTTTTGCAAGTTAGACAGAAAATATTTTCTTATTATCGGTATTATTTTGTATAATATTGCACATCAATTATTGCGACATAAAAATTAATTTGAATAAATATTGTTTTGCATCCATAACGACGTACCCCCCATCCCTCATATACAATGTGTCTAATTGAGCGCAATTGAAGGGAACACACAAAACCGCCATACCTCGTATACAATGTGCAATCCATTGTTGCCAAATAAGAAATATTTAAATTTTCCAAACAATCATCAGAAATTTCATAAAATGATTTTCAAAAACTGTATTGTACTATTTTATCTATAATTAACGTGTTGCAGATAGGTTCCTTTACCGCCAGCACATGTTTGATCATAATGTATAATACGATTATTGTGACTGTTATAACGACCTTTTGGTTCTGGTAGTGTATGAAAATTAAATAAAACGCAGGTTTAAGATAAAATTTGTATTTAATTATTTTCGGACTATACGATACACAAGAAACAATTATAATAATAAATACGCGATAGTCAAAAGAATATTTCTTAACAAAGGAAGAAATAAATTGACTTCGGTCAATATTCAATATTTGATCTTTTTGGTACTGAATAACGGCGGAGAATAATTTTTTACTATTGGAATTTATTTTATTTTAACATTTTGGCTAATTACGTAAGAGATAATAAATTATGTGACTTGACTTGTATAAATGGATATAGTTTAATTAATATAACTTGACTGACCTGTTTAATATTTTTTTTTATAAATAAGTATGAATTTGTAATTATGTTACACTGTTTACCAGCTGTTCAGTATGCCCCCTTTTTCATCCGCATAGTTCTATCTTACGTACTTGCTCACGTCTCCGAAATCTCTTATTTCTATTAAAAATCTTAAACAAATAGTTCAAAGGATTTTTTATGGAGCAGATAAATTAGTCAATATTTATATAAATATATAAATAAATATTGACTAATTTATCTGCCCCATAAAAAATCCTTTGAACTATTTGTTTAATTCAAAATAAGGAGCTGAACTATCTGTAATAATTAAAAATCTTATTCAATCTTTGATATTAATGCTTCAAAATAAACTAGAAAGGTGTACCATTCTTTGCATATGCCTTTTACCCAAGTTTGTACAGTTTATTTGATCTAAATAAAAGTTTAAAACCAGATAGAAAGAAGTAAATGAATATAAGTTTTCTGCACATTTTTGTACAGAAAAATTTAAATTTGAGTATAATTATTAATGAAGCCAAATTTCTTCGTACTTTTAATTTACATATGTGAAGGAAAAACTTCAAAATGTTAATTTGCCTTCCCGTAATTTGAAGTCTCTTGACGCGCTGTAAAGAAATATTGACGAATTTTGTTTCTACAAAGTTCGTCAACTGAGGTCACATTTTCGATAACTATAATAGATATCAATTAAATAAAACGAAACTACTTGCGTTTACTGTTCAAAATATTTTTTTATTTATAAAACGTTTCTACCAAATTTTTGGTCCTTTTCAATTTATTTTGTATTTTGATAAATTGAAAAGGACCAAAAATTTGGTAGAAACGTTTTATAAATAAAAAAATATTTTGAAC
The DNA here is from genome assembly GCA_034508555.1 of Venustoraphidia nigricollis. Lineage (NCBI taxonomy): Eukaryota > Metazoa > Arthropoda > Insecta > Raphidioptera > Raphidiidae > Venustoraphidia > Venustoraphidia nigricollis. The sequence goes on along the minus strand of JAVRKA010000004.1, from coordinate 8,515,661 downwards.
AGTAAACGCAAGTAGTTTCGTTTTATTTAATAGTATATTACTGTTGGTAGAGTCAATATTATTATTTATAATAGATATCAACAATTAAATTGAACGTAGGTATATAATTACGAGTTCTTTATAGAAACGATACAATTTTGAAAAACAAACATCCATAGCCTATATATTATTTTATGCTTGAAATTTGCATTTCAATTTACACCATTTTATCAGTATCTATTGATTCATTTTCAGTATTTTCATTACACTAAATACGCTCAAAAATTAGATAAAAATAAAATTATTATTACCGTAATGAATTCGTCAATAAAAACGGTTTATATTGCAGTCCGTAGCTATCGTAGTAATTTTTTTATTTCTGTTTTTTTGTTGCAAAAAAAGGTTTAATGTTCCTCGTATGATTATACCTTTTCAAATTCGGCGGAAAAAATCCCGATCTGGCAACGGTGGAGATCCATCTTTAGTTGACAAGATGCGCCCCTCATCCCTCGAGCACGATGTGTCGAACTAAGCTCAACTGAAGAGAAAACGTAGGTCGCAGCAACTACTGTTTGTCATTTCGACAGTTTCAACTTCAGCGCTCTTTGATATTATGACATGTATGCTATTATGCTACACTGTAAGTCAGTTGCAACAAGGCAAAGTTGCAAATGTTGACAAAATCAGGTGAATAGGGGTGTGCGAATATTTGACCGGTCAAGTGCGAGTGAAACTCCCACGCCGATATCAATAGCGTATATAAATATAGTCAAGTCTGTGAGTGAATTGATTGCTTACGTCATTTGAAAACTTTGACTTGATTTTTCAGTTCTTTTAACCCAAAAATGACATTATTATAAACAATAAATATAAAAAAGTGACCAACTGCGAGTTGAAGGGTTCCATACCAGCGTACAATATTTATTAATGTTATTTTATTTTTATTATTTGTTGTTATGACGGCCGTAGTAATACACACTAAGACGCAGAAACGCCTGAACTAAAAGCTTTTAAGAGATTCAGTCCGATGTCGCTAGTGTGCACTATCTTAACGTTGATAGAAAAAAATACAATATTTATTAAATTTATTTTATTTTTATTATTTGTTGTTATACCGGCCACAGTAATACACACTTTGTGAAAATTTCAAGTATCTACCTATTACGCGGGTGCAAAAGTTACAACCCTGTGACAGACGGCCACCGAAGCCTTAGTAATAGGGTTTTCGTTGGCACTCTTTGGGTACGTAATCCTAAAAACATATTTAGATGAAATTTAAAGACAAAAAACGAATTATTTTTATTATTTATAAAAAAAAGTTATTTATGAAAAGGTTTCATGAGACGTCATAAGCCTACTATTCCTGTTTCGCGCAGTCTCCTGAAAAAATCATCAGATAGACAGACAGATAAGAAAGTTTCACTATAAAGGCCGGTTCTTACGGTTGCGATTTTAAATGATCAACTAAAATTGAAATTGAATAATTTTTCGTTCACACTTTTCAATGAAAACTGACAGTTTTTCGAGCAGATCTAGAGATAATTGCCGTTTTGTTAAGGGAAGAACTATGAAAATTTATTATTAAATGTGTAACAAGCAGAGAAAACATAAAACCAGCGATAATTATAAAACTGACAAGTGGCAGCACTGAATTAATCAATTTCTTGAAGTTGGCTGTGACAATAATTCACAAGTTTCAATTGGCTCAATCACAGTTTCAACTAGTCTGAAGTTGAATTATGACACACACTTGAACGACAAAGTTCAACTTTTGGTAAATCAATTAAGATTTATCAACAAATGTTGAACAATAGGTTCTCACGATGATTTTCGTTCAATTCTAGTTGATCAACTAAAATCGCACCGTGAGAACCGGGCTTAAGGATTTCTTTTGTATCTTTTACGGAACCCTAAAAATCGAGTACCCGTTATGTAAGTAGTAAAAGTACCCGACATTTAAATGATTGTCTGTGATTATAGGGTTGCCAGGACGCCAAACCTAAAAGCCGAACAGACCAGGCAGTTTGGCCGGCCATTTGAGTAAAAAGCCGGACACCCTACGGTATTGAGCATTTTTTTCTCAGTATTAATAGGCACGACAAAAAAAATATGTAAAATCAAGCTTTTTTTATTGTTACCATAAATATTGTTAAATTCTAATGAAAAATAAATAAAAAATAAATAAAACGCTAAATCAGTCCAAATAATTTTTTTTCTATCAGTCAAATAGAGCCATCAGTCAAAATTAAATTCTAGATAAACATTTTTAAATTATTCTTAAATTAAATAAAGGCAATTGTCAAATAAGTCGACTCGCCTGCGATCGGCCTCACTCGTTTGCGAAATGTAAAAAACCTAAAAAGCCGGACACCGTTTAATTTTGACCGGACACTCAATCAAAAAGCTTTATCCGGACGCTTGGCAACCCCGTGAAGGTGCAAAGAAATTATTAATAAATCGACATACGCCACTTTGTCCGAAGCAATACTGCTGATGTAACATTATATACATTATCAATGTATTTACTCTTCACACAAGCAACTTAGATACGGTTGACTCGAGCGAAACAAAAGTTATAAACTTTACGTTAAACAGAAGTTTCAATAACGTCAAACACGTTATAATAAAAATAAACATTTACCTGTCAATATTCATACCTGCTGCATTATATTCCATAATCGTCCTGTCATAAAAATTCATTTTATATTCTTACATTTATACCACGGATCCTCAACATTGTGCCTATGGGAACCAGCCATATTTGATAGATTTTAGATAAACTTTTTGATTAAACGCTGCGTCAGTTTTTATGGTTCCGTTGCTTAACATCTAAAGCCGGATCCAGACGTGTGTAACGTGTAATGTAAGATTACGTGTAATTTAGCGTCAACAGTGTGGACAGCACACGAACTCAACGCGAATCGTGAAAGCGAATCTTTGTCAAGGGCTGTTTCCACTTAGTTGCTACGAACATACCGAATAGGAAAGTCATGATAGCTGGTGCTGCTTTTATTTATATATATTCATTAACTGAAGATTTCAGATTTTTTTAAAGTAATCCGGATTTTTTGGATCCCAAATAACACGTTTTTCTTGATACAAACTGATAAGTTCAAGCGGTTATTCGTATCATGAACGTACACACGACACAATCGTCACGAACGCCGTCCAAACGAGTACTGCGAGCGCCTTTGTGTTCGCGCTAAAAACCGACAGCCGATGGATCACGGCGAGCGCCGGCGCGAGCGTTACATGTAATGCTCGTAGTGCCTTCCACAAGCAGAATTCGTGTTACATTACACGATAGATTACATTACGCGTTACGCACGTCGGGACCCGGCTTAAAGGACAATCACCGCTTTCATATAGTACGTGTTGTGACAGTAGATTTTTTTTTTATAATTTACTTGTAGAGTATTGTCATACACTCTTTTACATAAAAAACATGAAAAACTGAATTTTTAGTAAGTTTGAAAGATTTGAAATACCCTACCTGACACTGCGATGCTTTTGAGTTGTACTTTTTGTGACAGTAGATATTTGACTTTAACTATTTGCTATAAAAATCGAGACGTTACGCTGCGTTCATTCAAATTGATCAGTGAAGCTGGTGACGCCGCAAAGTGTTCTGTCGAATCTTGTATTCTACCGTGACGCTGCGCCGCGTTAGTGTTCTTTATTTATGACGTCATCCAGTGGACTGTCGGTTATTATTGCGTGGTTGATAAAAATAAGTATTGACCGGTTTTCTAGTTGTCGTTATTCATTAACGAGGTGATCTGTGTATGTAAAGGCCTAGAGCCACGGCTAGTATTGTAGTACATAAAAAGCACACGTTATCAAGGTCAAATTCGACACTCTGTGGTCTGAATAATTAGAGAATTGAACTGACACGTTTTTTTACAAGCTTTTATTTAGTTTCATTTGTTCCGATGTGGGCTTGTAATCGAATCTTACAAGTTGAATTTGACCCACTTCCTGCTGTTCGATTGAATTCAAGTGTTACACAGACCTTTGGTTCTGTAGACAATACAATATAATATAATATGGTAGATCTAATATGGCCGCCACTATAAAATGACGGATAACTTGCTTGTTTACAATCCCCTTCACATGGGTATCAAATAAAAGGGTATGACAAGTAGAATACAATCAGCAGTGTGACTTCATTCCAAATCCAAATTGTCGACCGACACAAAATGGCGGATCATATATTTGTTTACAACTCCTTTGATATGCAGGTATGAAATAGAGGGTGGGATAAGTAGAATACAGTAAACTGTGTGACGTTATTTAAAATCCAATATGCCGGTCAAAAGGTGTAACTAAAAATTTTAAAATAAAATATTATAAAAAAAACTTTTATAAAGACAAACTTTTATTGCAGTGGACTAAAAAGAATAAAACTAATTTTTAAAAATTTAAGATAAGATAAGAGTATATTTGTAATGCCCAAGGTGGATACATCGTCATTTAGAGTTACGCTATTAACAATTACATTTTAAAAAATTCGTTAATATCATAAAAACATAATTATAAAAGCAAGGGTGGTGACAACAGCTTACAACCCATGCTTTTATAATTATGAACTTAAATTATAAAAAAAATATTTTTATCCTTTTTAGTACACTGCAATAAAAGCTTGCTTTTATAAAAGTTTTTTTTTTCTAATATTTTGTATGTAGAAAATTGGTTTCCTTATGAGTCGCGTATTATAGAATATCTATAGTCTTTGGTATTAGCGCCACTTGATCTGGCTAAGCACCGAAGACGAAACTTTAATTGAACGAATCCCCTATCAAATAAGCCAGCAGGAGACACATATGATGGTGTAGCATAGCATAGCAAATAGTTGACGCCTGACGGTCTAATTTTCTCTCAAACACATTCTAGTGTAGTTATCTTATATTGCCAATACATTAAGTTTCCCTTACTACAGTTTAAACACATTTCTACAAAGTTATCGGATTTCTGCAGTTAATTTTCGCTTTATATCTGATAATTAACTTAGAAATTTCATAATTTGGTTTTGTACCTTGTTTCATATGATTTGTTGAATTTATTTTATAATCCGATTTCACCGCTACTATAAGGAGGGATATTTTTATAGCTGCACTTGGTACGTAATCTAATAATTCTGTCTAATTTGGAAAATCGAATATTTTATTTTATATAGACAGATAAATATTTATTAAATCAGTTGAGACATAGATAAGTACATCCATTTGACACGTCAGCGAAATACAAAATTAAAATTATACACTTATATCAACAACATAAAAAAGAATTCACTAACTATGTAAAAGGCCCATTCCGATAAATATTTTTAGCAACTACTACCCTAAAAAAACTCAATAACATTGAATTCTCAATAAAAATATTAGTTAAAATATAAAAATTCGAATCGTATGGACAACCGTCTATTAACAAAGTTCTAACTTTACTTTTAAATACGTCTAAACTCTGTGCATCTATCATCTCAGCTGAGATATTTTATATAGTAAGGCACTATAGATGTGAGTATTCTCATCCGCCATTTTGGCGCCTTGCTTATCGCGCGTAGTACGACAACATATGACTAAAGTTAACAGATAAATTATATTTCATAAAAGAAAAATGATTTGAATGTTTGTCAAGATTTTTTAAAGGTCCTGCTGTTGTTTGTACGCGTTTACCCGTACGCAAAAGTGCTTTAAAGTGGGAATATCAATGTGACAGCTGTATAAAAGTTGACAGAAAAAATTGCGGTAATAATTTATTTTTCATCACTATACTATGCAGAATAGAAGAATTATTTGTCAATTGTAATGACTATTGTTTTTAGTGTATTTGCCATATGGCAACATACACTATTGGCGTCGGTCGGATGGCGGGACCTAGGGGTCGGACCAAAATTTCTCGACGTTTCATAACCTCCTAAACACTTTGGCACCATTTTTAAAAATGTTTATATATATATGTATATATATATTTATATATATATATATATATAAGCGTATATATATATATATATATATATATATATATATATATATATGTGTGTGCGGGCAATAACTTTCGAAAGAGTTAATTGATTTTAACGAAATTTGGCCCACGTGTTGAAATCCATCACCGCAAGAAGCCTATTTAAAATGGGCTTAATCGAGCCATTTTAAGGGTAGTTTTTAGGGGTTGAAAAACGTTTTTGGGCCCCAAAATACCGAAAAAATTCTCAGAATCGTTTCAAAATTGACATTTAACCCTCCAGTAGTAATTAAAAAGTGTCCTTAAAATTTTAATAAAATCGGCCCGACAGGACCGGACTTACAAATTTTATGAAAACGCTAGTTTGCAGATAGTGACTTATTTATTGAAGGGTGTATTTAATTCAATGTAGACGTTAGATTGATAATAATATTACAATTAAGAAAAAAAATGTTATTTTAAGGGGTGTATTAAGGGGTTAAATTTTTTATTTTGCCCAAAAACAAACTTAATTTCACATAATAAAAGTATAAAACCACACGGCCCTATACAAGCAAATACACTATATTGTCGGCAGGGTTTTGGCACTGCGACCCGGGTTTTTTTTTTTTTGCGGGCTATTAAAAAAATGTGGAAATGTCAGAAAAGAAATTTGCCTTTGGCAACGACACTTCAATTTTATCAGCTGAAATTCGAAACAAATAAAATAAAAAATATTGAATACAAGCTGTATTATTTATTATAAAAAAAAAGATATACATTTAATAAAATACATTATGGAGAAGCATTTCAATTTTTTTTTTTTCTTTGCTGACGCCGTTCGATAAACTATTTTGCGAAATTTGTTATTTTCAATGAAGTTTTTCAAACAGTAAGAACGGACGTTAAAAAAATGCCGGATAATTCTCCCTTTCACATTGCAACATTCCGGAAAAAATATATCAATATTGTCCACTAAACATTTCACCAAATCAGAATTTCCGTTTTAATTTCCTCCATCCACCCTGTCGACGATTTTCAAATTGTGATTTTTCAAAATGTGTCTGTAAGAAAAATACGTTTAACTGTATTTTCAAAAAAAAAAAAGAAAAAAAAGCGGCTGTAAGTGCGGAAACAGGGAAAATTCGCATACTTCACACAATCGAGAGTTCCCACTTGGCGTTCAATTATTTTCACGTCGAGAATTTTGTATCCACTTTGCTCGCCTGGTTCCTGTCGGGAACCTGAATAATCTCCACCCTTTTTCTGATCTATTGGTGCAATTTACCGCCGAGCAACAAGGCATCTTTTTGTTTAATCTGAAAACGTATGTGCAAAATGAAACTGTAATCGATAAACTATATTTTTTCAATGATTTCACGTACTTTTTTAACAATACATTAATATACAAACCGGGTTTTATTCACTTACAAGTAACAATGTTGCTTCCCACTAATTACACAAAAATCAAATATTAAAATCCGTATATAAACGCACTTCACATATCACTACGTCTTCCAATTTTAGTTTGAGCCCGAAAATACATGCTATTTGCAGTTAACACTTTTCAACAGAAAAAAATAATGCTTCGAAATGTTGCGTTGACGTATTTGTTGTTGTACTACAATTATGATCACAGAACACGTGCGTAAGACGAGCAAGGCGCCAAAATGGCGGATGAGAATACCTATACCTATAGAGCTCTACTTATAGTAATCTGCACCTTCATAGAACGGACTGTTGCTATATCTTGTAGTTCTGTATTGGCCAACGTAAATGTTATTACTGTTACGAAAATTGTAATTATGTATATCAGATCTATACTATTTATATTTTGCTTAATACATACAATGAGTTCAAAGATGCACAGCCCGTAAAATGCCAGAAATATCAATAAATACATCTACACCAAGGGTGGGCAACCTTTTCTATAACTTGGACCAGAATAAATTTTACGTTTTTTACACGGGCCGTAGTAACCCGCACTTTTTTAGTTTGCAAATATGAAAGGAATAAATAACTACATTACTACATTTATTTCTCTTTTCAAGAATAGTTGTTGTGAGTGGAACATTTGAAGTGAAAGATGCTTTAATAGATATATGTTAGTTTTAACATTAGTCAAGTCGTTTATAATTGGCTTTGTTCTTTATGGTATTTTGTCAAATAAAGTAATTTTATATGATAACGGAAGTCACGTGAGTGCGGTAAATTAGATCTCATATAACAGTTTCCACCCTGCTTGAATTCCATATTACTGACTTTTTTCTTAGTTCTAGGAATATTTTTACAGAAAAATTATTTTTACATTATAACAACTACTGCAGAATTTCACTGGGTTTCTGTCTTGTCATTAATAACTACAAAACTTGATTTAAATTCAATTATCAATTCTGTTTCTACTGTTCTAGTATCTATATATACAATTTCATATTTGAATATCGTCTGTAACACTTTCGTCATCTGTTAAACACTAACATAACATATCTCAGATAACTACTTGCTTGTCGTAAGTAATTTCCGGGGAATAACAGACGTTTTCGAATATTGGAATATTCTAATTAAGACTTTTCGATACACATATATATACATTTGAAACGTTTTCCTGCGCTCAATATAGTGAGCATTATTTAAACGATCCAAGAAAATGTGGAATAATTTTTCAGTAATGGTAAAATAAATTCTTTGGCATGAAATGTGTACACACTACCTATATTTGTTTATTACTGAAGAAAAAAATTAAATCTAGATTATTCTTCAAATTTTATTAACTCTTTTTATCCAAGCGGTTCCCCGACGCGACGACGCATGGATAAAAATATTACTACATATACATTAAGTCTGTTGAGACTTATTGGCCTGTTAAGTTTAATTGATGTTTGATTTGGTTTATAGGCCACAAAATACCGAAAAAATTCTCAGAATAGTTTCAAAATTGACAGGGATACCTTTAGTAGTAATCAAACAGTGTCCCTAAAATATTAATAAAATCTTCCCAACAGAACCGGACTTACAAGTTTTATGAAAACACTAGTTTGCAGATAGTGTTACTTACTGAAGGGTATAGTTCATTTAAAAAAAATTGATAATAATATTGCAATTAAGAAAAGAATATTATATTAGGGGTGTATTAAAGGGTTAAATTTTTTATTTTGTCCAAAATCAAACATAAATTCACATTATAGTCACACTGCCTGTATTAGCAAATACCCTATATTGTCGACAGGGTTTTTTAGAGGTTCTTTTTTGTGCCGGAGTTTTTTTTAAATTTTTAATTTAAATTTGATATCATACTTTTATAATTATCGATAAATATTCACAGCCCTAATTGAGACTAGGCGTATGGAAAACTCTCGAGCCATGGTCCTTCAATTTTACGTCCGAGTTTTTCACTAACGACTCTTCAGTTTTCTCGTTTCAGCACATTATGTGTTAACGATCGATCTGAAGTATGTTACTCATTGTATGCAGGGCGCTGTAAATCACGCAACCCATTATTATACTATCCCTATCATCCTACGGGAGACACGGGAACGACCGCCACCGCCACTGTAACACACTGTATAGAAACGTCTTTTCAAAGTTCCTATGATAGCGTTCTATGAATTCAAGTTTACCTCCCATAGCGACAACAATGTCTAATCTATTAGGAAAAAGAGAGAGAGGGATATTGTATATTATAGATGCTCAACAGCTGAGGTTATCAGCGTCTATTAAGAGAAGGACCAAAATAGAGCTGGATATGTATTTACAAAAATTGTGAAAAAAATACGTAAAAATTGAAACGAATACAGAAAATATGCATTCAAACAAATGCCACTGATATAAAACCAAAAACCGATCAAATCCGGACCGAACCCGCGTGGAGAGGATTATGTACTATTCCGTTTTTCGTGAAAACTTTACGACTTAGGATTTTCGTGTAGGTTTTTCTGTAGACTATGAGTGAGGTTCTATATTCCCTATTTTTTTAAATTTCAGGCCCAATAGTTTTGTAAATAAAGTAGGGTGTCGTGGAATAACTTTCTCACGCCATCTGTTATTACCTATAGTCAGTTACGCACTGTAGCGTTTATTCATCTGATCTTATTGCGTCGGCGCGTTTTTTATCATAATTTCCTAAAATTGGCATTTATCGGAAATGCAAATTTAGTATTCTGTTTTTTGCGAGAACGGCCACAGATGCTCGGCGTTGCGTTCATCGGTCCTGAATTCCATAGACCATCGATGTCACAACGTCTACTTCTATGAAAACAATCCAAGATAAGTAAACCATTTGCAAATATTAAATTTAAGAAATTTAGTTAAGTTAATAAAAATGAATTAGAATTAAGTTCGTAGTGATAATTATTCTAGTTCCAAGTAAGTGCATGCTCGAATTAAGTATAGAAATTTAGGTAAAGAAAACGAGTTTACCACGTTTTGCAAAAATAGATAATAAATCTATTTTATTATTTAAATTTAAAGATAATATGAAAATAAAGACGATTATCCATTGCGGGATCATCATAATAAATTAAGATATAACTTTTGAATGAATTGGTTTCATGATCCATTAAAATTGGAGATTGAACAGGATAACATCCATGTGACCGGAAGCGACTTAATATAGTAACGCAGCAGATGAAAGTTTTTTTTCATTTTAAAATGTCGTAATCGTAACTTCATGTTTGCTTTTAATGATAAATTAATCTACTTCATAATATCAATTATTATTTTTTTTATTAAGCATTTGCTAGATTATTGGAATTAAATTTAGTCACGCGGTTTATGAAATTATGCGGTGTCATCATCAGATCATTGAGGTGATAGTTTGATCCTCTATGGTACAGTGTATTTATAATGCATTCATTAATTTTTTTATTGTTATTGTCTTTCATAGTTCAAAATTAACAACTGGTTATTCCGAGATAGTTATATTGATTTTGGTTGCAATACGTTCATAAAATATAAAAATTTTGCTTCACTTGACGTAATTCTTTCCAGGACATAAATAATATTAATATTATCGACATTGGACAGTAGTCTCCTCGTCGCATTTATCTCATTACTAAAATAATAATACCTCAATTACGGTTCCATACTAACCATTAACAATTTACAACTTAATTAAAGTAATACATATATAAGATGAAATGTTATGTGACTTTCGGTTCCATACTAATACCTAACTTCATTTTTCCATAGAGGCGTTTTGACTTTGACGATTTTGACTACTCCTTTTCTTCGACTTGTAAAAAAAAAAAAACTTGTTTGGATAATAAAAAATAAAAAATTCTATTACATATAATTGATTTAACTTCATGAACGTATTATAACTGAATCATAAAATTTAAAGATAATTGTGTAACATTTGATTTAAACTGGTGATGACGCACAGGTATAAAGAGTACAAAATTTTTCCCATACTTAATATAATAACATAGTTCCAGTATCTATAAATGTACCAATCCAATGTTAAGAGAGAAATTTTAATAAATCTCTGTTGTTATAATTTTTTTTTGAAATTCATTTGATTCATACAAACATACCGACTGGACAATATTGCCATTACTAACCCGATTAAAGGAACCCGCACAAGGAATCCACTGTATAAATTTTTTATATACTTTGGACATATTAACCGTCCAATGTATTTTTTTTGATGTGTTGGAAATTGCCTGGCTAACACCCTCAATTCTTTCTTTTTGTAAACCGTGAGAGGAGATAATTTTTCCAATCACTCTTCAAGTGGTTAAAATTTTAACAAAAAGAAAATTCCATCACAAGGGGATGCTCGATTTTTTTAATATCTTTTAAACTATGCACTTTAAAATTATATAAACGTGCTATTTGTATTTCTCATCTGGTGGCAATCTGTCTATTTTACCAGTTGTCGGTAATATTAAGTGACGTAGTGGCGCTAAAGTCTCTGAGTGAAATAGAATAATAATTATTTCCATCCTATTAGCTCACGTAACTGACCACTAACGGTGCAAAGTGTTCGTACGGGTTCGCTAGTCTATATTAAATAACCTAGTCGACAAAATCAACAAAAAATTAAAATCAACAGATTTAAATCAATTGCGATGATGTGGTTGCAAATTGCAATTGATCAAAAAGAATCACTTAAGACTATTGAGTTATTAAATGCACACGGGGAATATGCCGATCAAACATTTGGTACGTTAATTGTCTAGCCTTTTAACGATTTTGCATTTTGCGGATTATCTGAGCTTTGAAGCGTCATTACTGTAAATACTCTGGTAGTTTTGTAAACACGGAGGGTTTTTGCACACAGTATTAATAAAATAAGAAGAGACCTGAACGTGGTTTCGACGGAATAAAACTACTCGAAATTCATCTTCAGCTTCGCTTGTTTGACGTATTTAGACTTCGACTTGATTAAAGCACATTTTATTGTGATTTATTTATTTACTTTTTATTTTATATTAATAGATCAAATTGATCATTACAACATCATTATCCGCGGTTTCGACAGTGTTGAAAATGGTTTTGACCAAAAGATTTAAAAATATGTTAAAAAATTGCTGACGGATAATTGTTACTACTTCTGTGGAAGAATATTTAATTCACTTATTTTAATCTGTGTTTTTTAACCTTGTCATGACTTGCAACTATTGTGCATTTTATACCAAATGTTGTAAATATATCTATCTATATATTATTTGATATACTTAAGGCTGTCGGAACGCTCTGAATTTAAAGCCAAAAATAGAGCTTCGGCTGTCAACTGATTGTAGACTTATTTGTCAACATTCTGCAAAAATTCTTTCTCTATAAGGAAGATAAAGGACAAATCTAGGTCTCTAATGGACTACTTTTGTAATTTATGTACGATTTACTAGAAAAAATTTGGCATTAATTGTGCTAAAAAAACACACTTTTCAATGTCACACTATGACCTTATTCGTACTTATTTCACAAAACTGCTCCATCACAAACCTAAAGTGACTCTTGCTTTTTCGGAAAAGTTTTTTAAATCTTCAAAATATTTCCAAAAATTAGAGTAATCAATTGACAGCGGCACCCTTGCAAAAAAATTTTTTAGCCTCGTAGTTGGCACCAGCAAAAAATTGAAACGTGCGGATGATTTGAGCGAGACAGAGCTAATGAAGGTCACACCCACAATATGTCTTTTGCCTACCTCGCTCCTTACCTCTGGATATCAGCACAAACTAAATTCAGAGCGTTCCGACAGCCTTAAGTGAAAAAATACATATATGTGCCAACTTTCATGATGATCGGTCCTACGGTGTCCGAAACCTATTAATCTCCAACATGCATATTGATAATTGAATATTATGCAATTGATACTTTCAACAGTTCTCAGATTAGAATCTGGGGACTGGAGTCTTAAACAATGACATTCCTATAACCTCGGCTAGTCTCAGGCCTCTTCCATTTTATATCGCCCTGAGTTGAGTTTCATTCGTTGCCGAAGTCGGATATCTCTTTTGTATTATTTTCACATAGCAGTTGAAATATTATGTACAGTGCTGGAATGTTGCCAACTGCGTCAGGTGGATTCGGTGGAAGGCCGACATCGACTGCCGTGTGGGCCACAGTCACATCACGGAGAGCAGTTATGAAAGGCTTGGAGGCAGTTAGGACGGATCCCTCTTCTTACTCACTGCATATGAACTACTAACGGGGATTGTATATTCGTGTGTTTGGATATTTCTATTCTTATATGCTTACAATATGAATTTTGATGAAATCCGACGAAATATTATGCATTTCGAGTATAATTTAAGGTCTCTATATACATAATATGCATGTTTGTATGCATGCGATTTTACTGAGTGTTCTGTTTGAGACTGTATTGTAACAAAACTGTTCTGTGTGGTGGTTTAAAACTGATTTCAACAAACGAAATAAATACAAAACAAATAAACTAAAAAGTACTTCTCTAATAACAATGACAAAAAGAAACTAACAATGTAAAATAAAGAGATTCTATAAATAATAACACAACAATACACTATTCTTAACACACACACACAAATTTATGTACTCTGATTATTTATGTCTTCTGTATCGCCGTACCAATTGCCTGACTGTTGCGATAACTGACTGAAGTCACTGCACTGTAGCAACTGACCTTGACTCACTCACTATCGCTGACTAAATGCCTGTCGAGCTCTACACGCGCTGTATTTATAGGCGCGTACATTCCGTTCTCGATCATTCCAGAAATTTCTGTTCAACTTCGAGATGCCTCTGTCATTTCCAGTGGCGTAACAATTGGGGGCGCGCTACATCATTATATCAAATGTACACCAATTGGCGTGGACACATAACAAGCGTAACGTAGATGGCAGCAGGTACAGCAAGACCTCGTTTAACGCTGTTTATGTATTACGCGGTATCTAAAAAAAAGTTTAGCTACTATAACGTAAATTATGTATCAATTTATACAAAATGATTCAAATGTTGATAGAAGTTCAAAGGCCAGACGAAGCGTCATTGATCCAATATCTTGCTATCGACAACAGCTTGCTGAACGAAACAAAAAAACGCAAACGACATTAGATGACTTCTTCATAAAAACACAATATGTCAAATAAGGAACCTTTCTTATCACAAACATAACTTCTTCCTGATGGAAATTTTATTTGATTTTCATAAATGTTTTATAAACAAAAATCGATATTAGCTATTAATAAATCTATATTATTAATGTAACAAAAAAGTATTTAAAACGAAGAAAAACTAAAAAATTTTCTTATTTTCAGTTCTGTTTCACTTATGTCTATTATCTACATATTGAGATGACTTCGTTTAGCGCTGTTTACACTAAAGAACTCAGGTTCTCAACGAAGGCGGAGTCTTTTATGGGGGCTATATGATTTTTAATAGATTTAAATTAGGTACCTACATATGCAATATGCTGCAAAATTTGATTAATATTTGAAAAAAAAAAACATATGTGATGTTTTAATATTAAAACCATCATTTAAACAAAAATAATCAGTTTTCTATCTGTATTTTCTCGTTCTAGAGTACCGCAGGGTCTCTAACACTCGCGACACAATATGGCGGCGATCGGATGCATTGGCCACACTCTTACTACAGTCACTCTATTCATTACAGAACATCAGCGCAATTAATGTCCAAAAAATGTAGACCCGTTTTTGTGGACTCAAAAATCATGAGAAATAGCCATTATCATTCGGATTTTTTCTGTCTATACTTCGTGGGTTTGGTGCAAGAAGGAAATGCGTTATGCAAAGTCACAAGAATATGTATTGTAATGTAGGTATACAATATCGTGTTATGAAACCACGTTTGATTTGTATATCGTATTGTGGAACTGGTGTTCCGAAAGCACGGCTTGACATTTCTGGGTTACGCACGAGTTAAACGTTTTTGCGATTATTATTCTTTCCAGCCAAATATAATAAATAATATTTCGATACGTTTTAACATTTTAATATTGGCAAACGTTTTGCAGATTATAACGCTTCATCTATTTTTTTGTTAAGGTTTTTTTTTACATTTGCAATATAGATATCAGGACACTCACATCTACATATTGTCTTAGAACCATTAATTCTTTTACGTTCCAACACAGAATTTATATCTGTAGGAGACACTAGCAGTAGTCATACGACTTAGGTGTCGCGTCTTTTATTTTTTTAATAATACAAACATGAAATTTCTCGTCACATTTTTTTTAACTGTTGGATATTGGATTTATTATTCAAATTGATATCGTTGACTTTAGCCTTCCATCGGACGTAATAGTAAATCAAACGCGTTCGGGCGCAATGCATCTGACGGATTATATACCGGGAAGTCATTGTTTTCATTGAATAAACAAAAAGACAACATTAAAATAACAACCACAGTATTAATCAAAGTTTATTAAACGTGATAAGAGCTTAAAATATTGTCTGTTTTTGGCAAAAAATAAAAATATAAACCAAAATCTTTAGGAACTTGTGATAGATTTACACTTTTTTACCATATATCATATTTTTTTTCCTCGTCTCTTTTCTATTGTTTTTAGTGTATTTGCCATATGGCAACATACACTATTGGCATCGGTCGGATGGCGGGACCTAGGGGTCGGACCAAAATTTCTCGACGTTTCATAACCTCCTAAACACTTTGGCACCATTTTTAAAAATGTTTATATATATATGTATATATATATATATATATATATATATATGTGTACGGGCAATAACTTTCGAAAGAGTTAATTGATTTTAACGAAATTTGGCCCACGTGTTGAAATCCATCACCGCAAGAAGCCTATTTAAAATGGGCTTAATCGGGCCATTTTAAGGGTAGTTTTTAGGGGTTGAAAAATGTTTTTGGGCCCCAAAATATCGAAAAAATTCTCAGAATCGTTTCAAAATTAAAATTTAACCCTTTAATAGCAATTAAAAAGTGCTCCTAAAATTTTAATAAAATCGGCCCGACAGGACCGGATTTACATATTTTATGAAAACACTAGTTTGCAGATAGCGAATTATTTACTAAAGGGTGTATATAATTTGGTATGGAGGTTCGATTGATAATAATATTGCAATTATGAAAAAAAATGTTATTTTAAGGGGTGTATTAAGGAGTTAAATTTTTTATTTTGCCCAAAAACCAACTTAAGTTTGCATAATAAAGCCACACTGCCTGTATTAGCAAATACACTATATTGTCGGCAGGGTTTTGGCACTGCGACCCGGGTTTTTTAATATTTAATACTAACCGCTCCGCACGGCTCCGCCCGCGATTTTAATAGTTAGAATTGTTCCGTTCGCTCGAATTTATAATTAATAGTCGCTCCCCGCGGCTCCGCCCGCGATTGTAATGAAACACGGCAGCAACAACAGTAGTGGAAACTTCAGTAGGACCAACAGCGAAACGTAAATTATTTGAATAAAAAAATAATTAAGTAAAAAATAAAATAAATTTCAAAAAATAGTTTAAAAACAATGGTTTTCTTTTGCACTAAAAATTAAAAAATAATTTTGAACAGAATAATTTTAAACATTAATTAAAAAAAATATAATTATTTGCAAATTATTTAACATTTGATGTTAGAATGCATCAGAGTTTGTTGTTGATAATCAAGGTAACCAACAACTCGTCCATGGCCTGTTATATCATAGAACATAGCAGGCCATGAACGCGTTTTCTGATAATCCCGCAGGAACCTAACGTTTTTCCGGGATAAAAAGTATTGTATTATTTAATTCAGGTAATAGACTATCTGCGTGATAAGGTAACAAACATATAAACAAACAAACTAACTTTCGCATTTATAATATTAAGTAAGGATGTACCAAAACTAAAAATGTTTAGTACTGTTTGCAGGTCACTGTTTAAATCTTTAACAGAATAATGTTTTCAAAAACAATCAGCAATTTTCGAAATGTCGCGGCATCGGACGCAACTTATCTGTGAGATTGTTTTCGTAACTGCCACACACGTATTAACACTACGAGCGCTTGCGCATAACCGCATGGAGACAGCATCACAGGAGAAGGATACAAAAATTCGCGAACGCCAAGCTCAAATCAATGAAAAATATTTAATAGAACTGTTCAATCTGTTAAATTTATTGCGCCCGACGAAGGGTTAATTGACTTATAACATTTTTTTTCTAAATTTAAAAGTTACGTCCATTTTAGTTACAAAAGATTTCGATGAATCGAAGGTCCCTACTAAGCAACTGCTCATTTTGCTTATAGATAAATCCGACCGTGTTGACAAATATATTTTTGAAAAGAAAAATAATATTCCTAATTGTTAAGTGCCTATTATAAATAAGCACAGAATGCCGCAGCATAAAAAAGTAAAAGATTTATATTTTAGAGCAGACGTCTAGACTAGTTCTTATCTTGATTAAAATAAAACAAATGAAACAGTTAACAGACGATTAATGTGCAATACAAATGGCGACGATTACGTAATTATGAGCTTTAACAGTAATCTGCATTATTATCCGCCCGAACTAGCATCGTGTCCAGGAATTCCGAATATTGTTTACAAAAAAAAAAAAAAAATTAATGCGGTCGCCATGTTTTATATGAATACAAACATATTATTAGTTCTTAATATATAAGAAAAAATTGCAAGAAATTGTTAGAAGAAGCAGAGGCGCTCGTTTTAAGGGTTCCGTATCTCAACAGAAAAAACAAAAACCCGGGTCGCAGTGCCAAAACCCTGCCGACAATATAGTGTATTTGCTAATACAGGTATTGTGGCTTTATTAAATGAAATTAAGTTTGTTTTTGGACAAAATAAAAAAAAAATTGAACCCCTTAATACACCCCTTACAATAATAATTTTATTAGTTGAAATATTGTTATCAATCCAACATCTGCACCAAATTAAATACGACCTTCAGTAAGTAAATTCGTGTACGCAAACTAGTGTTTTCATAAAATTTGTAAGTCCGGTCCTGTCGGGCCGATTTGCTTATAATTTTTGGAGCACTTTTTAATTGCTACTAAAGGGTTAAATTTCAATTTTGAAACGATTCTGAGAATTTTTTCGGTATTTTTGGGCCCAAAAACTTTTTTCAACCCCTAAAAACTACCCTTAAAATGACCCGATTGGGCCCATTTTAAATAGGCTTCGTGCGGTGATGGATTCCAACACGTAAAATGAATTAGCTCCTTCGAAAGTTATTGCCCGCACATATAAATATATATATATATATATATATATATATATATATATATATATATATATATATATGCGTATATAAATATATATATATATATATATATACGTATATAAATAAATATATATATATATATATATATATATACATATATATATACATATATATATATATAAACATTTTTAAAACTGGTGCCAAAGTGTTTAGGAGGTTATGAAACGTCGAGAAATTTTGGTCCGACCCCTAGGTCCCGCCATCCGACCAACGCCAATAGTGTATGTTGCCATATGGCAAATACACTAAAAAGAACCCTTTGGCTGTCTGTTTGTCAAGACCCTTTTTCTCAGGAATGCGTGATGGCATCAAGTTGAAATTAGTATCAAATATTCAGGTCTGCAATCCTTTGGAGCTGTGAAAAAATCAAACTTCTAAGTCAACGAAATCAAAAGATACGGCCGTTGCTAATATGTTGACACTCGCAAGGGTATCAAAACCTATAGGGTACTTCGCGTTGACCTAGAATCGTGAAATTTGGCATGAAGCAATGCCTTATAGCACAAGAAAAGGAAGAAAGAAAAGGAAAACATCCAAAAATCGTTATTTTGCATTTTTTTTCATAATAGCATGTAGTTTTAGTTTTTTTTCCATTAATTTCGAAATTAATTGTCATTACATAACATGAAGCATTCGTGGACACAGTGTATTTTAATCGTAAGTTAAATACGACTGTGTGTTTAAGTAAACTCTGCATATTATTATGCACTCCCGCTAACTGCACTTGCGGCTAAATCATCCAACATTTTATACCTTTGACAAATTACACTCATTTTTCAGTTTTTACACAACGTAAATGTATAGCCATTATGAAAGATTTTCTGTCTCATTTAAATTTAATTTTTGCGAAATCTCTGCTAGTTGCACGTTGATAAATGTTTTTATGATGAACTTTTAAGACATTGTTAAATGGGATATTTTCTTTGTTATTTGTAGATATATTCACTGGCGGAGTCAGAATTTTTTTCTGGAGGAAGTTTACAATTGTCAATTATGAAGAGCCGATTACAATATAGTATACGCAATTACGATTACAGTACACCCTAAGTTATCAAAATTTAACACTGTAATACAGGCTTTTTCATTTATATTGTGTGCTAATGTAAAAACGACTTAAGACAAAAATTTAAATGAATTGTCAAAAATATTTGTATTGTAAATATTTAAAAAACCGGTCAAGTGTGAGTCAAACTCGCGAGCAGAAGATTCCGTACTATTCCGTTTTCCGTGAGTACTTTAAGACTTAAGATTTTCGTTTAGGTTTTCCTGTAACCTATGGATGAAACCCGACATTCCCTATTTTTTCAAAATTTTAGGCTCAGTAGTTTCGGTGATAAGGGGGGAATGATAAATTTTTCATCTATTTTATTAAATAATTTTAAAACTATTTATTTTAAAATTACAAAAAAGTATATTTATGACCCTTGATATGTCACACGGTACAATTTGCAAAACTTTTTTTTTATTTTCTAATTTGCCCCCCCAAAATGACCCCCATGTTCAAAATTCATTTATTGCGTTCACGTCGGTCTTTGGGTCACCGACTTACATATGTGTACCAAATTTCAACTCAATCGGTCCAGTAGTGTCGGAGCAAATTGGCTGTGACAGAAGGACGGACAGACACGCGAGGGTTCCATTTCTTCCTTTTGAGGTACGGAACCCTAAAAATGCAAAATAATTTGACAACAAAATTAGCTTTATTTTAAAAAACGTGGGGTGCTTAATATCGGTTATAATTTTTTCATTTACTAGCTAATTGTAAACGTAGAGCTATTATGAAAATTTAAGTAGATATAGCACTTTACGCTTTTTACAGTAAAGCTAATTTTGTTGTCAAATTATGTTGCATTTTTTAATTCACAAAAGCGTGTTGCTTTAGTATTTTTAAACTCTAATTTGATTTGGAACACAGACTTTTATATTTATTTAATACAAATATAATTTACATAAGATGAATGAGAGTCTGTATTACAACAAAATAGTCAGTTGGTAACCAAATTATTTAGTGTACACGTAAATTTGATTTTTATCATAATATAGTGTAGTGCCGTAAGGTTTGACCTCGGAACCCGGATCCACTGAAAACGGATCTTTGCAAAACCTTTCGGAATGTGTTTTTAACACTAAATACTAAAATGTTTACTTAATTTGTTTTCTTTTTTCAACACTTTTTAAACTGGAAGTACGATAGCAAACATAACTTATATAATGTTGAAACATTACTCGTAAACTAGTTAGACTGAAAACATAAAGTAATATAATGCAAATTTGTTGCAACAAGCAATGACACACAGCCAAGCGCCAGTAACATATTAAACTTAGAAGAAGCAACAAAGAACAGGTATCTCTGATGTTATTTCTGCTAAAGTTTAATTACTTTTATATACCCGCTTAAAACAGTGAAACTGTGTACCATGCAAATAGTATGTGTGTAGTTGTGTCTGTGTTGAAACGGTAGAAATGATAACTACCTATAGGGACACTTTTTTCTTTTTAGAAAATATTCTCAGCGAGCGTCGAAAAAAACAAGTAATTAGTGTATTTGCTATATGGCACATACGCTTAGGGATGTCGAAAAAATATCGATAAGTATATCGATATTTTTTATTTGATATATCGATATTTTTGGACGATATTTAATATTTCGATATATCGATACCTATACCGATATAAAATTCCGAGTATGAAAACCGGTTTTTTTTCCAGTAGCAACACACCTCAATTCATGCTGTACCAACAATTTTCTGTCGAATGTCACCTCTGGCACGCATGCCATAGGTTTGCCATCCGTTGGTTTATTAATTGTGCGATTAATCTCTAAAATTATCTGCTCCTAAATATATTGGACGTTTGATTGATGAACAAAAAAAAATTATTATCGTTGTTTTTGTTTTCAGATAATTATTTATTATTTGATTTATTAGAAATAATGTCCATTAATTGCTATTTGAGATTATATTAAGCTAGCCAATATGTATACTAAATTTTTTCGAGTGCCAATGTTCTCTTTAAAATTGTACCGATATCGATACTTGAAAAAAATATCGATACGATATACTTATATCGATACTATTTGGCACTTCTGACATTCCTACATACGCTATTGGCGTCGTTGGATGGCGTGAATAGGGGCGGAATCAAAATTTCTAGATGTTCCATAACCTATTTAAATGGGACCGTTCGGGTCATTTAAAGGATGGTTTCTAGGGGCTGAAAAAAGTTTTAGGGCCCAAAATTACCGATAAAATTATCAGAATCGTTTCAAGTTTTAAATTTGGTTTTCAGTAAAAATTAAAATGCGCTGCTAAAATTTAAATAAAATCGGCCTGGCAGGACCGGATTAGAGAATATAGAGGCCTTATTCATAGTTTGCAGGAAAATCTAAACAAAAATTCTAAATTTTAAACGGGGGCTAATTTTATTTTAAACAATTTACTAAGAAGACTTCGGACCCAAACATGGTAATGACATTTATTTTAGAACTACCTGTCCGGTCCGGCTTCGCACAGGTAGCATTAATTATCTAATTATCTATAGTCATAAAAGATGAGAATTATTATCATATAAAATTCTCAACGTGTATTGAATTTGCGCGAATTCAATCGCTTTTAATTGTGAATGTTCAAAAATCGAAGAATTAAAAATAAAAAATTCCAAAAAAAATCTGTTTATCCGATCGCTACCAAACTTCACAGGATCACCCGCTGGGCTAATCTGAAGATTGCTTGAAAATTTCATCAAAATCAGACTAGCTGTTTTGGAGTCTATAGGGAACACATCGACTTTTATATGTATATAGTTTGATCCAAATACTGTTTTTAGTGTATTTGCCATATGGCAACATACACTATTGGCGTCGGTCGGATGGCGGGACCTAGGGGTCGGACCAAAATTTCTCGACGTTTCATAACCTCCTAAACACTTTGGCACCATTTTTAAAAATGTTTATATATATATGTATATATATATATATTTATATATATATATATATATATGTGTGCGGGCAATAACTTTCGAAGGAGTTAATTGATTTTAACGAAATTTGGCCCACGTGTTGAAATC
Source organism: Venustoraphidia nigricollis (assembly GCA_034508555.1). Taxonomy (NCBI): domain Eukaryota; kingdom Metazoa; phylum Arthropoda; class Insecta; order Raphidioptera; family Raphidiidae; genus Venustoraphidia; species Venustoraphidia nigricollis. Next base: position 8,492,980 of record JAVRKA010000004.1, on the reverse strand, counting down.
CATCACCACAAGAAGCCTATTTAAAATGGGCCTAATCGGGCTATTTTAAGGGTAGTTTTTAGGGGTTGAAAAATGTTTTTGGGCCCCAAAATACCGAAAAAATTCTCCGAATCGTTTCAAAATTGAAATTTAACCCTCTGGTGGTAATTAAAAAGTGTCCCTAAAATTTTGATAAAATCGGCCCGACAGGACCGGATTTACAAATTTTATGAAAAAACTAGTTTGGAGATTATGAATTCTTTACTGAAAGGTGTATATAATTTAGTATAGAGATTTGATTGATAATAATATTGCAATTAAGAAAAAAATATGTTATTTAAGGGGTGTATTAAGGAGTCTAATTTTTTATTTTGCCCAGAAACCAACTAAAGTTCGCATAATGAAGCCACACTGCCTGTATAAGCAAATACACTATATTGTCGGCAGGGTTTTGGCACTGCGACCCGGGTTTTTTCTTTTTATTATTTAAATTTTAGATATCTGGTATTTGAGGTTTTGAAATAGATTCAATATAATTTGTTGGTCTCTAAAGTTTATGGTTTAGATTCTATTTATAAGTTTATGTGGTTTTGTTTTTATTTACGCAAGAAGATACAGCTTAAAGTATTTTCTTGTTGTAAATTAAATGTAGGGAAATACATATTAATTTCAAACTGAAACGTTCAGAGTAAAAACATTAGAAAGATTCCACAACAAATATGAGTTCAAAAACGGGTTTTCTGGACCACTCAGTATACAAAGTAAACCTAATTGTTGAAGATACGTTTAGTGGATGGTGACTGAGTGATAGCTATTTGTCAAGACTGTTAAAAAACGTCTTATGTAAGTGATTCTGTTTGTATTGGTGTTACACTGAAACCGTGTTGTGTTTTAGTGAAGTCGGGCGGTCTAGGAGGAGGAGGGGTTTTGAGGCTAGGATCGTGGGGTACCGTGGGACGGCATAACGACAGCGGACGTGTCAGCGTATTAATTACTCTTGGAGGCAAATAAATACTATGCCCGAGTTTTATACCATGCAGCAAGCTGCAGGATAGGTGAAGCTTTGAGTTGAAAGCTCTAACGCTATTTCAAAGCTTAGACGAACCAGGATGTGTTATCTATGTATGTATAATCATAACTTCATGTGCAAACAGAACTTGTATCTGTTCGTTTACTTTATAATGTTTGGCTTTACTCTATGCAGGATTTATTCACGTCATCCTTTTGTCATTCCACTGTCAGCTGTTTCAGTATCAATATTAATAATTACTAGCGAACCCGTGCGAATACTTCGCACCGTTAGTACTCAGTTTTATATAAATATTTTTGGGGACTCTCTTTACAGTTTCAAAAGACTTTCTGTTTTTTTGAGGTCATAAATTAATACAGTTCAGTATATCCTTCTTAGTTCTTTTATTTACTAATAATTTAATATATGTTTTGATTTCTCTTTTTTTTGTATTTTTGTTTTTTTCTTCTTTTTTTTCTTGAATCGTGTAAATTTATTATAATACTATGTGGAGGCTTGTTACTGAACATTATAGTCTGTTAGCCTGCCAGGTTTGCAAATTAAAATAAAGTAATATAATAGGGTAGAAATACATTTTATTCTATTTCAGCGCCACTACGTCACTTAATTTTGCCGACAACTGTTAAAATAGACAGATTGCCACCAGCTGGCGACGTTTGTTTTATTTTATTTATTCTATTCAGACACTTCAGGGCCACTACACGTCATATTACCGACAATTGTTTAAATAAACAGATTGCCACCAGATGGCGTTATTTGTTTTTTCCGAATGTTATTTTCTGTAATGAAATTGTTAAAAATTTTAAACTGTAATTTTTTAGTGAAAACATTAATTTTAAGATATTAACTTATTTTTCGTCATTAGAGAGAAAAAAAACCCGGGTCGCAGTGCCAAAACCCTGTCGACAATATAGTGTATTTGCTTGTATAGGGCCGTGAGGTTTTATACTTTTATTATGTGAAATTAAGTTTGTTTTTGGGCAAAATAAATAATTTAACCCCTTAATACACCCCTTAAAATAACATTTTTTTTCTTAATTGTAATATTATTATCAATCTAACGTCTACACCGAATTAAATACACCCTTCAATAAATAAGTCACTATCTACAAATTAGTATTTTCAAAAAATGTGTAAGTCCGGTCCTGTTGGGCCGATTTTATTAAAATTTTAGGGATACTTTTTAATTGCTACTAACGGGTTAAATGTCAATTTTGAAACGATTCTGAGAAATTTTTCGGTATTTTGAGGCCCAAAAACATTTTTCAACCCCTAAAAACTACACTTAAAATGGCCCGATTACGCCCATTTTAAATAGGCTTCCGGCAGGGATGGATTTCAATACGTGGACCAAATTTCGTTAAAATCAATTAACTCTTTCGAAAGTTATTGCCCGTACACACACATATATATATATATATATATATATATATATATATATATATATATGTGTATATATATATATATATATATATATATATATATATATATATATATATATGTGTATATATATATATATATATATATATATATATATATATATATATATATATATATATATATATACACATATATATATATATAAACATTTTTAAAAATGGTGCCAAAGTGTTTAGGAGGTTATGAAACGTCGAGAAATTTTGGTCCGACCCCTAGGTCCCGCCATCCGACCGATGCCAATAGTGTATGTTGCCATATATGGCAAATACACTAATAATATTCAAAATAGCGTATCACACAGTAATTTTGATGCAGTACCTATTAAGGGAGATGTTTCATACCGATAAAAAAGCACCTTTGAGATATACTATTCTTTTAGAAATTGAAGAATCTTCAAATCCGGATTGAAACGTCGTTCACTATTAAATTTTGCAATTATCTGTTGCCATTTAATTTTATTTATACAAAATAAATATACATGTTAACAAAGTACAAAACAATACCATCTTCTTTAATATTTTTTATTTTAATATATTTTAATTATATATCTTTTATTTTAATATCTTTTAAACTACGCATTTTTAAATTATATAGAAAAAAAAATAATAAAATAAAAAACACGCTTTCATCACGCACTAAAAATTACAAAATTGTGACTAATTCAGAAAGTGTGCAGCGCTTTGTGTAAATTAATAAAAAGTAGCGAAATCGCGGTTATAATTCTTATGAAATTTCAGAACATAGGCAATAAACTATTAAATACAGTACAGCATAATAAAACATTGCACAATTTATAAAGCTGACTTTAGCCAAAGCGAAAACTCTAAAATGGTTTTATACTTATTTTAAAGTAGTTTCATAACTAAAATCCCGATACTTAGTTAAAGTAGTTTTTCATGTTAACAAATTTAAATATAATACAAGTTTTACATGAGTCCTGTTTTCGTAACTTTGGTGGTGAGATTTTCTATTCGTTTCTGCATGAAAAATAACTAAAACAAAAAGTTTATAGCGGATTGAAAATATCTGTGATGTAAGACATTACTCAAGTCGACTTTAATATATTAATCAACGCTATAGACGCTAATGACATCTGCCAGCGAACGTCTATAATTTACAAGTACCTGGGGGACCGAGCTTTGCTCGGATCAATGGAAGGTTTAAAGTTTTTGATATGCATGAAAGAAAGTCTATGAAACATTATACAAAAAAAAATTTTTAACTTGCCGAGGTTTCTGGATTTTATAGAGGATGTATTTAGTTCAACAGAGGTGACATAAATTTCTTCATTCATTGATTTAGAATCAATTATTTATTTATTTATTTAAACAATCAATTATTTAAACAAAGAAATCAGTAATTTTTTTCGTTTTATGCAATTTTGATTTTCTACATCAATTATGTTTTCTATATTATGTAAAGAAGAAATAATTTCGTCGTTAACATCATCACAACGCTTGATAAAAGCGCGTAAATTGTTCACAACCTTCCTTGCTCTACTGATTGAAATTGGCGGATCTAGTGGCGACTCATTCAAATCTCCATTTTCAAAAACATTTTGTTTGGAGACTTACTCATGATACTGATAATACTTTAACTTATGGAGGTTACCAAAATATTATTTTAAGTTACCGAAGGCGATGTTCAGAATATTTGTTTAAGTTACCGAGGTTTTGTGATTTAAGTAATGGAGGTTTTATGCTTTCAGGGAAAGGAAATTCAAAAAAATTTTAACTTACAGAGTTTTTTAACCTATCGAGGTTCTACTGTACTTAAAATTTACTAATTTATACAATTCAATATAAATACACATAATATTTTAATTATACTTATTATGTAGCATAATTTGGATTATTTTTGTAGCGATAATGGCCATAGATGCCAAATCGTTTAATTAAAAATTTGAAAATAAAAACTTTTAAAGACAAGCTTTTATTGTAGTGTCCTAAAAATGACAAAAATAATTTTTAATATTTTAGGTTCATAATTATAAAAGCATGGGCCGTGACTATCATAAAGCTTACAACCCACAATTTTATAATAATGAATCTAAATAATATGAAAAATTATTTTTATCCTGCAATAAAAGCTTGTTTAAAAAAATCTAATATTTTTTAGCGCTTGAGTTGTGCATAGTTTCAGAATTAGCATAGCTATTTAACACGAGTCTAAGAAAAGAATTAACGCCCGTTGTGTTCTCATAATTAATTATCTGGTCTAGCAAAGGAGAACAAATTCTCATTCTCCGCTGTCAATTATCATTAGTGACAAATGCTGTCTACTTATTTTATGTAGCCGAGACGTCCCGCGTCTAATTTGTTTTCTGCATCAACTTGCAAGCAGTAAAAATCCAACTGCAGCTCAGATTTAGAACTAAAATCGGCCTTAAAAGTTTTACGAAGGGTGCATAACTTATATACATTATTTTAGGGATGTGCAACTAGACTACACGAACAAAATTAGACTTTAAAAAAACTAAAACAACACGCTTTTATGAACTAAGAAATGCTAAATAATTTGACAACAAAATTAGCTTTACTGTAAAAAGCGTCGGGTGCTATCTACTTAAATTTTCATAATAGCTCTATACGTTTACAGTTAACTAGTAGATGAACCGATATTAAGCACTGCACGCTTTTTACAGTGGAGCTAATTTTGTTGTCAAATTATTTTGCATTTTTTAGTTCATAAAAGCGTGTGTTTTAGATTTTTTAAGCTCTAATTTTAATTATACGTCACTGTACAGCATATTAGCTTGCTTGCTGTAATTTTTCAAGTTTTTTTATCCCGAAGGTCCTAGTCAGGATAATGGGACAAACTTATTAGAGTATTGTATTGTCACCGGTTCTTGAAAAATGTGCAACGTTTTAGTTTAATCCAACGTTTAGAAGTGGGTGAATTTTACGTTCAAAGATTTCTTCATAAAAAACAAACAAACATACAGGTGACGCTAATAAAAGCCCGTTAAAAATAGCGACGAGTTATCTTCTTTTATCCCCTCCCCAAATTAGAATACCATTTTGTATAATGGAGCGAAAGAAACTAAAATATGCAGTACGGGCTGCGTCTGTTATTATAACCAGCATTTAAACAAATATAATTAGCTTTTCAATCTGTAATTTCTCTTTCCGTGGCAAAACTTCTTTAGTAAAATTGCTGCCACAGCGTTTAGAGAAAAGTTTTTTCCATTCTGATAGTATACTACCACTTATTTTTCATTCTGGATCCTTTAGAAATACATAACCTATATACAGTAGAACCTCGATAAGTTAAAATCCAAGGGAAACTTTAAAAAATTTAAGTTATCGAGTTTTTTACTTATCAAGAGTTGATGTTAGAGAGGTTGTCAGAGTAAAATTTTTAACTTACCGAGGTTTGTGGATTTTATAGAAGATGTATTTATTTCAAATGGATACTTACTCATGATGACACTGATAATACTTTAACTTATGGAGGTTACCAAAATATTATTCTAAGTTATCGAGGGCGATGTTAAGAATATTTGTTTAAGTTACCGAGGTTTTTTGATGTAAGTAATGGAGGTTTTATGCTTTCAGGGGAAAGGAATTCAATAAAAAATTTAACTTATCGAGGTTCTACTGTAATTTGAAAATTCAGCACATCGGCATTTTCAATGTTTAATTGGAAATGAACTTATTTTTCACAAACTGAGGTCATTATATAGCTGGCGCCCTTAGTGTTAAAGTTTGGCAGTGCTCATCTCCATTGTTAAAAACTTTCGTTAGTTCGTAAAGTTTTCTTCCTGTACTACTTGACGCAAAAATTGAATATTTATACCTGATTCGAAATGGAAAATCCACCCCTACAATACATACAATTTAATAAGAGTTAAATTGTGCCTTGATTTTAATATTTTTTGTTGCTAAGTATAAATTTACTTTTTTAACTTTTATAATCTATATTTTTCTTTAACTTTCTTTAAAGGGAAACTTTATATCCAAGACTTAATTTTCACAGCTAAATGTTACGTAACAGATTATTTCTCATCCAAGTTCATTATATTTTTATTTCTCACTGTAGCAATACTGAATTTGCATTTTATTTTCTTAAGGTTGAACCGTGTAGGGTAGAGTAGTGGTGAGAGTACTATAGACTCGCATTCAGGAGGTACCGATTTCGAATCCCGGCGGAGGCAGATGTGGCTGGGATTTTTTCCTACTGTCTCTCGCCGAGGAACGGTAATTCCTGTACCGGTCATATAGTTGAGGTTTTCCATGGTTTCCGTCAATTAATTCCAGATAAACATCGAGATGATTCCTTTTTCGAGGCCATGGCCGATTACCTATCAAACTCCTGGTTCAAAAATTGCCTACGTTATCTTAATTTCCGATAATCCCTTCATCCGCCCATAGTTATAAATTAAGTTGAAGTTTTAAAAACGTAGAAAAAAAAGGGAAAGTGGTAGTTGAAAAAAGAGTAAATATGCGAATGGCGTCTGTTATGTCGAGAAACGGACGTTAAACGCATTTTTATTATTAATAAGTTTTCAAAAATAATTCTCGTTCAAATTCATTACATTTTGATAAATTGTCGTCTTTTATTCTACAGATTAATTAATTCCGAATCGTGATGTTGGTCAGGCAAAACTACATGGCTTTAGCAGTCCATTAGTGTATAGTCGAAGAATGAAAACCATCTGACACACATCGTGTGGCCCGACTTTACCGGAACTTGACTACGGTCAAGGTTACTAGAATACTAGAAGGTTGGGCGTAAAAAGCTATAAACATGGTTACGTCTGTGATTGGTTGAGACGATTGCTTACGGCACCGATGCCCATGGCTTGGTTTTTCAATAATTGTTATCTCAACTGTGTGGAAAAAGATCTCAGAAGCCTCCTTCTCTTGGCCTCTCTCGCGTCTCGCCAAGTCACACCTTAAACAATGCTAGCGCCGTGTTGGGCGTAAGAGGCTATAAAATGCTCACGTATTTGATTGGTTGAGGTGATTGCTTACGTCACCAATGCCCACGGCTTGGTTTTGCAATTATTGTTATCCGAACTGTTTGGAAAAAGACTCCACAAGTCAGCGTTGCCAGATTTTTTTTTGCCAAGTCGGAATTTTGGAACTTTTTGAGTGAAAAAAGCGGGATTCTTTCGTCGAAAGCGGGACATAGTAAAAAAACGTACATATAACCAGAAGTTTTTTGAGTTCAAATTACGTTTACGTGACAATAGCCATAGAAAATGTATTTTAATAAAAATATGGTATTTTAAATCAGATTTACCCTATCGTTAAATAGTTGAGTCTTATTCGTCTTTTGCATAAAAAAAAATTAAAAAAACAGAAATCAAAATCAAAAAAGTGTTATTCATTAGAAAAATATGATGTTTCAAACAATAGTCTGAGGAGTGAGTGTTGCAAATTGCAACTTACATTAAGAGAATAATTATTTACGCACAGTCGAGTTATCCTCGAAAAGCGGCACTGAGCCTGTCCCGCGCGGGACATTTAATTTTGATTAAAAGATCGGAACGTCCCGCCAAAATCGGGACGTCTGGCAATGCTGCCACAAGTCGACTTCTCCTGCCTTCTCTCGCGTGTCGCCTTGTCGCACTTTCGACAATTCTAACGGCCAACCTTAGTTTCTAGTAACCTTGGACTACAGTAACGAACTTGTTAAACAGAAGAGCGCTGTGCAATGGTGGATTTGAAATAAACTTTGCGTTTAGCTTGGTAACATTTCCGATTAAATGAAGAGTAATTGTCGCTACTTCAGCCTGAGTGGCGTCGGTGAGAAGTGTACCTACACTGCACACACAAACACACAGAGAAGATACAGTGAATTTACCGCATATCTTCTCTCTCGCTCGCTTTTCCGTGTTCTAGGTGTATGCGTCCTCTCTCACATACATACCAAAAACAAAGAAACGCATGAGGATTCTTCAAGTAGCTACAACATACTACACATACTAATATTTATGTTTGTTTTAATGTAATCAAGGAAAATGGTTTATATAGCTACAGTGTGTCCACCTGGAATTTTGATAGTTAACTCTATTGTTTTTAACAAAGAGAGAGGGAAATACTGAGAGAGAGAAAATGGAATATTTAATGGGAATAATTTTATAGTAGCAATATATTCTGAGAAAATAATACAAAATCAATATCTCACAAAATACCTATCTACTATTAAAAAAATGGCCAAGTGCGAGCCGTACAGTATTTATTATCTTACTTTTTAACCGACGAAAAATAAAAAAACGGAGGAGGTTCTCAAGTCGACGCATATAATTTTAGTGTATTTGCCATATGGCAACATACACTATTGGCATCGGTCGGATGATGAGACCTAGGGGTCGGACCAAAATTTCTCGACGTTTCATAACCTCCTAAACACTTTAGCACCATTTTTAAAAATGTTATATATATATATATATATATATATATATATATATATATATATACGTATATATATATATATATACGTATATAATAATAACTTTCGAAAGAGTTAATTGATTTCAACTAAATTTGGCCCACGTGTTGAAATCCATCGCCGCAAGAAGCCTATTTAAAATGGGCCTAATCGGGCCATTTTAAGGGTACTTTTTAGGGGTTGAAAAATGTTTTTGGGCCCTAAAATACCGAAAAAATTCTCCGAATCGTTTCAAAATTGAAATTTAACCCTCTGGCAGTAATTAAAATGTGTCCCTAAAATTTTAATAAAATCGACCATACAGGACCGGATTTAAAAATTTTAAGAAAGACTAGTTTGCGGATAGTGAATTATTTACTGAAAGGTGTATATAACTTGGTATAGAGGTTCGATGATAATAATATTGCAATTATGAAAAAAAAAATGTTACTTTAAGGGGTGTATTAAGGAGTAAAATTTTTTATTTTGCCCAAAAACCAACTTAAGTTCGCATAATAAAGCCACACTGCCTGTATAAGCAAATACACTATATTGTCGGCAGGGTTTTGGCACTGCGACCCGGTTTTTTTTTTTTATGTATGACAACGCATAACTTTTTACGGAGTAGTCCGATTTTGATAATTCTTTTTTTATTGGAAAGGGTATACCCCGAAGTTGATCCCATATAAATTTGGAAAAAAATGCCAACCCTAAGGGTAGGAAAACAGGGGATGATTGATTGTTCACTCACAGATTTTTAATGCTGAGTTGTGTATTTCTAGACTATAGCCACAAAAAATTATAAAATAAAAACTTTTTAACAAAAAAATTAAATCTCCGAAAAAACTGAAAAGGAAAAAATAATAAGCCTTTTTTAATTACCTTAATAACTAAGCTCTTAAACTAATGTAAGTATACCTAAGTAATTTTGAGTCGGCGCCAAACAAGCAAATTAATTAATCACGCTTTACGTAATTAATTAATTTGCTTGTTTGGCGCCGACTCAAACCTCAAAGCTAATTTCGTGTTGGTTAAGTTTCATTACTAAACAGTAGCCACAGCAAGACAGAAGAAAAGATTCATCCAAATGATGTGAAACATCTAAAGGCGCACTTGCGGATGCGGAAGTGAAAACGTTTAGATAGGAAGACGTCGCGTCGCATTCGGCCAGCCTCGCGTCTGGTCAGCTCTTTCTTCTCAAAATTTGTACTGCGCACTTCCCTCTATACTGCACTACACATTCGGTACTTTACTTGTGTGTTAGTGTGTTGACATTTTACTCGTGAATTGCTGTGTAACAGTGTAACGTTTCACATCTGTCGGGCGTCCCAAGACGGCTGACATTTTTGTTATATACAACTGCAGTGAAGTTAAATAATCAATTCGCATTGCATCTGCAGCGACTACATCACTCCTTCTGCAGTTATACAAAAAAGGTGGACAACCGGTAGTTAAGAAAACTCATCAACACTTTTTATTGCAAAACTCAGAAGTATGTGCTATAAGGGGAACCTGTTAGTTTAAAGAATTAAAATTATTATAGTTGTTAACTTTGCAGCAAAAGACTTTTTAAAATGTCTGTTTATTCTTTCAAGAAACTGACATTTAAGTTCATTGGGTCTCCTAGTGACAACATTAATACTCTGTATTGTCGACCACTACATAGTTTCGTTTTAAGTTTCTATTAGCAACGCTTAAGAAACAAATAAGTATAATATAATTTTCAATCTCGTTGTGATCAGACGTATTTAGACTTCGTCTTGATTAAATCAAATTTATATTGTGTTTTATTTATTTATTTTATATAGAATAGAATAGAATAGAATAGAATACAAATTTATTTGTCACAACTGAAAGTTGACAAAAACGTCATATACATTTGTGTTTTTTAAAAAAAATCCTTAAAATTATACAAACAAATTTCCATTAGTTGCTTTTTGACAAGTTTTTTAAAATATTTTTCAGGAAGGGAACGCGTTTCCAGAGGTAGGGTATTATAAAATACATATAATTAGGGTTGCCAGGACGCCAAACCTAAAAGCCAAACAGACCAGCCAGTTTGGCCGGACATTTGGGTAAAAAATCCGGATACCCTATAATATTATTGAGGATTTTTTTCTCAGTATTAATAGGTACGACAAAAAAAAATTATGTAGAATCAAGCTTTTTTGGTTATTACCATAAATCTTGTTAAATTCTAATGAAAAATAAATAAAACGCCAAATTAGTCCAAATAATTTATTTTCTATCAATGAAATAAAGCCATCAGTCAAAATTAAATTCTAGAAAAAGCCGGACACCGTTTATTTTTGGTTGGACACGCAATCAAAAAGCCTAATTATGTCCTGCTTTATCCGGACGCCTAGCACTCCTACATATAATGATCAAAACGATCGTTATACTAGTTACGTATTAGAAATGTGTTTCTAAAAAAATCAATGAATTTGTTACATCAATTTATATCCAAAGTCGTTCTTTGACCTATTTGGCTTACATTGGCATTCTTTATCTTTGTGTCCTGTTTTTCTGAAATATTGGAACGAAAAAACTGTCCTCAGGTATTTTTTAAGCTACTACAGAATGTCTCAGTATCGGTTGAACAAGTTTGAATATTAAGCAGTGGCGGATTTACCAATTTGCCGCCAGTAGGCTATTTACATTTTTGCCGCCCCTACTGACTTCAGAAATTCGATACCCTAGTTCGCAATCATATTAATTACAAAAACGACGTTGTACAAAAAAAAAGATTTAAGTGTTGAAACATATTACACGTTGATTAAAATTGTATGAGTGGACCTAGTAACATTTAGGTACATGGAGAAAAAAATTATAGTAATGAATAATGATTAATAAAAAAAAGACGAAAATTTTTGGGCCAAATTCGCCGCCCCATAAAATCTGCCGCCCTAGGCTTCAGCCTACTCAGCCTGCTGGTAAATCCGCCACTGATATTAAGGAATCATAAAGAGGACAATGTTGTGATGTTAAAAGTATATCTGCGTAATCACACGATAAGCTTGCAATAGAATAATTATTATTATTTGGAATTAGTGCTGACACATGAGGCAATGCTTCTGAAGCCATTGGTATTGGTAATTAAAAAAAAAAAAAAATCGATAAAGCAGGCAACGTTAAAAAATTACGAAAATTTAAAATCCCGACGGAGGCAGATGCTGCTGGAACTTTCTGCTACTGCCTCTCGCAAAGAAACGGTAATTCTTGTACCGGCCATTTTGCTGAGGTTTTCCATTGTTTCCCTTAATTAATTCTAGATAAATATCGAGATGGTTTCTTAATCGAGACCATGGCCGATCGAGTTCTAAAAATTGCCTACCTTATCCTAATTTCCTATAATTCCTTCATTCGCCCATTACTATTAATTAAATTGATGTTTTAAAAATGCAGAAAATAATGGAAAGTAGTAGATGGAAAAAAGTAATGGCGCGAATGGCCTCTGTTACGACATATGGTTGAGAAACGGATGTTAAAAGCATTATTATTACAAGAATTTTGTTTTGAATAAATTTGATCATAATTAAAGAATCTATTATTATTGTCTCTAGAAAATATTTTTATTTTGATGATCAGGAGATCAGCATGTTGTTGTACGTAAATAAACAAATTATTAATTTATAATAAAATTCTTTCAAAAAATGCCTTGCAAGAAACATTGAAAAATAGAGCAATATTAATTTTTGAACAACGTAAAACTAAATCAATGTTATCAAAGGCATATTTTTGAGCTATTTGGAATGTAATACAATAAAAGGGCTTTCTACATTGGCTTTAAATCAAAGGCGGACTTCACAGGGGAGAACTGGGGTGAGGGGGTCATGGATATAGATAGCCGGGATAGATGTTATGTGTTAAACCGTGTGCGGCTATACAAGGCTTCAAAAAGACGAAAGTAGAACAAGTAATAATTTTAGTGGAATGCCTTTTATGAGCTTTACGATTTAGGTAGCATTATTTTATATTCCATTCTCCTTTAGTTTATTCTATAAGACATTCTTCTCGCAACACGTATCTATTTATATCAAAATTAAACACCCGGTACTAAACTCACTAACATACTCATTTGTCAACAACGAAAAATAAAGAAATTGACTATTATATTCACAGGAAGAATCAGCTCCGTTTGTCTTTGCGTATACACCAATACTTCACTTTGCGTCGGGGTTACGTTCCAAAAAAACACGACGCAAAGTGAATTAAGATTTTCTATAGCAAACCATGTAAAGATCGAAGATAGGTTCCAGGGTTACGAAAATACTACTTTTTAACAAAACTAATATAAAACAACACACTAATTGAAACGTTACAAAAAGCACAACACACTACATAATTAAAAATGAACTCTAAAATTAGCAAAACAAAGTGAAAATAAAACTGTATTAAAATTGCGTTGATTTTTAGTTAGAAAGGGAATCCCCGAGTTTTGATGGCATGGCGCAATTAGAAACAAAAGTGGTGAAAAGTGGTGCCATATTTTAGAAAAAAAAGAAAATTTCAAAAAATTTCAAAAAAAAATATTAAAGACTCGAACCCAAAACAACGCAACCTCGAAAATCTAACGACGCACAATGAAAATTAGTACTAATTAAGCAGCGACGCAACTTCGAAAAAATGCAAAACGAAACGACGCAAAGCGAGGTATTGGTGTATTATAGATTATAGTACACTAAAACCTCGCTTAATGCTGTTTCAGTACTACGCGGTTTCTGAAAAAAAGTTTAAGTACTATAACGTAAATTATAGATTAGTTTATACAAATGATTTAGATGTTAATAGAAGTTAACATGCAAGACGAAGTGTCAATGATGCAATATTTCGCTATCGACAACAACTTGCTGAACGAAACTGAAAAAAACAAACGACATTAGATGACTTCTTCACAAAAAACAAAATATGTCAAATGAGAAACCTTCCTCATCACAAACATAACTTCTTACTCAAACATCTATTTGATTTTAATATTTTTTTCATAAACAAAAACCGATGTTAGCAATTAATAAATCTATAATTTGTGATAAAAAAGTATTTAACAATAAATGTTACAAAATTAAACAAAAAAAATTATAATGAGCCTTACATAGCTCACATAAGAAATTTAAATTCTTTAGTTTTTAATATTATTCCCATTACTACTTACCATTGTATAGTGCTAATAACCTGAGGGCTGAAGCACATTTTTTTTGTCGTTGTTTAAAATAAAAAAAAAATATATATAATTCCCAAGTTTTTTTTGTCAAACTAATTGACAATATTTACACATACTTAGCGACACACTATAAACTTCTGTCCTTGTCAGTTTCATGTAATTAAGGCGATAAACTAACTTCCCTTTATGTGGCAGTTCTACTTCTCCTCGATTTTTTACTTTTTTCAAATAGATACGTCGCTAAAGAAGTTAAACTTAAAAAAGAAAACTAAATTTCCTTATTCTCGGTTCTGTTTCACTTATGCTTATTAACTATACGTACTAAGATGACCTCGTTTAGCGCTGTTTCGTATAGCGCTGCAGGAACTTATTGGAATGTATCTGCCGCATTTAGCGGGATCTTATTCTATTTATTTTCACAGTTATCCGTGGTGTTCGATATTTTTCTGTAAGCCATCTGGCAACCCTGCTTGTGACTCGCTTGCCTAATGCATGCACAAACCAGTAGTTTCCAATAGAAATCGATTGACGAAAGTAAAACGGTTATAGTTTTACATTCCTTCATAAAAACAGACCTTTTCTTGTTTAATATTTTTAAGCAAATTGTTTTTTTTTTCTTTTCCAATATTTAGGATATTTCAACGTGTACCTTCAATTTCACTTTATATCGATAAAACTGTAATGGTGTGTGACCTACATGCGTAGGAACAAGTTTTGTTGGAAAAGGAATACTTGAAATATCACAAATACTAAATTTTAAATGGACATATTATTTTTACAAAGTGTACGGAAATTAGATAAACGAACCTTATCATACTTATGTGAATCGCAAATTATTTTGTGACACGTTTTTAGCTGAACCCTTAAACTATATAATAAGCTTCCGCAGAATGTAAAAAATATTACAAATTTCGCAAAATTTAAAACAGGATCAATTTTTTTTATCAAAATATGTTTACACTCTACAGTCTACAGGAATATCTGAATTTTAATTCTTGATGTTGCTTCTTTTTTACCTTTGAGTTGTAACATGTACAATACGTATAGTTGCTGTTATCAACAAATTGATTGATTGATTGATATATAAGAAACGTATTTTCCGAGGTCCCGCGTGGTCCTTACATCCCCTTTTACCTTAAAAATGTGTTGTTAAAGAGGAGATTTACTGCAGATATCACCATTAAGACTTGACATTGAAAAAATACTCCTGCCGACAATATGGTGTATTTGCTAATACAGCCTGCACTGCTGCTTTATTATGTGAATTTACGTTTTTGGACAAAATGTACCCCTTAATACACCCCTTAGAATAATATTTTTTTCTTAATTAATATATACTCGAACCTCGTTAAATCGTAATCCTCATTAAGACGAAAAAAATTGTCAATCCTTTCCACTGAAACCTCTAAATACGCGGCATGTCGCATTATTTAGACTCTGTAACTCGAACAAAATGCCATTTCCCTGTGAGGTATCGATAACAAAATCGATACTCTATAACTCGAATTTTAAAGACTCCGTAAGTCGAAGTTAGTAAAATATAATGACGTCTTACTTGGAATTCCTCGAACACATAGCACAAAATTCCAAAAGGAATGTTTGGTGCTCTTGTTCTATTGTGTATAAGTACTTAGTATACGTGCAATTGTATTCATTAAACTTTCTAAGTAACACATCTGTGCCTTTCTAACATAAATCGAAATTTTGGCAATTAAGGCTGTCGAAATGCTCTGAATTTAAGCCAAAAATAGGGGTTCGGCTCATAACTGATTGTAGACTTATTCGTCAACATTTTGCAAAAATTCTTTCTCTATAAGGAAGATAAAGGACAAATCTAGGTCTTTAATGGACTACTTTTGTAATTTATGTACGATTTATTAGAAAAAAGTTGGCATTAATTGTGCCAAAAAAGACATGTTTTCAATGTTACACTACGACCTTATTCGTACTTATTTCACAAAATTGTTCCATCACAAACCTAAAGCGACTCTTCCTTTTTCGGAAAAGTTTTTTAAATCTTCAAAATATTTCCAAAGTTTAGAGTAATCAGTTGACAGCGGTACCCTTGCAACAGCATTTTTTAGCCTTGTAGGTTTAAAGTCAGAGCGTTCCGACAGACATAAATCCTTTGCATCTCGAAATTCTTGGTAAGTAGAAAACTTATAACTCGAAACTTTGAGCATTTCCCGTGAAATTCGAGTTATTGAGATTCCACTGTATAAATATACAGTAAAACCTCCTTTATCCGGCCCTCGATCAACCCAGCCTCCGCGTTATCCGCACTCCGCATTAATTGACGTGTATAATTGCCCCCAATTGTTACGCCACTGGAAATGAAACAGGCTTCTCGAACAGACTGACAGAAGTCTGGAATGTCCGAGAACGACTGTACGCGCCTATAAATACAGCGCATGTGGAATGCGGCACTCTCACTCAGTCGACAGTCATTCAGAGACGGTCAAGGTCTGTGACCAGCGAGTGAGCAGTTGACAATTATTGAGCTTACACCTAAATAGATCGTCTATACATAAATCAATTGTTACATAAATTTCGGTGTGTTATAAATAGCGTTTGTGTGTTTATAATCGTGTTTTGTGTAAAGAGTCATTGTTGAATTATCATTTATAACAATCCGTGTATTTTTCATTGTTAGTTTATTTTTGTGATTGTTATTAGAGAAGTACTTTTTAGTTTATTTGTTTTGTATTTATTTCGTTGTGTAAATAAATCAGTTTTAATCCACCACTTTGTTGCAATACGGAAAAACTCGGATAAAACGAATGAAGCCGCTATGCTCATGCTATGCGCCCGTAGTATTTTGCGATTGCTACTTTGTTTCTTATACCATATGTACACGTACAAACTTGCTAAGTTCCGTAGATTTTCACTTTTATGTACTTTGGTGATTAAATTAAATCATAAAAATCAATTACAATTTTCGAATTTTTTATTTCTTCCGAGGTACCTCGTCCCCACATTACCTCGAATAAACAGGGTTTTACCTCTATTGTGACTGTACGGATGCAACGCATATGCAATAGATGGATAGATAGATACATTAAAAGACTTGAACAGGTATAAAATCGCAGATCATACAAATTATGACTGAGCTAGAGCTATAAGGAGTATAGAGCGGATTGTAAACGTGTATAACAAGTAACGTATGTAGTTAATACGCTTATAATATTAGAGTATGATATTAGACTCTCACATTGATCAGTTCCCATTTATATCCTAGCATCCTAGTATATGTAAGGATGGTGCACGTTCCTAAAACGTTAATATAATCTCGCAAATCCTGATTCAAAGTAGTGGATAAGCTTGAATCAGTGCTATGTAATAGGTGGTAGGTACGCGACAAAATTTGATCGATATATCTTATATCTCTTATTGACCTTTTGAACAAGCTTTTATTAGCTTCACCTGTCAACGTGACGAAATCTTTCAACGTAATTTTCACCGACTTTAGGACGCCCGATTGACTAAAGAATTTGCACACGTATTAAGGACCGATGCCAATATAATAATAAGACTAAAAAATTAATAGTTTTTAAAAACTAAAAAAACACACGCTTTAATAGCAAACCGAACTAAAAAGTAAAACATATTTTTTAACTATTGAGATTTTGTTTAACAACGATAGAAAGTCCACTCACTATGGACTTTCTATACTAATAATTAAAGATAGTAATAATCCCTATTTTTCTCTATTAGATCGTATTTTCCAGATAAAAATAAACATCCTTTGTGCAAAAAAAAAATTTTTTTTCAAAATACCAATCACGAATGGGGCTTGAAAAAATTTCCAAATTACCTCCAACCTCCTGTTGAATATGTGAACGGGAGAGCGTGTCCATACAAAATTTCCAAGTAGGGGGCTGGAGGTAATTTTTTCAAGGCCCATTAGTGATTGGACTCTAAAAAAAATTCTCGTACAAAAGATTTTTGTTGGAAAAACATAATCCAATAGAAAAAAATAGGCTTTGCCATTTAAAATTTTAGAATTGACCTCAGCCCCCCGCACCTTCGAGAAATGAAATTTTTGTTATCAAAAATAGCGTTCCTTGGAATTGCGAACTTTCATTTGGAACATTTTTCATGAAAATACCATTCCTGTAGTTGTTATATAAACATTTCCAAAAATGATACTAAATGCGATGCAAAAATGATTACTAAAATGATGCGAAACGTCAAGAAATGTTGGTCCGACCCTTAGGTCCCGCCATCCGACCGACGCCAATAGTGTATGTGTCATGCATGGCAAATACACTAAAATATAGAAAGTGAGAAAAATTCTTTTGTCAAAGTTTTTTTTTTATTATTTTCGTCGTTACTAGTGAACTTGAAGACAAATTGTTCAAACTAAGGTACATTTTTTCTGTCGTTGAATAATTTACTTTGAGCGCATTATTTAATTATAAAATATCTACAAGCGAGACAGGCATTCTGTAGACAATCTAACCGCAGTTGGGTAACGATGTATAATTGATGAGTTAATAATATTCTTGTTGAAGCGTTAACAGAGAAATGTATTCGGAGCTTTTACGACATGAAGGGTCGAAGCTTCCCGCTAACAGCGTATGAGAAGACAGCTTTATAGGACAAGTGACGAAGGATGTAATTTAAATGTCTCGGAAAGAAAAAGCCTTTATTTTTATATGTAAGTTGTTAATTTTACGTTTTCAACAGACGACTACCTGACAAAAGTGACTGTAATTTTTTTCTCGTTATACGAATATCATTCTTTTGAAAAACGACTTTCAACAGCACGTTTTTTAACTTTTGTTTACATTTCTTATAGAACTTTTACAACCTAAATAAGTATTTTTCCAATCAACATTAAAAAGTTGTATATATGTATATAGCTTTTTAATTTTACACATTTTGTTGTATTTTATAATTACAAATCTATATATATATATCTCGATTTTTTAAAGAATTACATCGACTTTTTGGCCGGCCAGGGCGAGGTTCATCTTTAACATCAAAATTTCCGAAACGAAAACGAGTAAACCAATTCTGAAAATGCCGTTCACTTAAGCACTTATCGTCATAAACACCACCCAATTTACGAAGAGCCTGCGCAGGATTTTTCGAAAGTAAAAAAGCTAAATATTATGATGATGACCTGGAATCTCCATTTTCAAAGCGCAATGAATTTAAATCTAGAATGTTCTGTGGACTATTACCTTTCAAACGCGCTATAGTATGGCTTCATTGAATAAGTATTACTATAGAGATATGCGACTTTAAAGCCATGTATTGGGAAAAGCCAACATTATTTTTTATCCAACCCAATAAAATGGATGTTGGTATAACTGTTTGAGATTAATTGACTTCAACGTTGTTTGACCGATCACCATGAAAGTTGACACATATTTGTATTTTTTCATGAAGAAGGTTTTTATCATATCCACTTTGTTGTAACTCGCCCTCTAGACCGTAATACGCTAGAGTCATAGACATAGGAATTCAGGGGTGGAGTCAAAGGCTCCATTACTGTTGTCGCTGCCGTTTCATCTCACTCCCGTGCAGAGTCGAAGGCAGCGGCTATAAATAATAAAAGCCGCGGTTAATTCTTAGGCTAACTAAGACGAATAAGTAAGATTTCGTGTATTTCCCACAATGTACTTACACCATTGCCGTTAGGCGAATGGCGGAATCTAAGGATCGGATCAAAATTTATCGACGTTTCATATAGTATATATGTGCAGGCAATTACTTTCGAAAGAGTCCAATGATTTTAGCGAAATTTAGTTCACATGTCGGAATCCATCACCGCATGGGGCTTATTTAAAATTGGTCTATTCGAATCATTTAAGAGTAGTTTTAGCAGTTGAAAAATATTTTTAAGCCCTAAAAAATCTCAATTTTCTTTCAAAATTGAAGCCCAACCCTTTAGTAAAGATTAAAATATGCTGCTAAAATTTGAATAAAATCAGCCAACAGAACCGAAGTTTCATTTTCTTTTTAAACACTACTTTGTAGAATAAAGTGAGTCGTATCTTAGGATTTTAAGAATTTTGAAGACAGAATTATAGCAAAAATAGTTTTTATAGCTCAGAAAAGAATATTAAGATTAATTTTTAACATCAAACCAAGAGAAAGCTGCAAAGAAATATTCGCAAAAGAAAAAATATTAACTTTTTGGAGAATTTACATTTATAAACTTTTAACTTTTCTTGTTTTTTTTCTCTTTGGACGTTTGTAACCAAAAAACATGTATAGTCACATGTAAAATTGGAGTAACAATAAAAAAAAAATATAACCTAAAATATAGGTTTTTTGTTCACAAACTAATGTTTAATAGCTTCTGTTTTAGAAAAAAATCCTAAGTATTACCTCTTCATAAAACATGTTATTGGAAATACATTGTTAAAAGTGCTAAAAAAATACCAATTGTTTTTTCTTTTTAACTTGGGGAGGGGCACTGCTGCGACAAATCTCGCCTACCAATTTAATAAATTAATACAGATAATAATTTTCTTGAAATTTTTACATGTTTTTAAAGTTGTTTCTGTTTAAATAAGAGTATGTAGGTTAGGTAAACAAGTTGTCAGTAAATAAACTTTTTCTATTGTAAAGAAAATCTTCAGTTAAGAGTAAGCAATTTTAATCAAGCGTATAAGAAAAGAAACATATCCCGGATTACCGACAATACAATAAGAGTTATTGAAGTACTGTGTAGTAGAAATGGCAGAAAGATATACTTTGTGTTCATGGTTGACTGGCATCTGTAATGATCTCATTCAAGGTGTTTGCCAGTACAAACTGAAACGCGAACTTAACTTTGCTCTGACTTCATACTGAACTGTGTTATGTCCAAAGAAAATTAAAAATGACTCTCTGCAATAGTGCTAATGACCTTAGCAGTTGAAGCACATCTTTGTTTGTTTTTCGCATTAAATAAAATCTTCTTGATAAGTGTTCAAAGTTTCAGTTTAATCAAACGTTTTGAAGTGTGTGAGTTTCACGTTCAAAGATTCCTTTACAAACAAACATACAGGTGAAGCTAATAAAAGCGTGGTAACCTGATCAAGATAATGGAAAAAAATATTAAATTATTGTATTGCCATCGGTCCTTGGTACGTATGCAAAGTTTCAACTTAATCTGACGTTTTGAAGTTGGTGAATTTCACGTTCAAAGATTTCGTTACAAACATACAGGTGAAGCTAATGAAAGTGTGTTAACCTGATCAGGATAATGGGACAAACTTATTAAATTATTGTATTGTCATCGGTCCTTGGTAAGTATGCAAAGTTTCAACTTAATCTGACGTTTTGAAGTTGGTGAATTTCACGTTCAAAGATTTTGTTACAAACATACAGGTGAAACTAATAAAAGCGTGCTAACCTGATTAGGATAATGGCAAAAAATGATTAAATTATTTTATTGTCATCGGTCCTTGGTTAGTACACAAAGTTTCAGTTAAATCTGACGTTTTGAAGTGGGTGAATTTCACGTTCAAAGATTCCGTTACAAACATACAGGTGAAAAGTTTGTCAAAAAAGAAATGCAATCACACAGAGCAATAGAAATATGTTATTAATTAATGTGATGGGTGGGCTTGTCGCAATTTGAGTAGATTCTAGAAGCAATTTTGCTCAATTACAATCTTAACTCAGATTCAGCTAGGCAGCCGCCATTACGTAAATTTCCCTACACTGTGAATTTCTTACAGTTTCGAATTTTAACATATCTCTGAAGATAAAGTTCATAAGAACGAATAGAGTAAGAAGTAGTTTTTATTCACGTCAAAAATTTGGCTGAAATCGATAACCTTCGTCTACAAAAAAGACTTGTTGCAGACATGGGATAGTTAGATAATGACAAAGACAATTGAATTCGCCAGCCATTCACAATGTAACACGTGTTATCTGAAATGATAAGAGTTTTTCTCTGTTTTATAAAAATTGACTTTATGTGGCCATAATATAATACATCGCACAATATACCGTAGTCTTTTAGTGCTCCAAATTGTTCAGTTCTTACATTAGTCACGGACATTAAACAACAATTAGAAAAGGACAAGAAAATTTATTGAAAACTGTTACGTGTGCTCTTTCACTCAACTCATCTTCACGGTTGCATTTTGTACTATTTTTGAAATGTAAATTTATTTTGATATGAAGGCAGTTAAAATATTTTGAAACTAATTTTTAGCAAATACTGCGAACAATTTTTGTTTTAAAAATAATGTAATCTACTTTCCGCACAGAGGTGTAAAAAAGACAAAACAAAAACGTTTAATTTCTTATTTTTTCAGCAATTTTCAAAAACATTTTGCTGAAGTCATTTTAATTTTTTTATTAAAATAAAAACTATATTCCTTAACAGTGAAAGTACCAAAAATAAGCGGCAATAAATTAACACTTAATTCTATTAAGAAAGTTTCCAACTTATACAATATTATCGTTACACTTAATTTAATTAACGTAGCATTACGTTGTTAATGTTACGCGTATGTTTGGCTTACTGCGAAATTAATTAGTAGATTTCATTTCAAGATTTAATAATGTTTTTAACTTCCTTTTTTTTAATGAATTTATTCTTCACTTAGTACAGTAATTTTGCAAGTAGACATAGAATATTGAAATATACAATAGGTCGAAAAATCAAAAATGGTTGCAATATAGAAGAAAATAGGCCATGGAGGCTGCTTCATCACATCCTTTTCTAATCGGATTTATATCAATAGCGTTAACAGTGATTCAGAATCGAACCAATAGCGTCAACAGAAATTCAAAGTCGGACCAATAAGGTCAACAGACATTCAAAGTCGGATTCGTAACGTCAATAGATATTCAGAGTCGGACCAGTAGCGTCAACAGACATTCAGAATCGGACCAATGGCGTCCACAGACATTCAGAATCGAGCCACTAGCTTCAACAGACATTTAAAATCAGATCAGTAGCGTGAACAGACATTCAGAGTCGGATCAATAACGTCATCAGACATTCAGAATCGGACCAATAGCGTCAACAGAAATTCAAAGTCGAACCTAATAGCACAAACAGACATTCAGTATCTCACCAATAGTGTCCATAGACATTCAAAATCGGAAACTTTTAATCAATTTTAGCGATTAGGTATGCTGTATACAAATATATTAACGAAATAAAAATGTTTTAAAGACAATGCAAAAGTTTTCCTTTAAATCTTATTCCTAAATTACAATGGAACGAAAGTTTGAGACTTTCAGAAATATATTTTTAGTTCATTTCAAGATAGACATAAGTATAAAAAATATTATTAATCTTTATTATGATCGACTGCTTGCTCAAATATCCCAGTAATGCAGATTTCGTTCTTGATGTTGGGTTAACTTTTTGTTTAGTTTTTAATATCAATGCAAAGTTTTAAATAAGTTTTATACAAAACCTTTAGCTCCAGTTATCAGATTGGATTTATCTATTTTTAGGGATGTACGATTATTCGAAAAATAGAGCAGCGAACAAGTATTAGATTAATTATCGAGTCGAAAAAAAAATTCCCGAAAAAAACAGAATTGTTAGATGGATCGAAAAGATTGGAAAATTATTTTCTGTAAACGGCTTAATTAAAAGTAATTCGCTTGACTGACGTTGTAAGAAATAGTCAATACTTTAAATAATCGATTTTCCTTTTGTAATTTAGTCTTCAAAAGAAAAATCAATTATTGAACATACTAAAGGACAAAAAAGTGTGATTAAAAAGTGTTATAGCCGTGTTCAGTACTGTTTTCTCTTTGGAATAAATACTTGGTTTACAATTTTGTCAATTTAGGAAATAAGAGTCTTCAAAAGCTTTTGATATACCTATCCCAAATGAAAACAATAAAATTATTTATAAATCTAGCCAAAATATAAACATACTAGCCGCTATATGTGACTTCGCACACGATTGAAACGAAACTCGGCAGACGTAACAGTAATGGAGCCTTCGATTCCACCATATTACTATCTTACCTCGTGGGGCTGTATCCCACTCGATATCAACAACAGTAGTGTGTTGAACTCGGCAACGACAACTGTAGTGGAGTCTAAAACTATACTAAAATATAGCCTAGGCTACTCGCTGTATATAGAGTTTTCTATCGGTGAAAGAATGTTTAAAATCGGTCCAGCAGTTTTTGAGTTTATCCGGAACAAACAAATCTTTCTCTTTATAATATTAGTATAGATTAACAATTAATATAGAATATAATATTAATACAGATTAATTAGTATAGATTGATCGTATTTTAGAATTTAAGAACTTTAGTAAACGGTACAAAAACATACGGTAACGATTTTCCGAAATATATATAGAGCGACCAAATGAGCGAATCCACGGGTAAAAGCTAGTTTAGAACTAAGTTTGAAATCGAACACAACGACCTCATTTAGTGAAGTAGTTCTGACATCGAATTATTTAATAAAATAATGCATTCTGAAATAGCGCAGCTCCACATAAAATATACGTTCCAGAAATGAAGAATATATTTTATTTCAACTTCCGCGTATTATTGCAATGGCCTGCTTAGAACTACTAAAGCCGCAGATATACTACCGACTTGAATCCCGCAATGTCGACGTCATTCGCTAACGATAATAGTAGTTTATGTATCTAGGGCGGAATAAAGTGCATTATAGACGAGGTGTGACGGCATGAAAATCAGCTATTTTATAGGCGGCTGTGCAAAAAAATGCTTTAGGGTAAATACACGTACATACAGTGTGACTGCACCTTTACTGTATAATGTACCGTTTACCTCAATATTACTTTTATGTATGTTCAAGTAATGATACTGAAGTATCGTAATATCATACAATATATAATATCGTACACTATAATATATTATTTCACCATAAAACTTGAAATATTCTCTCTAGTTTTATACTACATAAGCTGTTCCAAAAATACAGGCATTAATTTCACAAAGCAACTTTGTGATATAATCCCTATACATCGATTGTACAGGTGATTTTTAAGCTGATTATTAGTGTATTTGCCATATGGCAACATACACTATTGGCGTCGGTCGGATGGCGGGACCTAGAGGTCGGACCAAAATTTCTCGACGTTTTATAACCTTCTAAACACTTTGGCACCATTTTTAAAAATGTTTATATATATATATATGTGTGCGCTATAACTTTCGAAAGAGTTAATTGATTTTTGAACGAAATTTTGCCCACATGTTGGAATCCACCACCGCAAGAACCCTATTTAAAATGGGCTCAATCGGACCATTTTAAGGGTAGTTTTTGGGGGTTAAAAAATGTTTTTGGGCCCCAAAATACCGAAAAAATTCTTCGAATCGTTTCAAAACTGTAATTTAACCCTCTGGTAATAAGCAAAAAGTGTCCCTAAAATTTTAATAAAATCGGCCCGACAAGACCGGATTTACAAATTTTCTGAAAACACTAGTATGCAGATAGTGAGTTATTTACTGAAAGGTGTTTCTAATTTTGGTGTGACGTTCAATCGACAATAATAATGTAGGTTAAGAAAAAATGTAATTTTAAGGGGTTTATTAAGTAGTTAATTTTTTTATTTCGCTTTACAATCACCTTAAGTTCACATAATAAAGTCACAAGGCATGTATTAGCAAATACACTATACTGTCGGCAGGGTTTTGGCACTGCGACCCGGGTTTTTTTTTTAACAGCGTGTAGAAATCAAATAGACGAATAAAATACTTCAAGTAACTTTTTTTATCAAAACTTAAAAATACGAGAAAATCAGTCATTCAAAGTCGAGAAAGGGACGTTAGACGTATTATTATTATTATAAGGAGCCTCCGCGAAATTCATTGGACCAGAACCAGTTTGTGGAATCACCTATACGATTGTCCAACAGACAATCAAGGGTTGGACCCGCAATCAGCAAATCTCTGACTGGAGCTTGAATCCAGGGAACTTACACGGGAAAAAGATGATTGTGGGGCCGTCAAATAAACTTACAGAGGACATGATTAAACTCAGTAGGTCGAAACTCAGGAAAGTGGTCGGGTTCATGACCGGCCATGCACCCCTGAGGAAACGCCTACACAGGATGGGGATACGTCAGGAATCAACACAGTGTAGATTTTGCGAGATGGAGGAAGAAACAGCCACCCATCTACTGTTCGAATGTGAGGCCTTAGGCAACAGAAGAACAAGTATCTTTGGACACATTGATGAGGACGGAATAATTCCGCAGGACAATCTAGTCAACAATCTTCTGGAGCTCATGAGAAGATCCGGATTATTGGAAGGCTAGATCCAGGATAAGGGGGAGTACAAAAATCCTTATAGGTTGACGTGCATTTATAGGCTATCGATAGTCACAACCCCAAATTTTATTCATTCATTATTATTATTAGAAATTAGTTTCACGGGTAATTGGAATAAAAAATCAATTTAAACACTTATTGATTGCAACGTTTCGTCTTTATTAAATCAAGACTTTTTCAAGCTCTCAGCACGTTTAAATTATAATAAAACTATGATATAAAAGGCAATTTTGCATTACAAAGATCAATAAAATTGAAAATTGTAGAAAATAATATCTTTTTTTTTTTTTATTACATATTTTGGAATTGAACTTTAAAGATGAATTATTATTATTTGTCGACAAAGCCGGCAAATTCTATTGTTCTTTGTATCGAACTTGGCGACTTTTTCAGATGTATATTTTTGGTGTGATTTCACGTAGATACAGTTTTGAATAGAAAACAATCAAAACTCCCGATGATATGAATCTTAATATTTTACCCCTGCACTCTTGATATAATAGTATAAACGATGATTTTGTCAGTAGCCACGCAACCGCCCATATTACAACCCCTCATCTCTCACCCTACCACTGCTGCCACTGCAGCATATCAGCAGACAAATTCACTGGCTCTCTGCCCTGGCGAAACAAAACACTGTAACGCCGACAGACCTGCCAACTGTAAACCACCAGCAGTCACGTTTGCAATTGATCGAAACAGACAAGTCACAACTACGAACGATTGACTTTAACAAAAATTCTATTTGTTATTTGTCGATAGCATGCTATCTGCGGTTACCAATGCAAAGTTGCATTTGCTTGTAGAGAATCAGTTTTGTTAATTTGTGTGTGAAATTCAAACCGTAGAGTGAATATTTATACACACTTAATTTCGTATCGATCTAGCTTTATACTAGTAGTTAGAGAGCCCGCGATAAAAAATACTCGCGTGAGCGCGACAATCCAATGAGCAACTGTAGGTAGTTCGAGTTCCCCTCTACAACTTTTTCCTTTCACATTATTCTCTGCCTTTAGGCCGGAGTGCGCTAGAGCACTTTGTAATGGAGATCCGTATTGATAGATGAAAATAAATTTATCGAAACGTTGGCCATAGCGAAACTTTGGTAAAGCTTTTTATTTATTGATCCTCAACCAAATCTTCCTTTACGTGACATTCTATTGGATCAACACCACCATATACGAATCCGTATTGATATTCAACACTAGTGGTTGCGATGTCTGAAAAATCATAAAAAAAACATTTTCCTGAAAAATTACCCATCGCAATCACTTTTTGTGAATTCTTTATTTTTTTATTTTTTGATGATCTCGGAAAAGTTCTTGCTCGGCGGAATTTGTAAGAAAATGTGTTTTCTATGATTTTTAGGCCACCCAAATGCTAAAAAAACCATTTAAAATTCTCACGGAAAACGAAACGGTACGGAATCCTCTCCACGCTAGTTTTTTATAGCCTCATTGAAAATCCTGTTGTCAGTTTGACAGTTAAGCCAAACAAGAAACACCAAAGCTTACTGGATACGTAGTATTTTGTATGAAAGACTTTGGCCAGAAAGATGACTAATTTAAATTTTAAATGTTTTTTATGCTTCGCGTGAAGAATACAAATACAATTTTCACAGAGTTGTTCAATTAATCATATATATTATATATACTCTGAATTCAGTATACTATAATACAGAATTATCTCTGACAGAATGAGTGTAAAATAGCCTGCAGCCTCGGCAACAGTGTTTCGACAGGGGCTTTAAATCGGCCATGCCAAACACGCATCTCTTGTTTGTAATTTACATACACTTTACACAGCCCCTGGCTCAGAAGATATCGAAGTTCTCTATCTTCCCGGACATACCGTCTGTTGAAATGAAAATGTTAACCGAGACGCGGGCTGAATCGGCTTAGAGTGACTATAATAAGAGTGTGGGCAACAAGTCACGTGACCGGGCTGGAACATGGATTGGCTGCACCATATTGAGTCATTTTATACGCGGTTGACAGGTCCTACATATGCAGTGTCTACCATTCGCGGCTCAACATGGCGGCGGTTGGACGCATTGGCCACACTCTTACTATAGTCACTCTAAATCGGATAGATTCGGCTTTGCACAAATAAATTGCGGAGAATAAACGAACATCGACGCAGTTCATTTGATTGGTTTCGTGACACTTCGTTGAAGTACCTAGGGCTAGAGATGGGAAAAACGGGTCTTTTTAGTGATCTGCATCTTTGCATCTGGATCCAGTATGTGAGCCGGCTCACTGAACCGGTTCAAAAAAAGCCGAGTTCTGAATATGTTACTGCAGTCTGCCACTGAGTTACCTAGTTCAGTCAATCATATCACGACCTGTATAGAATCAAGAATGCATAGCCAAACATATGATGCATGAGTCATTTGAGCTGACAGATGCATCAAAGCAAGAACTGATACGTAAGTGTAAAATGTGCTTCTGTGTGTTAAGTGTTTCACTGAGTTATGCGGATCCGTTGATCCGTCGGCTCAAAAAAAGTGAGTCGGCTCTCACGGATCTTCTGTCGGAGTCGGCTCTTTGAACCGGTTCAGATCTGAGTTATCCAACACAACCTAGGGCACAAACTGAATCGATTGATTTTGTTTCGGACGAACACGGAACAGTTCATTACTTTTAAAAAAATATATCGGATTTAAAAAAAACTAAGAACTTAATCGATTTTGACACACAGACGTACATAAATTATTTTACCCGTGTGTATACCCCGCTCACATGTAACTTTATTTAAGTAAAATAAGTCCATACGCCATTTTTGCCTCTGGTTTTTAACGATTTTTGACTTATAACTAGTGGTTAAGCCTGTCTTCGCCAGGCGCAATATAGAAATCCAAGAATTCAAAACCACATAATTTTTACACATAATAGTATTATAAATTTAACATCTTTTTTAGAAGACCCCCCCCTGTTTCTGTCCTTGCGAAGAAAACCTAAAATCTAGCTCTGTTAGGTTCTGTCCTAGACCCTGCACTTTAAGTGTACAAATTCCCAGGTTGATTTTCGAAAAAAACATGTTAACTTCTATATGTTTTGTCCTCAAAGAGAAAACCTTATGGAACGGAATTGACGATTTTCCTGTTTTGTCCTCGGGGAAAAAAATAAAAAATCCGGCTCCGTTAGGTTTTGGCTCAAGTCCTATAGCATAAGTGTGCATAGTTTTTCAGCTTCCTAGGTCCTTCCTAGAGCCTTTTGGAGGCCCTGGAGAGGCAGACAGGCGTTATGAAATTATATATATATATAGAGTAGATATGTGCCAGTTTTATTAAAACATGCGGTATATATGTAAATATTATACAATATACCAACATTAAATGTATGTTATATAACAACCTTCACCGTAATTACACATACGATTTTTGTTTTACTGTGGTGTTGTTATTTCAAGGGGTAAAAATTATTTTCAGTGTAATTTAATATTGACCAAACTCAACAATATGGCAGCGTGAATATTTTAAAGGGTGTATGTATATTTTTTATAATTTAATAATATTGTGTTATAATATCTTAACTATTAAGGCTGTCGGAACGCTCTGAATTTAAGCCACACTACGAGGCTAAAACTTGCTGTTGCAATGGTGCCACTGTCAGTTGATTACTCTAATTTTTGAAAATATTTTGAAGATTTAAAAAACTTTTCCGTAAAAGGGAGAGTCACTTTAGGTTTGTGATGGAAGAATTTTGTGAAATAAGTACGAATAAAGTCGTAGTGTGACATTGAAAACGTGTGTTTTTTGGTACAATTAATGTCAACTTTTTTCTAGTAAATCGTACATAAATTATAAAAGTAGTTCATTAGAGACCTAGATTTGTTCTTTATCTTCCTAATAGAGAAAGAATTTTGGCAAAATGTTGACGAATAAGTCTACAATCAGCTGTCAGCCGAAGTCCATTTCTGGCTTAAACTCAGAGCGTTCCGATAGCCTTAAGCCAATGCTCATCCCGTAGTTGGAAGCATTTTTTTCTTATATATACAGCTTAGAGTGACTATATGGAAAGAGTGTGGACAACACGTCACATGACATGGCCGGAACAAGGATTGGCTGCACCATATTGCGCCATTTTATACGCAGTCTACAGCTGTCGGCTGCTTCTGTATGGAGTGACTACGCAGGCGCTATATATGCAGTCGCGGCTCAATATGGCGGCGACCTGATGCATTGGTCTCTCTGTTATAGTCACTCTACTTTAACAGGAACAAGATCAAGACCTAAATTAATTAATAACGCCTTTCTTTTAGGATATTTTTCGATTTACATACAATGTAAAGAGTTGTTTCAATGTTTAAAAATCATTACCTTGCCAGGATTGTACATTTACGAATGTGTAATGTTTGTTTACAAAAATAAAGAATTGTTTGCTCAGAATAAGGATATGCATCACCGTAATACGAGAAATAAAGCTCAATTAAGACTGCCATTACACAGAACGGCGCTTTTTAACAAAAGTGTATATTGCAGTTGTGTAAGACTATATAACCATTTACCATCAAATATAAGAAACATTGCAACAATTAACACCTTTAAGAATAAAGTCAAATCGTTACTGACAGCTTTAAAACTCTATTCTGTGGACGAATATTTTAACATAACTTTTTAATTTTTTTATACCATGTTGATTGTAATTTTGTAAATTTTGTAATTTTTTTGACAAACTCCCATCTATCGATGTTTCATGGAGTAAATAAATATTATTATTATTATTATTATTATTATTAAAAACAAAAATTTCTTCTCGAGTTACTTTTACGCCCAGGCGGCACATACGCAATGTTCACCACTCGCGGTTCAATATGGCGACGATCGGATGCATTGGCCACACTCTTACTATAGACACTCTAATACAGCCTAAAGAAGTCCCCCAATCAGTGGCGTAGATAGGTTTTTACTCTGGAGGGGGTCCGACTATTTTGACAATCAATTCAATATAAGTAATAGTAGGTTCACAAAAATTCTTTGGTGACACACATAAAAAACTTAAATTGAAAAACCATGTTTTTAAGCCGTAACGAAAGAGAATGCAATTTAGAGTAAAAACAGAAATTTAACAACTTTTAACTTAAGTCATTTATACCTAACACCAGATAATATTAAGGTTATGGATAAGTGTAGATAAAATCTGTGGCACAGGATCAATAAAAACACAATACTGAAGTTTAAATTTGCATTTTCACTGACGTTTCGGTGCGCTTTGCACCATCTTCAGAGTTCTAAAAATATTTGTATATAAATGATGTTGTGTTATAAATATAAACGGGTTACAATAATATTAGACCGGGAGATGGTGACACATTTTGGTAAGTCATTTCTTACAGTATGGCGCTTTTAGGGGGGTTCATATACGTAATAAGTGAGAGGAAAATGATGTTCTTACCGGTGGTGCGCGGGACGCAATGGCAGAATAATTAATTGAAATTGCTCGAAAATCCGGAGGTGTCAAACAATTTCTTTCACAAAATTTCTTCAATTTATCGTTATTTAAACAAAAAAAAACCCGGCGATCGCTATATGCCATACTTCTCCGGTGGGTGTTTAGGCCCGCCATACTTTTTTAAAAATGTTTTTTTTTTCTAAATTCATTTCTTACAGGCTGATTTTTTTTTTAAATAATTGTTTTTTATTAGTCTTGTATGGAAATCACCTTGCCATACCATTCCGATGGTCCAAAATACCCGCCATACCCCCTCAAATGTATGGCAAATGTAATTTTGTCTCACTGTACCATAAACTGAAAGAAATGGTTTTTCGAATTTTGAAAACTGACATGTTTGAGGGGATATGGCGGGTATTTTGGACCGTCGGAATGGTATGGCAAGGTGATTTCGGTACAAGACTAATAAAAAACAATTGTTTAAAAAAAATCAGCCTGTAAGAAATGAATTTAAAAAATAAACTCGGGTCGCAGTGCCAAAACCCTGCCGACAATATAGTGTATTTGCTAATATAGGCAGTGTGGCTTTATTATGCGAACTTAAGTTGGTTTTTTGGGCAAAATAAAAAATTTTACTCCATAATACACCCCTTAAAAGAACATTTTTTTCTCAGTTGCAATATTATTATCAATCAAACCTCTAAACTAAATTATATACACCTTTCAGCAAATAATTCACTATCTGCAAACTAGTGTTTTCATAAAATTTGTAAATCCGGTCCTGTCGAGCCGATTTTATTAAAATTTTAGGAGCACTTTTTAATTGCTCTTAAAAGGTTAAATTTCAATTTTGAAACGATTCTGAGAATTTTCTAGGTATTTTTGGGCCCAAAAACTTTTTTCAACCCCTAAAAACTACCCTTAAAATGGTCCGAGTGGGCCCATTTTAAATAGGGTTCTTGCGGTGGCGGATTCCAACATGTGGGCAAAATTTCGTAAAAATCAATTAACTCTTTCGAAAGTTATAGCGCACACACACACACACACATATATATATATATATATAAACATTTTTAAAAATGTGCCAAAGTGTTTAGAAGGTTATGAAACGTCGAGAAATTTTGGTCCGACCCCTAGGTCCCGCCATTCGACCAACGCCAATAGTGTATGTTGCCTATGGCAAATACACTAAAAAAAAAAAAACATTTTCAAAAAAGTATGGCGGGCCTAAACACCCACCGGAGAAGTATGGCATATAGCGATCGCCGGGTTTTTTTTTGTTTAAATAACGATAAATTGAAGAAATTTTGTGAAAGAAATTGTTTGGCACCTCCGGATTTTCGAGCAATTTCAATTAATTATTCTGCCATTGCGTCCCGCGCACCACCGGTAAGAACATAATTTTCCTCTCACTTATTACGTATATGAACCCCCCTAAAAGCGCCATACTGTAAGAAATGACTTACCAAAATGTGTCACCATCTCCCGGTCTAATATTATTGTAACCCGTTTATATTTATAACACAACATCATTTATATACAAATATTTTTAGAACTCTGAAGATGGTGCAAAGCGCACCGAAACGTCAGTGAAAATGCAAATTTAAACTTCAGTATTGTGTTTTTATTGATCCTGTGCCACAGATTTTATCTACACTTATCCAACAATCACCAAGGATCACAACCACTCTAATTAACTTCTTTTAATTAGAGTCAATTTCGTATTAAGGTTATGTCTAGAAAAGCATTTTACTCTATATTCGGCTTCGATTTTAAGGCAGAAAGTCTAACATTTATGCACTATTGGAATTACTCGCACGCCATCTGTAACGGCGGGCCGAAACAGGTTTCTCCTGCCCACTGATATGAAACTTCCTACTTTCGACCGGATATAAAGAAAAATAGTAGATATACACCACACGGTCAAAAAATTGAAATTCCTGCCCTTGCGGTGTAATATTATATTGACAGGATTCTCCACTGCGATTCTGATTTTTTTTTTGCGAGCTCCTATTAGTGAGCCACTAAAACTTTTCACGCTAAATTAGACACTTAGAAACTATTCATGTTAATAGACTTTTTGATAAGATTGTACGTAATGGGAAGATGGATTCACAAACTAAGGGAAAGATGTCCTGGCGTCGTGACGCTCATCTCGTTACGTCATATTGTGGATGGATATGATACACCGCGCGTCGTCATTATCTATTGTGTTTATGCACCCCAATAGAAACGTATTTCATATACGTCTCTTATCAACACGACGCTGTTCACTGTATTCAAGAATAACCGACACTATACAAAGGACTATAGCAAACGCCTTAATAAAGAAGACTGTGCATTTTACACTACACAGTAAAGAAGTGAAACAATTGTAAAAAATGGTGCGTGTACTTATGTACGCGCGGCAGAAGTTATACTTCTTTGGCGTGATCGCGATAATTGATAGTCCCATTTTCATTCAAGATGTAGGTACATTGATAAAATAAAATATAATCTCTAAGAAGATGATATACATAGTTAAAAGCTAATCTTTAACAACTAGCTTCATGGTAGTATAAGATATACTTTTATTATAGAAAAACAATTCCAAAATTTTTTTAATATAATTTATTTATTTATGAGCGCTTTCGACGATAGTCATCTTCAGATAATACATATTTTATTTACAACGTAAACTGTTAAAATTTAAAAAATTTAAATGTCACAATGGCTGATCATTTATCCAAGGTTACGGAAAGTTAAATAATCAATAACATAAGTTATAATAATTTATAATATGTTTATATAAGATATTATTCTCTGCTTTGTTAAAGATCAGGTTCAAATTCTTTTCTGTATTTAAATATATATTATTTTTAACTATTTCAAATTTTTCTAGTTCGTTTAAAATTAAACCTTTTTGCGATTTATGTAAAATTTTGAAAAAATTATTGCAATCATACGAATGTTCTTTATCTGTTATATGGAAGGCGAAACTTGATTTATGATTATTAAAATTTTTTATGTCATTAATATGTTCTGAAATTCTATTTTTAAATTTTCGTCCTGTTTGACCAACGTATTTGGCTCCACAATTACATTCCAGAGAATATACACCACTACATTCTAAATCATTAATTGGTTCTTTATTACTAACTAATAAACTTCTAAGTGAAATTTTGTTATGGAACACTATATTAGTTGAATATTTTTTGAATATATTAACAAATTTTAATATATTCAAAAAATATTCAACTAATATAGTGTTCCATAACAAAATTTCACTTAGAAGTTTATTAGTTAGTATATCTTATACTATTATATTTTCCAAATTTCTTTACGTAAAATATTATAATGATAGCTTCATGGTGTTTCATTTTCGTTGCATACTGCGTGGGCAAATTCCGTAACAGAGAAAATGTTACCCTCAATGCCCCAAAACAAGCATAACTTCAAAAAGTAATAATTGTATCGACGGTCGGGATCGAACCCACAACCTTTAAGATACGAAACAAATCATTCTAGCTCGCCGCCACCGTAATTAATGTCCTACAGTCGGTTTTTACAGAATACGGTATACGTACATTGCAACACGTTCGTTACATTTTCAAACTCAAGAATCAGTTTTGCCAAAGGAAGTTTTACTTTAATAAATAAAAAACCCGTGTCGCAGTGCCAAAGCCCTGCAGACAATATAGTGTATTTGCTAATACAGGTATTGTGGCTTTATTACATGAACTTAAGTTTGTTTTTGGACAAAATAAAAAAAAATTGAACCCCTTAATACACCCCTTACAATAATAATTTTATTAGTTGAAATATTGTTATCAATCCAACATCTGCACCAAATTAAATATGACCTTCAGTAAGTAAATTCGTATACGCAAACTAGTGTTTCCATAACATTTGTAAGTCCGGTCCTGGCGGGCCGATTTAATTATAATTTTAGGAGCACTTTTTAATTGCTACTAAAGGGTTAAATTTCAATTTTGAAATGATTCCCAACATGTATGCCAAATTTCGTTGAAATCAATTAACTCCTTCGAAAGTTATTGCCCGCACATATATATATATATATATATATATATATACGTATATAAATATATATATATATATATATACATATATATATAAACATTTTTAAAAATGGTGCCAAAGTGTTTAGGGGGTTATGAAACGGCGAGAAATTTTGGTCCTACACCTAGGTCCCGCCATCCGACCAACGCCAATAGTGTATGTTGCCATATGGCAAATACACTATTAACAGTTAAAGTCGGTTTGTTTGTTACAACTCAGTCAGGGCGAGATATTATGTACCATATATATAGGTAGGCATTGGCATGGTTTTGATATAGTGGTTGTCATTGGCCAATTTTCATCTCAAAACATAAAATTCTGAAAACAAAAACAGAAAAAAATTGCAAAAAAAACTAAAGGTCGTCAGGTTGCCAGGGAAAAAATCGAGTTTTTTTATCTTTCCAGTATCTACACTGGGAAGTTATTGCAATGGGTCAAAATTTTTAATATTTTTTTTTTGTTTCAAGATCAGTACAATATTTTTACACCCTTTTTGAAACGATCTCTCTCTCCCCTTTCTTTCCTTCTACTCCCTCTCTACAGAATTAATATTGATATGGAGAACCTATGTTAGGATACTAATCGATGGATATTAACGTAAATAATAATAATAATAATTTATTTATTTATCATTTGGACTAACAGTATATGACAAGTCAGAGAAACATTTACATAAATTCAGATACTTGATAAAAAAGAATTTTCTTCAAAATCGGTCCAGCCGTTCTTTTGTTTAAACAAAAAGACTGCAAAAAACTGTAATACGTACATCTCAACTAAATAATATCCTTATAATATGCTAAAAACTACTAACCATACTTTATTATTCTATTGTCTTTGCAAAGCCATAAAACTTAATGTGAACACAGAAGAATAGTGTAGTATTTACTATTTCCACTAAGATAATTAGAAAAAAATAAAACTCCGGAAAATGCGTAAATCTCGAAGGAAAACAATAAAACGGAAATGTTCGTCGGAACAGCAATAGCAGGAGCACAGTCTGTATAATTCACCAAAATGCGATTAGGTCGTTGAAACACACCTTAGAGACTCAGATAGCCTACCTATATATAAAAATAATACCATAAAGCACAAGTGGATGCGCATTTGTCGTTCCGGAAGTGGCACTCATTTCCGTCCACATCCGTCATGGCCACACGTGCCTACCTGTGCTCTATATGTCAGCTTTTACATACAGGCTGTTAGTTTCAATCTTGCTGAGAAACTATTTTTCTTCATACTATGCCGGAAGTACGTACTTTCTAATCCGATTTTAGATCAGAAAGTACGACATTTCTGATTTGTTGTTGTGACAAGTTGCAATTACATTCATATCG
The DNA here is from genome assembly GCA_034508555.1 of Venustoraphidia nigricollis. NCBI lineage: Eukaryota > Metazoa > Arthropoda > Insecta > Raphidioptera > Raphidiidae > Venustoraphidia > Venustoraphidia nigricollis. Next base: position 8,455,963 of record JAVRKA010000004.1, on the reverse strand, counting down.
TCTGTATTGTCATGCGCACTGATACGTGAGACTAGCGACTTTGTCAAGTCACATGTTGACCCATAGATGTCTATATGTACGCCTGTAAGTAGCTATCTTCTATAATAGTGACATTATAAGATGCATGTGTCTTTACACCATATCATACTAATATTATAAAGAAGAAAGATTAGTATTTTTGTGTGTGTGTATGTTTGTAATGAATAAACTCAAAAACTACTGTGCCGATTTAAAAAATTCTTTCACCATTAGAAAGCTACATTCACCCTGAGTAACATAGGCTATATTTATTGCTAGAAAATATTAGGGATCCTTACTAAAACTTTAGTAACGTAACCCAAGGTGTAAAAAAAATGCCATAAAACAGCTTTCGTCGCATGCGCTGCGGAAACTATTGATGATAGAACAAAAGTATGTTCTACAATATTAAAGAACATATCAATAACTACAAAAAACTTCGCGATACTATATGTCCAACTATTATCGTTATGTCACAATAACCACTTTTTACATTTTATTAATATAGATATAGGATAAAAGACGATGTATATGTAATCTATGGACTCCAAACGGGTAGACCATTTTTGATGAAATTTTCAGACAATCTTTAGATTAGCCCAGCGGGTGATCTTCTGAAGTTTGGTAGCGATCGGATCAACAGAATTTTTTAAATTTCTTTTTGGGAAATAAGATTTTTCTTCGATTTTTGAACATTCACAAATAAAAGCGATTGAATTGGCGCAAATTCAATACACGTTGAGAATTTAATGATAATGATTCTCATGTTTTATATCCTATATATTACATTTACACCCGGGCGAAGCCGGACTGGGCCGCTAGTATATTATAACCTCAACATTTATCACTTGAAAATAAGTAGTTTTTTTATATATTGGTAAAAGTGCGTACTTTCGGCATGGTATGAACAAAAATAGTATACACCACACGAGCAGAAACCTGAAAGTCCTGCACTGCGCGACATTGAATACCCTCGACTTTTTTTTTGATCACTTGTGTTTCATTATTCGTGTAGCCGAACACCAAAGTCAGAGCAAGTTTATATTGTTTTGAGCGGGGAATCACTACACCGTTTGCAGCCGCCAGGCAACGCTGTTGACAAATTTCACTCAGTTCTGTTCGTTCTTTTGCGTGTGTATGGTTATTTTTCGCGTTTATTCAAAAAGTTTTAGTTTGTTATCAAGTCCTTTCTTTAAAAAGCAACAAAAAAACCTAAAAATATCGAGTTGTTTCTCAAAGTAACCGATAAAAACCGGTTCTCAAATTTCTAATCGGTTCACATCACTAATATAAACTATTATTTTTCATTCAGATTACTTAGTATTCAATATTTAAGATGAATACGCTATTGCCATAAAATAAAAAACCCGGGTCGCAGTGCCAAAACCCTGCCGACAATATAGTGTATTTGCTTATACAGGCAGTGTGGCTTTATTATGCAAACTTGTTGGTTTTTGAGCAAAATAAAAAATTTGACTCCTTAATACACCCCTTAAAATAACATTTTTTTTCTTAATTGCAATATTATTATCAATCGAACCTCTATACCAAATTATATACAACTTTCAGTAAATAATTCACTATCTGCAAACTAGTGTTTTCGTAAAATTTTTAAAAATCCGGTCCTGTAGGGCCGATTTTATTAAAGGTTAACGGACACTTTTTAATTATTACCAGAGGGTTAAATTTCAATTTTGAACGATTCGGAGAGTTTTTTCGGTATTTTTGGGCCCAAAAACATTTTTCAACCCCTAAAAATTACCCTTAAAATGGCTCGATTGGGCCCATTTTAAATAGGGTTCGTGCGGCGGTGGATTGCAACATGCGAACCAAATTTAGTTAAAATCAATTAACTCTTTCGAAAGTTATTGCCCGCACACACATATATATATATATATATATATATATATATATATATATATATATATATATATATATATATATAATATATATATATATATATATATATATATAAATATATATATATATATATATATACATATATATATAAACATTTTTAAAAATAGTGCCAAAGTGTTTAGGAGGTTATGAAACGTTGAGAAATTTTGGTCCGACCCCTAGGTCCCGCCATCCGACCGATGCCAATAGTGTATGTTGCCATATGGCAAATACACTAATAACCTCAATTTTACAAGACGAAACCTTTAATTTTTCTTTAATAAGAAATAAGCGAAAAACGAGTATGGGTCAGAAAATCGTCCATAGCTAGCATCTTATCGTCCTGACGCAGCATTTCGTCACAAACTGACTTATAAGCTTCTAATCGAACATCTCGGTTTTTATATTCTATCAAACTTAAAACATAAAGACACAGAAATTGATGATAAATTTACAGGTATTGTCTTCCGATCATCCGCCATTTTGAATCGGTCTGACTTGAAGGATAAGTTAAAACCAGTTCAGGTCACTGATCATCTCGTATGAAACAATCGTTTTCACGGTCATATGACTGGTCAGGTGACTTGATATCAGGTCACCAGACCATGCCAACGTAGCATTAGTGAAGCCACAGTTTCAGTTCATAATAGCGGCGCTGCAATCAAGAAGACAAATGTAAGACATAAAAAACATGCGATAAAACGAAATGATGAACTTCTGTTTACGAATTCTCTTTGGCTTACTCTTTTTCTTTGATCTTTAATCTTTTTTCAATGATATCATTTTTTTGTTTTACTTTGTCTTCTTGATTTTAACTTCAACAAGCAACCTATTTCCAAGGTCAGTAGATTACAGCGGTTGCCTCGTTCGTTAGAAATACATTGCACAGTTCTGAATACGATTACTTACGTCTTTTATCTGTGTCTGTACTATGAAGCACTGTATGTAGGCGACTCTCTCAAGACTGATAATCAAAACCGAGAGCATAGTACCTATATTATGATTCATCAGCTGACAGAAACATTTCGATTGAATCATTCGAATAGCAATCTTTCGAGTATTGAAATCATTCGATTATTCCCAAGACTAGCGGTGAATTAACAGGCGCAAGTCTATGTAATATAAACAAAGTAAAATTCTTCAGCTCTTTATATTTGGATTAAATATGGCAACACTGTGCGTCAAATGAGTGATTTGGAGGAAACACATGGTATAATAGGCGCATATTCCGTGCATTACGTATATCAACGTAAAGATGGGAGCAGGAGGACAGATCGACGCTCACTGGAGAGCCCATAACCGGTAGCCAATATTCACTTGAGTGAAAACTTCACCTGTGCCGAAATAGAATTACCCTGCACTAAAAATATACCCAGCTATAGAGACGTATAGCTGCTATAACTGACGCGGTTGTTATATGTGTATCCCAACCCACATAAACCGATAATATATATAGGGCACGACGCCGTAACCTAAACAATGGTTCCATGGGCGCCGGGAGGAAGGTGCAAGAGGCTGCGCTTGAACCCCCCTGTCATGAAAGAAAAGTCAGAGAAAAAGATTAAGAAAAAAACCCGGGTCGCAGTGCCAAAACCCTGCCGACAATATAGTGCATTTGCTTATACAGGCAGTGTGGCTTTATTTTGCGAGCTTAAGTTGGTTATTGGGCAAAATAAAAAATTTTACTCCTTAATACACCCCTTAAAATAACATTTTTTTTCTTAATTGCAATATTATTATAAATCGAACCTCTATACCAAATTATATACAACTTTCAGTAAATAATTCACTATTTGTAAACTAGTGTTTTCATAAAATTTGTAAGTCCGGTCCTGTCGGGTTGATTTTATTTAAATTTCAGGGACACCTTTTAATTACTACTAAAGGGTTAAATGTCAATTTTGAAACGATTCTGAGAATTTTTTCGGTATTTTGGAGCCCAAAAACATTTTTCAACCCCTAAAAACTACCCTTAAAATGCCCCAATTACGCCCATTTTAAATAGGCTTCTTGCGGTGATGGATTTCAACACGTGGACCAAATTTCATTAAAATCAATTAACTCTTTCGAAAGTTATTGCCCGCACACATATATATATATATATATATATATATATATACGTATATAAATATATATATATATATATATATATACATATATATATAAACATTTTCAAAAATGGTGCCAAAGTGTTTAGGAGGTTATGAAACGTCGAGAAATTTTGGTCCGACCCCTAGGTCCCGCCATCCGACCAACGCCAATAGTGTATGTTGCCATATGGCAAATACACTAATAACATTTTTATTATTAAAATCACTGGTTGAAAAAAAACTTAAGGGGTGTCTAGTTTGTTGTCCAAATTTGTTCAGCACCTTGTCAATAAATTCACTGCTCTCTTCTACTTTTTTCCTACGAACTCTCAGCATGCACAGGCTGTTTAGCCTCGCGTTATAGAGAAGAGAACATATCAAACCGTCTAGTTCTAATCATAGGTCCTGAAGATGAAACTGAATTTTTCGAAACGTTGGCCACTAGCGAAATATTGGTAAAACTTATTTCTTGATCCTCAACCAAACCTTCCTTCACCGTGACATTCTATTGGATCAACACACCTATATGCTTAAAATTTTGAGCTTGTATATGCGTAGTACGACTAACACTCCCTATAGTAATTAAGGCTGTCGGAACGCTCTGATTTTAAGCCAAAAATAGGGTTTCGGCTGATAGCTGATTGTAGACTTATTCGTCAACATTTTGCAAACATTCTTTCTCTATAAGGAAGATAAAGGACAACTCTAGGTCTCTGATGAACTACTTTTGTAATTTATGTACGATTTACTAGAAAAAAATTGGCATTAATTGTGCCAAAAAAACACACGTTTTCAATGTCACACTACGACCTCATTCGTACTTATTTCACAAAATTGTTCCATCACAATCCTACAGTGACTCTTCCTTTTTCGGAAAAGTTTTTTAAATCTTCAAAACATTTCCAAAAGTTAGAGTAATTAACTGAAGCGGCATCCTTGCAACAGCTTTTTTTAGCCTCGTAGTGTAGCTTAAATTCAGAGCGTTCCGACAGATTTAATATAAGGATTCATTGTTATAAATTATATCTTATAATGTGTAGATGCACCTCCCTGAAAGTAACCATACCGGCGCCCATGGATGGTTCCTAAACTGCACGTCGACTGAAGCACTTGAACTACATCAATGTAAAAATACTACGCATATAATAATAATAATAATATTAATATGAAAAGCCGTATATTTTAATTATATCAGAAAAACGGCTTGGTTTATTGATACTCAGAAAAGTTAAAACTAGTTACAACCGCATAATAATTTATTCCTTAACCTAGGCGTTAACTTTATAGAATAAATAGAAAGAAATATCAAATAGTGTGGTGGCCTGTAATGACCCTATTCGACCGAATCATTCTATGAACTATTTAACCCGGATTTATTTTTAACAACAAATGTGAACGTAACAAAATATTGCCGATTGTTAGCCTCAATTCAAACATATTAGATTTTATTGCATTTGTTCCACATAGGCCTAGGGATGTGTCAATATAAACAATATCTAACAAATGGTTTCTTCAGTTTGTAAAGAATCTTCATACTATCAATTATCCATATAATTGGTGTTCTTGGAGGAGCCAAACCGTCACTTTTAGCAAATACGTACCCAAAGTTTATGATCGAATCGAAAATCATATTACACGATCAAATAAATGATCCAACCAACAGGATTCTACTGCAATGTGACATGTCTGTCTGCGCTCAAATCGTACCGACTTGCTCGGACGGTGAACATGTACAATCAAATAAGCGATCCAAGCAACAGTGTTGTATACCGGTACAGACTGACATATGCGGTCAAATCACACTGACTTGATCGGACAGTGAGCAGGCACGATCAAATAAACGATCCTAGCCGCAGTGTTGTACAGCTGCAGACTGACATCTACGATTAAATCACACCGATTTTGTTGCACGGCGAACATACATGATCAAATAAACGATCCTAGCCACAGTTTTGTACAGCTGTAAACTGACGTATGCGGTTAAATCGCACCGAATTGATTGCACAGCAAACATACACGATCAAATATACAATCCACGCAACAATGTATACTGCTGCAAACTGATCTACGATCAAATCGCATTGACTTAGCTGTACAGCGAACGTACACGATCAAATAAACGATCCAAGCAGCACTGTTGTACTGCTGCAGACTGACATCTACCGTCAAATCGCACCAACTTGGTCGGACGGCGAACAAATACGATCAAATATACTATCCAAGCAATAGTATTGTATACTGCTGCAAACGAACATCTGCGGTCAAATAGCTAAGAACATGCACGATCAAATAAACGATCCAGTCAACACTGTTGTCCATTTGCCGATTGACATCTGCGGTCAAATCCTACCGATTTGGTTGCACAGCGAACAGACACGATCAAATAAACAATCCGAAGCAACACTGTTGTGCTGTTGCAGATTGACATCTGTAGTCTAATCGCACCAATTTGGTTGAACGGTGAACATACACGATCAAATAAACGATCCAAGCAAGAGTTGAACCTGCAGATTGACATCTGCAGTTAAATCGCATCGATTTGATTGAACGGCGAACATACGCGATCAAATAAACGATCCAAGCAACAGTTGAACCTGCAGAATGACATCTGTGGTTAAATCGCACCGTTTTGATTGAACGGCGAACATATACGATGAAATAAACGATCCACGCAACAGTTGAACCTGCAGATTGACATATATAGTTATCGCACCGTTTTGATTGAACGGCAAACATACGCGATCAAATAAACGATCCAAGCAACAGTTGAACCTGCAGATTGACATCTGTGGTTAAATCGCACCGTTTTGATCGAACGGCGAACATACGCGATCAAATAAACGATCCAAGCAACAGTGTTGTATTGCTGCATAGACTTGGTCGAACGACAAACAAAACTGCGTACTGCGGCGTTGAATCGCAAATGGCGGAACCTAGAATAATATCTCGAGTCGACGGAAAGCATTTCGTCTATTATTGACCTATTTATTTTCCATCCTTATCGATGGTATAATATCGTGTACCGATTGCATCCAGCCCCAATATATAGGACAATTTTATACGTTATATAGCAGAAATCTAAATGCTGTCTCGGCTGGAGTTCTATATTGCAATAAAATAAACCGTTATTTTGCAGTTTGCGCGGATATCATTCCAAAGAATGCGTTTTGTAACAACCCACGTTCAAACATGTACATTGTACACTATAGTCTCTACTCTATAATAATAGTACTTTCACACAGTGCCTGGTATTCCAGAGGGAACATAGGAAGTACCATAATTTCTTCAATATGAAACATTGTTAAATAAAGATAGCCATATGTTACTTAACCTGATTATAAATTTGATTTATGCAATTGGTAGGTACAAGAACGCATACAGGATGGCGACCAAAAAGTCCAGGTTATCCCCAAAATTTTATAATACTAGTTTATATATTGTAATGCAATATTTTATCTACGAGGTGTTACAATATCCTAACACGAAGTATTATAGCGAGTTTTAATTATAATACATATGATAGGATGTTGTGCAAGCAAAATAGCTGATTTTTACATTATAATACGTATATATATTTATACTTTGGACAGTTCATGTTCAGCGATATGGATTGTTTACGAAGACAACGCCTACTTTGCTGTCACTGTTGCTCATATAGATTTAAATGACAACTGAGGAGAATTTACTATTGAATTCGTAAACTCGCATTCCTCAATTGTATTACTTTACGCACAAGTGTGAAATGAGTCATTTTACATCTTCTATACAGGCTATTACGACGAGTTGTGACATTATGTTACAAACAAGTGCCAGCGAGTCTCGAGTCGTAATATCATCACTCATGAGAAAAGTTGGGTATCACTTCATACTAAGAATATTTTTTACATTTTTGACAGTTCGAATACGGAACAGTGCATATTCAAGTTAATAGATGACGCTAGTTATCGTCAACATCAAAATAGTGCAAACTAGCGACTTCGGGCGGAATGTCTTAAAAGCTGAGATTTATGCGCCTTAGTGTGTAAATAACAACAAATAATAATAATAAAAAAAAACCCGGGTCGCAGTGCCAAAACCCTGCCGACAATATAGTGTATTTGCTTATACAGGCAGTGTGGCTTTATTATGCAAACTTAAGTTGGCTTTTGGGCAAAATAAAAAATTTTACTCCTTAATACACCCCTTAAAATAACATTTTTTTTCTTAATTGCAATATTATTATCAATCGAACCTCTATACCAAATCATATACACCTTTCAGTAAATAATTCACTATCTGCAAAATAACGTTTTCATAAAATTTGTAGTCCGATCCTGTCCAGCCGATTTTATTAAAATTTTAGGGACACATTTTAATTACTATTAGAGGGTTAAATTTCAATTTTGAAACGATTTGAAGAATTTTTTCGGTATTTTAGGGCCCAAAAACATTTTTCAACCCCTAAAAACTACCCTTAAAGTGGCCCGATTAGGCCCATTTTAAATAGGCTTCTTGCGGTGATGGATTTCAACGCGTGTGCCAAATTTAGTTGAAATCAATTAACTGTTTCGAAAGTTATTGCCCGCACACATATATATATATATATATATATATATATATATATATATATATACGTATATATATAAATATATATATATATATATATATATATACATATATATATAAACATTTTTAAAAATGGTGCCAAAGTGTTTAGGAGGTTATGAAACGTCGAGAAATTTTGGTCCGACCCCTAGGTCCCGCCATCCGACCGACGCCAATAGTGTATGTTGCCATATGGCAAATACACTAATAAAGTTAATAATTTAATATTGTACGGTAGTACGGAATCCTTCATATGCGAGTCCGACTCACATTTGGCATAGTTTTTGTTTTTTTTTTCAATTTTGGAACAACCAATATCTGGGACATGGCTACATTATACATAAAAGGCACGCCACACAATGCATTAGTATGGATAAGCGTTAGCAGCACTGCGAGGTTGCTTCTTTTGTGTTCCGTTTCACCATATCGAGCCGTATTGAAATTTAAATATAAAATGTGTGTTAAACTTCCGGAAGCTTTGCTAAATTAAATGTCACATGCTGAAGTAATTTCATAAAGAAAATTATAAAAAAGGGTGACATTTATTTTTGTAAAGTGTGTTTTACAAGGAAAAAATTCCAGCCTACTAGGCGACAGGACCATTCCAAATTTAAAAATACTGATATTTAACATATATATATATATATAAATAAATAAAATAAAATAAAAAAACCCGGGTCGCAGTGCCAAAACCCTGCCGACAATATAGTGTATTTGCTTGTACAGGGCCGTGTGGTTTTATACTTTTATTATGTGAAATTAAGTTTGTTTTTGGGCATAATAAAAAATTTAACCCCTTAATACACCCCTTAAAATAACATTTTTTTCTTAATTGTAATACTATTATCAATCTAACGTCTACACCGAATTAAATACACCCTTCAATAAAATAAATGTCACTATCTGCAAATTAGTGTTTTCAAAAAATTTGTAAGTCCGGTCCTGTTGGGACGATTTTATTAAAATTTTAGGGGCACTTTTTAATTGCTATTAAAGGGTTAAATTTCCATTTTGAAACGATTCTGAGATTTTTTTCGGTATTTTGGGGCCCAAAAACTTTTTTCAACCCCTAAAATTCACCCTTAATGTGATCCAATTGGGCCCATTTTAAATAGGCTTCGTGCGATAATGGATTCCAACATGTGTGCCAAATTTCGTCAAAATTAATTAAGTCCTTCGAAAGTTATAGCCCGCACACATATATATATATATATATATATATATATATATATATATATATATATATATATATAAATATATATATATATATATACCTATATATATACATATATATATAAACATTTTTAAAAATGGTGCCAAAGTGTTTAGGAGGTTATGAAACGTCGAGAAATTTTGGTCCGACCCCTAGGTCCCGCCATCCGACCGACGCCAATAGTGTATGTTGCCATATGGCAAATACACTAATAAATAAAAATCGATGTGTATGTATATTCCCTATATGGACTTCAAAACGGATGGACCTATTTTGGTGAAATTTTCAGGCAATCTTCAGATTAGCCCAGCGGGTGATCCTGTGAAGTTTGGTAGCGATCGGATTAACAGATTTTTTTTCCTTTTGGCAATTTTGATTTTTCTTCGATTTTTGAATATTCACAATTAAAAGTGATTGAATTCGCGCAAATTCAATACACGTTGAGAATTTTATGATAATGATTCTCATCTTTTATGACTATAGATAATTAGTGCTACCCGTGCGAAACCGGACCAGGCCGCTAGTATTATAATAGATGAAATAAAATTTCTGTTAACGCGCGCGGTGACTTGGGTAACGGCTAGTAACAAATATTATGATATTTGCTAGTTGTTTGCATGGTTACAAGATGCGCTCGTCTACGTGCAGTTATATATCTCTTTAATTTATTTAAAGATTTCACAAAATATTTAAATACAAACTTTCAACGATTCGAAACTAAAAGAAAATTTTATTTGCGTATTGAAATGAGCGCGTTTTGTTATAATTTTTCTAAAATTCAAGAAAGATGTAAAATTTTTTTTTTTTTTTTATTTTTACTGTATTTAAACAAATGTTCACAAAACTTCATTCCTAATTTGCCTACAAAATTGTTGGAGAAAACGTTATAGTCGTTCGATGTAAGTTTTTATCCATCTATATACATATATTTAGGACATTCAATTATCTGCTTATTTCACAACACTGCATAAGTCTCTCTTTATCTTCATCTCAGGATTTGGCTTATTGTCCTCTTTGTCTTGTTGTTTTCTTTTTCTCTATATTTGGTATAGCAAAAGAAAAGAAAAATAGTTGTGTCGAATGACTTCCTCTTTCCTTAAATAAAACAAAATGTTTCAAATTTTTTATATAAATTGGCGTTTTCTCCAATTTTTAAAAACTAAAATATCAACCATGTTTTGAGCATTCCGCACTAGAAATTGGTCAAAAAATATAGAAAAACAAATTCTTTGAAATTTTCATACTTTATTATTGTTATAAAAAAATTTATTCAGACAATGTCACACCAGGTTACCGCCTGGTAACATGAGTTATCATAATCAGTACGGTTTTCTGAATTGATTTCGGCTAAAAAAAATTGATTCCGAATTGAATTCAGAACGACAGCGCCGATTCCACCAGGAAGGTTTTTCTTCAAACTATATGGCATTATTAAATAAAACGAAACTACTTGCGTTTACTGTTCAAAATATTTTTTTATTTATAAAACGTTTCTATATTTAATAGTATATTACTGTTGGTAGAGTCAATATTATTAATTATATGGCATTATATTTCGCATGTGATGTCCTATGCGATGGGCTGGCTTTCGCATGCAAAATCTGGTGTCAGTTTAAAGAATAACTCATCTGGTGTAATTTCAAGTCGAAACAAAACAAAAGCACTACTTTTCTTTATACACGGTCGAAAGTACGTATTTTTGACTTCAATTTTAAGGCAAAAAGCCTTACATTTATGTTCTGCTGGAATTACTCGTACGCTATCTATAACAGCGGACCGAAAGAAAGTAACAGCGGGATGAAAGATTTTTTCTGTGCACACTGATACGTGAGACTGCCGCCAGCTGTTATTGCATATAACCTCAAAATTGTTTACTTGAAAGTTATTAGTCTTTTTATATAATTGTGAAAGTAGGTACGTATCTGCTTTCGACCGGGTATAAAGAAAAATGGTCTACACCACAGGGGCAGAAAGTTGAAAGCCCTGAACTGCGCAACATGATACCCGAAGCGAAGTGCAAGAATATCAACTTTCTGCCCGTGTGTGGTTAATATACTATTTGTTTATACTCAGTCGAAAGTACCTACTTTCGGCTTCGATTTTAAGGCAGAAAGCCTAACATTTATGCACTGCTCGAATTACTCACACGTCATCTGTAACAGCGGGTCGAAACAGTTTTCTCGTACACCCTGATACCAGGTATAAAGAAACAAAGTATACACCAGCGTTTCCCAAACTTTTTTAACCGTGACCCGGAACGAGGTTTTAGTTTTTCGCGACTCACCTTATGAAAAAAAAAACATTTATTTACAAAATAAATTTTAAGTAGATTAGACAGGAAGGGAGGCATAAGATAACAATTTACTATTTGCTCTCTTTAATGATCTACGTTTCGGCAACAATTTGTGTCTTCGTCAGGATCTACAAAAATGTACAGTAATTTAGAATTAAATGTTAAAATAAAATCAAATATGTTAACAGGGTTGTGAGTTAGTTACTTAAACTATGTTATTAAAACAATAATATTTTAGATTTTTCTTTTTTTTAAATTTTTTTAAGCTTCTTACCTTAAAATAGCTACAAGCTTAAAAAATTTAAAAAAAAAGAAAAAATCTAAGATATTGTTTTAGTAACATAGTTTAAATAACTAACTCATAACTCTGTTAACATATTTGATTTTATTTTAACATTAAAGAGAGCAAATAGTAAATTGTTATCTTATGCCTCACTTCCTGTCTAATCTACTTGCATTATAAAAGAGGTGACACTAAAATTGAAAATAAATTTTATTTTTTAATGGAAATCAAGTTATTTGTTTGCTAATTTCTCACACAAAAATTGCAAAATTGCAGACGCGGGCGATAAAGCTATATAGTGTCTAACTGATGTAAAAACAAACCATATGTAAAAAAAAATGTTGTGTTTTTACAATTTTTTCGCGACCCGGCAAAATTTTTCTACGACCTAGTACCTGGTCGCGACCCACACTTTGGGAAACGTTGATATACGCCACACGGGCTTCGCCTCGAGCATCATGTCGCGCAGTGCAGGAATTTCAGCTTTCAACCCTTGCGGTGTAATATATTATTTAAAGTGTAGTTGAGCCTAGTTTTAGGGCGAATGATATGATAACTTGTGGCACGTCCTATGAGATTTGGGGTGCAGCGTGTGAAAGTATAGAGGAAAGCGTCGTGAAAAAGGAGAGAGCTGCTAGTGACGATCTTAGTAGAGGTTTGTGCAGTGGGTATGAAATCGATTGATATCCTCGCACGAGGAGTCCTGTGCAATCACAGAAATAAGATATTGCTTTGCTGCACGACTGAGCACAATAGTAGTTGCTTGACTGTGTGAGTGTTTGTGTGTATCTACCTTTATACCGACTGTGCTTGTTCAATAGTCGTGCGTGTGTGTTCACCTTACGCACCTGTAATCACTCTTTGTTAACGCGCCTGACCAATCACAACTGCTTGAATGCGAACAATTTCAAAGATTTATTGTAGTTGCGGCAAGTCGGTGTTTGTCAAGACAACACTTAAAGGGATTTCCCCTCCCGCGCTTTACTGTTCTCAACTATTACAACACTGCGGTGGTAGATCTCACAGTTTGTTTCGTTTGGACTAAGAAAAAAATTAGTACGACAAAACTATTTAAAGACAATTTTTTATTAAAATGTACCTAGGTACCATGAAATGGAAGACAAGTCAGAAAACTTTTTTAATACTTATAAACATCCATTTTTACAATTAGTGGAGTGCCGTAAGCTTTATACCTCAGAATCCAGGGCCAGTCAATGAATCTTCATAAAAACTGTTGGACTGCATTGTTAAAAGCTCAAATAAAAAAGTAAAAAAAAAAATTTGCCGCTCTCGATTGCGGGGTGGATGCCACCTCTTCTCGGGGTGAAAAATGTTTCGTTGAAAATAAGCACGGAAATGAATAGGTTGACTAATTCACCGGAAAATTGCCTTGTATTTTGGTAACTTTACGTTGAAACTTTCAATTTTGGTTTTTGACGAATAAGAACCAACCTTCAACAAGGTAGTACTCCATTTGTATTGGATCTACAGACACTATAAACTCACCATTATTTTTGTTTTTTTATAAGCTACATTTTTACTAAGAATAATTTTTTCGATAAAATACTTAATTTTTCAGTTATTCGGGAAAAACCATCTGAAAACGTGGGTTTATTGGTTGAAAAATTGACACACTCGCGAATAAGTCGAAAAGTATGAACTTTCAGAAAAAACTTTATAGAACAAAAGGTGCTTAGAATTAGTCAACTTATCCATTTCCGTGCTTATTTTCAACGAAACATTTTTCACCCCCGAGAAGAGGTGGCATCCACCCCGCAATCGAAAGCGGCGAAATTTTGTTTTAACTTTTTTATTTGAGCATTTAACAATGTAGTCCAACAGTTTTTATGAAGATTCATTGACTGGCCCTGGATTCCGAGGTTTTACAATTTTTACGTCTAACGGCACTCCACTAAATGCTAAATTAGAAAAAATTATTTTTCAACACTGTCACCGTCGGGACTCAAACCCGAATCTTTCCACTTTCGCGGCGGAATGAGTTATCAATTACTCTACGGTGCGATATCTTAATAGTTAATTCATCATAATAAAGTAACTGTAACATTAAATTCACTACATACGAAAGCTGATTTTTTTAGCTAGGTAACGCTAGACAAGAACCATCTCAGTAGCGAGAGTTATGAATGAATCAAGTAAATTTCTATTTTTTATTATTAATCATTAATCAAACCTTAGTACATATGTAATCCGAAGGCAGATTATAGGGGCTATGTCCAAACCTATATTATCACGGAAATTTATTTTTTTAATACTCTCTTCATATGTAGAGACATATTACGTAAAGTAATTATGTTTTATAATTTACATTGCCTTTATCCCATTCCTCTCAATTTCAAAAATCCTTTTCATATGTAACCCTAAAGGCTGAAACTATTAAATTATATGTCCCATTCACCAGACCTGGCAGATATTTTAAGCATAATACTGATTTTGAAATCAAATAAAATTAAAATTTTAATAAAAAAATGTGTGTACAAAAGGCAGTTCAGTACGTGATAATTATCGTGCTTGTCTGCGTTAATCAGCCTGGATTTTATGTCCTACCTTGCTTTTATGCATGTGTTTTATTTTGTCTATATTATTATTTTGACTATATATATAATTGTATTATATAATTATATTATATAATTATATTATATAATTATATTATATAATTATATTATATAATTATATTGTATGTATCGGTCAGAAAGGCAGACCAGTCTACAAAGATCGATTCCTGACCATTTTCGTTAAGTAATAAACGATATTATTATTATTATATCAGTCGACTTCCAGATGCAGCAGGTAGGGGCCTAGAAGTTGTCCTTTTTTTTAGTTTTTATATCTTTTAATTTTCTTTAAAATAAAATAATAATAAATTATAAATAATTAGAGGAATTAGGATCAAAGAAATAAAAGACAAATTATTATTTCACAACGTTTCGTATTAAATTAATACTTCATCAGGTGATCTAAAATAAAATAACAAGACAATTTAACAATCAATAATAAAACAAATAAATAAATAATTTGTCTTTTATTTCTTTGATCCTAATTCCTCTAATTATTTATAATTTATTAACATCAAAAGGATCTGATTATACATTTTTTAAAATAATAATAATAAAATAAAATAAAGTTTGTATTTGTGAACACTCTGTATACAAGATGTTTGTAATAATATGTATGATCGCGCACCTACGTATGTACATTGTACACTGTTGCTCAAAAGTTTATTAATATATTTATTTTTTAAAATAACAAATATCAAATACAAAATACCGGGTTTTTGTCTATAATTTCGTCTATAATATTTACGAGACTTCCACGCACAGCAATACACTCTACGAATCCACTCACGAACTATATCCACCGAATCCAAATCATGTTTTAACATTGCGTTTGAACCATACTTATGTCTAATACTCTTTTGCTAAGGTTTTTAAACTTCAACTTAAATGCGAATGGGCAATGGGCGAATGAAGGCATTATAAAAAACTAGGATAAGGTAGAAAACTTTGTGAGAGTTTGATAGGTAATCGGCCATGACCTTGTAAGGAACCACCTTGATATTTATCTGGAATTATTGAGGGAAACCATGAAGAACCTCAACAAGGTGGCTGGTACAGGAATTATCATTTCTCGCGAGCGAGAGGCAGTAGAAAAAAGTACTAGCCACATTTGCTCAACCTAGTGCCTCCCGAATGAAAGTATATTGCTAGTAGAGGTGTGGAGAGGGACGAAACCAATACGATGCAAACATATATCTATCTCTCCCGTAACTAATTCGAGTCCTACGCGCATGTCCGAGAATTGAACATGTCTATAAGCGCGCAACAGTTATAACGTTAAAGCCCCACTAGAATCGTGACGCTTGCGCAGAACGGGTCGAGTAGTCTAACAAGAGATAGAAGTAGTTGTTTACTGTCTCCCTTACTCCGCGGCACTTCCACTTACGGGCGATAGCAATATAGGAGTATTAGATATATGATTTGAGTTCCTTATATCTTACTCCGTGGAATGTATAGACAAAGACACGTTAATGTCAAAATCCGTAAGCAAGCTTTTGATTGGTTGGGACTTTTGAACAGTAGACGCTAACAGCGAATAGGTAATTTCATATATTTGTGTTTGTATTGGTTTGTATGGAACACTGGAGCTGTGTGACCTATTGCCACGTGCCATCTTAGATCAAGACCTTAACTCGAAGAAGAAAAAGCACATTTGATGCACAGGAAAATTGTGTTTGTGTTGATAAGGGTAGTACCTACACCTACCCAACCATCCACCTACCTATCGATATCAGAGCAAAGATACGCGTTCCTTTCCGTTCCTATGTATGTATTTGTACACTGTGTCTACGAGATCACGTAACATAGTTCCCAAGAACAGTAACAATAGTTTGAAACCAAATGAGCATAAGGTAACTGATCCATCAAATTGTAAAATTTAGAACTGTGTTCGCGAAGAGTATATTACACCGCTGTTATAGATGGCGTACGAGTTATTCCAGCAGGGCATGAATGTCAGGCTTTCTGTCTTAAAATCGAAGCCGAAACTACGTAGGAGAAGGTACTTTAAAGTGGGATACTTAGGTAAAATGGGATATCCTAATTATTTTTAAATATACCCAATGCCATCTTTTGTAAAATTCACGAAATACACCTCACTTGATAAGCATTCATCTGTAGTACTTTCAGTACGATAGTGTTACAAGTGTCAAATTTAAACAAGTTTTTAAGTTTTCAACAGTTTTGTTATAAGAATACTGATATGATAAGGTAAGCATTTTGCCTAATTGAGTAATGAGATTATGACGGCGGTATTTTTACCAGTTTTAGTGTCAAAATGTGTCACTTTGTATATAAAGTTTCCCCGCCAATTTTGTAGATTATAATAGTGTATGCTGTTTTTGACATAGTGTAGATACGTTGATAAAATGGGATATGGAGTATGTTGATAAAATGGGATATGGAGTATATTGCTAAAACGCCGCAAGGAGCAAGTGGTAAAAGAAAAAGCGGTAAAGAAGACGAACGCAAAGACAAACGGTGCAAAAATGAAGAAGAAAATAGAAATAATTACCATTGAAAATAAAAAAAACTGATAGTGAAGAAAATCCCGTATGCTTTTATTGCGACATCGATTTTTTTAAAAGTAAGGCAGGAGAATCATGGATTCAGTGCAATTCTTGCCAAAAATGGATTCATGAAGCATGTAGTAGAGCAAACAGTGATGATGAACACTTCGACTGTGATCTTTGTTGATAATTACGTGCACTAAACGCAATCCCATTTTAGCGACATAATGAATCCCGTTTTAAAAACGCAGTGTTGCTAAAATGGGAAATAACCATGTGACAAAGAAAAACATTTTTTTTTAATTTGTAGCCTTTATATCATTTTTGTATTTTTTTTAAATAAAGTTATGTCAAAACTGTCACGTATTAAATTTGCAGTAATTAACTGTCTGTATTTTTTTTTCAGAACTTGTAATACCTTAAGTATCCCATTTTAGAGTACCTTCCCCTACTTTCGACCGAGTATAAAGAAAATGCATATTATTACTGTTTTTATTTTAGTCGGAGAACTCATGAAGTGTTTGATTCAGGTAGAAATTTTATACAATAGTGTAAGATGTATAGGTAAATGAGTGTTTGTCTGTCCTACCTAGGTACGCTAGGTACTACGCATACAGGAAAGATTTAAAAGAAATTTGTGCCAAAAAAAGTGTTTGATTCAAAAGCCAACAAGTACTATTCGAAAGTTCGGTTAATTTTAAATAAATAAATGAGGCAGACACTTTTTGACCAAAATATCCCAAAGTTGAATTTTCAAAAATGAAAAAATAAGTGACTATTTCACGCTGAAATTTTTATATCAACTTCATCAGATACATTTAAAAAATATTTGCAAAAAGCCAAATACTTTTTCCGGGGTTTAAGACTATTTTTGGGAACTTATTTATGGGTACATTTGACGATTTAAAACAATTTCCCCCTTAAAAAGTGTCTTGCTCATTTATTTATTTATTTACAATCAACTTAACTTTCGAATAGTACTTGTTGGCTTTTGAATCAAACACTTTTTTTGGCACATATTTTTTTAAAGCTCTCCTGTATGCGCAGTACCTGGCGTACCCAGGTAACATTTACCTATACATCTTACCTCTATATACTATTGTATAAAATTTCTACCTGTATCAAACACTTCATGAAACGGGTGTCATCAGCTCTTGCGCTATTAGCTGTGGCCTGCTGCTTACAAATTTCAAGAAACATATTTTTACCCTAAAATTACTTGATGTTCGTTAATATTTCTTTACAGCACGTTACGAGATTTTGAATTACGGGAAGGTAAAATTTATGTTTAAAATGCTCAACATTTTTTTCAAATTTATTTTTTTATGTCAATAATTTGTGTAAAACATGCTAATTTTCTCGTTTTTATCTGATTATAAATCGTTTATTTAAATCAAATAAACTGTAAAAACTTAGCTAAAAGCCATATAGGATGAATAGTACAAATTTCTAGTCTATTTTGGAGCATTAACACTAGGGTTGCCAACCGTCCCGCTGTACGCGGGACGTCCCGTTTTTGATACCCTTAACGAGACGTCTCGCTCAGGGTGCGTGCGGGACGCTAAATATCTCGCTTTTCGGTGGACGCTAAATACATTGCATCTATTCCGTGTTCTAATGCAGGAGCAGAGAGAGTCTTCTCACTTTGTAATAATGCCTGGACAGACGTGCGAAATCATCTTCATGTGGATTCTGTAAAGTCAGAGCTACAAGTAAATTTTTCTTATTAATGCAAAGATTTTTACAATTTTGTACTTAAAAATAAAAAAATCCTTAAAAGTGCCAAATGTCAAGAAAAATACTCATTTAAAAAGTAATTTATAGTTTTCATAATAAAGTCTAAATTACACTATAACTGTTTTTTTTAGTAAATATTGACTATTATTAATCTAACAAAGTGTTTTATTTTTCTTCTCATCCTGATTTGTAAAGAAAATTTCACGTTTTTTTGTATTCTAAATAAAATTAGTTGGATCCCGCTTTTTAAACCCTTGTCCCGCATTTGAAATCATTATTTCCCGCAAATTTGTATTTTAAAGTTGGCAAGCCTAATTAACACGAAACACTAAGTAAGATTTTTTCGTAGAAATTTGAGATTTCCGAAACGTAAGTACATTTTATATGAACACACACACACATCTAACTAGCAGTAAAATAAAGCTATGCGGGTGAAAAAAAGAGCATATTCAACAGCTGGTGACGTCACACTTTAATAAATAAAAATCCAGTAATACGTCAATTTTCCTATATTGCGTGACTATGAGGACAAAACAACACCATGTATGTATGTAAAACGAGCACAACGCTCTTTTCATCTCGTATGGCTTTTCAACTTACAACACCTATCTAAATAACTTGTAACGTCTGATCGCTTTTTTTTTCTTTTCTTTTTGAATTGTGAACTCTTCTGCTTTCCGCGACAAATAATATTATTTTTGTCAATTCTAAAATTTCAGTACCTACCGTTTGTTTAATTCCAACATTACCAAAAATTTTAAAAAGAATAAAAATATAACTTACAAAAAATCGACATAATTTGTTTTGCCTTATTCGACACGACTTCACGCGGAAAAGACTTGAACAAAATAAAAATTGAATTCTAATAAAAATACGACGACAAATAGAAAGGCTAGTGTATGCCTAAGACTATACGGTAAAATCGATACTCTCTCACTCACTACCGGCACATTTTCGCGACTTCTGTCACATACACTACAAGATCAATGCAAAATCGTATGCAAGCGTTATCTAGAACAACTTATTGGAACAGAGGCAGTCCCATATTTAAGGGGAAGGGGGGCAAACCGGGGAACCTGCTCCGGCCGGCAGTTTCAGGAGGCACCAAAACCATAATATAATAGAGAATAATAGTTTTTGTCTGCTATAATTGTTAAGAAACATTCATTGTTGTAGCACTATATTAGAAAAATTTGTTATTCCAACACGTCGCCGTCGGGATTTAAACCCGAATCTTTCCACTTTCGCGGCGGAATGAGTTAATTAATTAATAAGCTATTATTCTCAATTCATTCAGCAAGTACGTAGCTATAAGCGTATGAAAAATATCTACATAATATAATAGGTAATAAATAGTGCAAATTTATTAAAGGGTTCTTATTGTCTCTTCCGGTCACAAAAATGCCGCACCCATTATTTATTTTTGAATTTTTTTAAACAACTTATCTCAAACCCTGGAAAGAGGGGGCGCTACTATCAAATTCGAAAAAATTGAAAATCCGGGGCGGAACAGAGGAAACACTTTTAATAAGCTAATTCATCTATATACTTACCATTACTTCCGTCTTGCTTTTCCCATACCCGATCGGAATCACTTCTATAACCTACTGCACAATATGAAAAGTTAAATTTCAAAAAGTGTCGAAACCTGGTTTCCATCTAGGTGTCGTACAAAATACTAAAAAAAATTCAAAGAAAAAATTACATATAAAAGTCCCATTACACTTTTATATAATAATATAAAATATTGATGTAAAAGATTTAGTTACCAGTGAATTAATCGGTTAAGCAACCGCAACTATATATTATTATCACATAAGGCTGCGCAGAAAGTTCTGCGCATGATTGTAATTTCCGATCGTCTACATAAATATAAATATATTATTTTTTTAATTCTTTCGATTGTACTGCTTTATTGTTTTGTTTTTTGTTGTTCTGAGAAACAGAAACTTGAAAAGCCATTTTGTTTAATAGGTAGGTTAACTAACCGGCTAATTATCCTGTTAAAATAAATTACGGGTAATTTTACATCACTAGTATAAAATATACGTATAGGTACCTTAATCTACGTCACTTTTACATGGAAAGTTTTTATAGTCGATATCCAGCTATTATTAGAGAAATGTGACACCGTATCAACACGTTTAGAGTCATCGGAAGCGTAAAAGATAGCGCTTATACGCAGAACTACGACTGCAATAGTTGTACGGAATCAATCCGTAGATTTAGTCAACTTAAAGCATGATCCACAACCGCACTGATCACTTTTTCTTTGAAATGCTTCTGCCGACTTTTTGATTTTTTCCGTCCAATTTTTTTGACATGGAATTCACAGGCATGTAATGTCGCACGTTTCACGAAAATCGACCGTTATGTTTCAAATGTACTGTCGGTATACCACTATCTCACGAACCGCTCAACCAGTCCCAGGTGCCAGCTGATCTAGTTACTCGTCCCCCTTCTACCAATCGTACTGAGAATTTTGACAACTGACTTCAATCGCCTCTATAGGCCTATTATATATTATAGGCCTATTGCCTGCGCAAGGGTGTTTTTACGCCGAAATTTTCTAAATTGCTCCATTAAAACTTAAATATCTCGGGAACTGCAGGTCCGATCCCGAAAATACAAAGTGCATTGTGATCCTCAGAACTAAATCCCTTCAATAACACCGTACTAAAAATTTGAAAATAAAATATTAGATAAAAAACTTTCACAAAGAGAAGCTTTTATTGCAGTGTACTAAAAAGGATAAAAATATTTTTTAATAATTTGTTCATAACTATTAAAGCGTGGGTTGTAAGCTCTATGATGTCATGGCCCACGCCTTTATAATTATCAACTTAAATTATTAAAAATTATTTTGGAACGAAGTTCCTTATCGCGGGTTGGCGAGGGGACCTAGCCGAGAAAAAATATATCACGAGAAACTGTAAGACAAAAAACCCGGGTCGCAGTGCCAAAACCCTGCCGACAATATAGTGTATTTGCTTATACAGGCAGTGTGGCTTTATTTTGCGAGCTTAAGTTGGTTTTTGGCCAAAATAAAAAATTTTACTCCTTAATACACCCCTTAAAATAACATTTTTTTTTCTTAATTGCAATATTATTATCAATCGAACCTCTATACCAAGTTATATACACCTTTCAGTAAATAATTCACTATCTGCAAACTAGTCTTTCTTAAAATTTTTAAATCCGGTCCTGTATGGTCGATTTTATTAAAATTTTAGGGACACATTTTAATTACTGCCAGAGGGTTAAATTTCAATTTTGAAACGATTCGGAGAATTTTTTAGGTATTTTAGGGCCCAAAAACATTTTTCAACCCCTAAAAACTACCCTTAAGATGGCCCGATTAGGCCCACTTTAAATAGGCTTCTTGCGGTGATGGATTTCAACACGTGGGCCAAATTTAGTTGAAATCAATTAACTCTTTCGAAAGTTATTGCCCGCACACACATATATATATACGTATATATATATATATACGTATATATATATATACGTATATATATATATATAAATATATATATACATATATATATAACCATTTTTAAAAATGGTGCCAAAGTGTTTAGGAGGTTATGAAACGTCGAGAAAATTTGGTCCGACCCCTAGGTCCCGCCATCCGACCGACGCCAATAGTGTATGTTGCCATATGGCAAATACACTAAAAATGTAATGTGTCACGAAAAACCGTAAGACGTATAATGTATACTGGTATACGGTGATATCGGGTGTTTTTAGATTATACCGGATGTTTTTAGATTATACCGGGTGTTTTTAGATTATACCGGGTGTTTTTAGATTATATCGGGTGTTTTTAGATTATACCGGGTGTTTTTAGATTATACCGGGTGTTTTTAGATTATACCAGGTGTTTTTAGCTTATACCGGGTGTTTTTAGATTATACCGGGTGTTTTTAAATGATATAAAACGCGTTACGAAAAACGTCTTATACGAAAGGGACTTCGTTCCAAACGCGTGTCCCGCGACACGTTCCAAGTTTTTTTTATCTTTTTTAGTACACTGCAATAAAAGCTTGTCTTTGTGAAAGTTTTTTATCTAATTGTAGCAAGATCGATCTGAAATTCTACAACGCTTTTCTTATGAAGAAATATCTGTGGTCAGAACCTAAGGTCATTGTCAAATCAGATTTTCAGACAATGCTGTCTACATCAGACAGCATTCAAAGTTGTACTTACCTTGTGTTTGTATTTAATGATCACAATACCGTCTTTAATATTTTTTGTTCCAATATATATTTTTAACGTGGAGGGAAAGTTTGGTTGAGGAACAGTTGAAAAAAACCCGGGTCGCAGTGCCAAAACCCTACCGACAATATAGTGTATTTGCTAATACAGGTATTGTGGCTTTATTAAATGAACTTAAGTTTGTTTTTGGACAAAATAAAAAAAATTGAACCCCTTAATACACCCCTTACAATAATAATTTTATTAGTTGAAATATTGTTATCAATCCAACCTCTGCACCAAATTAAATACGACCTTCAGTAAGTAAATTCGTATACGCAAACTAGTGTTTTCATAAAATTTGTAAGTGCGGTCCTGTCGGGCTGATTTGCTTATAATTTTAGGAGCACTTTTTAATTGCTACTAAAGGGTTAAATTTCAATTTTGAAACGATTCTGAGGATGTTTTCGGTATTTTTGGGCCCAAAAACTTTTTTCAACCCCTAAAAACTACCCTTAAAATGACCCGATTGGGCCCATTTTAAATAGGCTTTGTGCGGTGATGAATTCCAACATGTATGCCAAATTTAGTTAAAATGAATTAGCTCCTTCGAAAGTTATAATTTATAATTTATATATATATATATATTATAGGCGTCGTTCGGCGTTGTTCGAAAGTATTCGGAAATATTCGAATTTATTCGAAATTATTCTAAATTCAGTAAAACTTGGTGTAGGGTTAAGATCTTTCATTTGTAACACCGAAGAACCATTTCAACTGAATCCGAATCTAATCGGTTACGCGGCTAGCTTCAGCTGGCGCTGGGCCATGGGTTAGTATCAGAAATTTTAATAAAATAATCGCATAAAAAATACCCAAACACAATTACGAAACACGAATATACTATACTTAAGAAAATGCCTTAAAAGGCGCTTAAAAATCCACCACCTACCACACGACACAAAGGACAGCACAAAATAACGAGTTCCCAAAATATATCCCAACGGGAATGACCGTAGAACGGCCTGAAAAATCCTACCACCTACCACTCGAAAAATTAACAACCACAAGACACGAAAACACGTAGCTGACCAAAATCGGTTCTGATATTCAAAAAAAACATTTACGTATTCTCCGACTGAGTTACCAGGGCGCCAGGACACGAATCGTAAATAGCCACACCTAGATAGTCCAGACTAGGAAGCTTAGACCCAAATGGTTCAACTACAACCCTGGAAGGGCAAGACAACAGACACAGTACACGAAACACTATGAATAACACGTTAAAAACTTCTGACTAGAACGCAAACACATCTCTTACAAAATACTTCATCCGGGAATTATCGGACACCCGGTATATTAAATTCTTGCCATCAAGATACACTTAAGATAGGGTTGAGATAAGCAGAAACAGTTCGCAGGGCGATAATTAATCCGTAATTTTTCGTACACCCTGTATATAGGATCTCTGACGTCACGGGAACGTTAATCTTGGCTGGGATAAACGTAACAACATCCAATTATAAATCCGGTAATTAATCGTAAGATCGTAACGTATATGGAACGTATGTAGGTACCAAATCAAGAAACTGTATGCAACAAATCCTGGAAAAACTTAAAGCTGAGTCCAACGGGATAACTCTGGCAGGTTAGAGATTGCCCAGAATCACGTAATAATTCTTAAAGGTAGACACCATGTAGCATTGTGGCTTAAGTGAACTGAATGCAAATATTTTCTCGGTCCAGATTCCCGAACTGAATTTTATTAGTCCGACAGGACAGTCGGGAGTAGTTCGCCAGAAATTTTATTCAAAACGAAACCGATGCACAGGAATGTTCGAAGTAAAATAGAATAGTAACACAGTTTCAGAAAACTGTAGAATGTACTCCTGTATTCCAGAATCCAGATCCACACAAGTACGAAAATCTAAAAGATCCTTGATGAATAATTCACGGTTAATATTCCCTATTCACAAAAAACGCTCCTAATTCCAGGTATATAATGGGCACACGGAAAGCTTGCACTCCCTAACATCAATCACAACAATCACTAACAATCGGAATTATCCAAAAATCCAGAAATCCAGGGAAATACAGGAATTACAATAAACGGGATAAGACTTCAGGATAGTTACGACAAAGCTGGAGTCAACAATAAAAACTAGAACGATACATCTCCAGAATAATGTCAGATATTAACAATCGAAATTTGTGAAAAAGATAATTGATTATTGGCGATGTTAAAATATCATTTCTTCGTGCTGTGTAAAAATATCCGTCCTATTTTTTCTTTTATTCAACAATAACGCGATCTGACTTCTGCTCTCGTTGCTTGTCCGGACAGAAGTCCCTATCTTTTCGTGTTACGAACTTATACCAATATATTCCAACCATAACATCACCACCTCTCGTCTAACACACAGCTCGCTATGTCTGTCTCATCTTAAGACAGTGAACTACGTCACAGACGTCGCTCACGACTCAGGCAGCCGGCTTGCACTTTTTTCTCTCTCACCTACTCTCATTACTGTATACCCCGCGCGGTGAGTCCTTTACCCACTCATGTAAGACCATTGCCTCTAATCATTCAAAATGGAATGCATTTTGATAACTTGAAATCGCGCGTATAGTGCGTTTCATAAATAATCATCCAACAATGCGAATGCCTTTATTTAGTCTTAGATTGTTCAACAATGGTATGGAGCGACTCATACGCAAGACTACAGACTATAAAGGTGGTTGCACACGCTCAAATTTTTATTTTTCAATTTTTGAAGCCAATTGTTGTCCTAGAGTTACGGGAGTTGTCGCTATGGATCCGGGTCCTCTAGACCTTATTGTTAGGCATAATTTGAACATGATATACACCCCTTCTTCCTCCAAAAGAAAAGGACGAAGACCTTTTCTTCTATTCGAAAGTTCGAAACTAAAACTGGATAACTGAATTCGCAACAAGAAAAATTCGCAACTGTACCGGTAACGCACGAAAGCAAAATTCGATAATCGACACGATCACAACCGAAACTCAACGAAACAATACGAAACGAAAACGATACTGCAATATGCCTCCAATCGAAAATCCTACTCTCTAGAGTAGTCGATTAGGCACACTGCAAGCTCAATCAAATAAGGCGAAAGCGGAATCGTCACTAGCCAGAGCGTCAGATTCGTCACGATCAGCTTCCTGAGCCAACTCTTCATCCTCGTTCTCAGATCCATCGGATGCGTCGGTAGCAGAGTCGTCGGAGTAGGGCTTCAGATCCTTGATGTGCCAACGACCGATTGGTTGACCATCCTCTTTAACAAGTTCATAGACGAGGGGCGAGATTTTCTTAGCGATTCTACAGGGGACGAAACGAGGCGCCAGTTTAGAAGAGAATCCATGCGCGCCGCTAGACAAAATATAGTGCCGTTTCCAAACTCGCTGTCCAACCTCATACACATCTGGTGCACGCTTATCTCGATTATACGCAATCGCTTGTCTCTGATATGCTTCATCTAAATGCTTTTGAACCTCTTGAAACACAGCTGGATGTTCTTTCATTTGCTTCGCGTAAAACTCACAAGACCAGTCTAACTCTACCACATCGTGTTGACCGACCTCACCATAATAGCTTCCGTCAAGGGGTACGAAACGACCGAAGTTTAGAAAAGAAGGTACGAAACCGGTTGACTGGTGCACGGCGGTACGCAAAGCACATGCTATTTTAGGCACCATGACATTCCACTCATGGTGGTTCAGGTCAGAGAGGTAAGAACGGATAGCGGTTCCCAAAGTACGATTGACGCGTTCTACGAAATTAGCTTGAGCGTGATATTTAGCAGTCAGCAATTGTTTAACGTGATATTTAGCAAGAAGATTTTTTATTGGGCGGCCGGTAAATTCAGTACCGTTGTCGCATAACAGAAACTGTGGCACTCCAAACATCAGAAAGACTTGATCCTCCAGGAATTGGGCAATAGAAACCGCATCAGCGTTTTTCAACGTTTTAAGCAAGACAAATTTAGAAAACCAATCCGCAACGACTAAAATATACCGAAAGCCATCCTTCGTTCTCGGGAACGGACCAACAATGTCTGCTCCTACGAACTGCCACGGAAATTTGACCCTTTTTGGTTGACCCATAAAGCCAGGTCGCGCAGTATTTTGAACCTTTTGAGCACCACAGACACGGCAACGAGACACAAAGCGACACACATCAGACCTCATCTTAGGCCAATAATACTGCTCAGAAAGGCGGTAGAGAGTCTTGGCGATGCCCAAATGACCAGCGGTGGGTTCAGAATGATGCTGCATCATCAGTTCCTGTCGGGAACGTTTTGGGACGACCACTTTCCATTCGTCCTGATTAGGTCCTTGGTTAATATCAAGAGCAAGACGTTTAAAAAGACGACCGTCAACCACACGCCAACACGAATAATCCTGAGGAGCGAGATTGACATTTTCCAGCATTCGCTGATACCACCTATCAGCTAAACAGGCATCGTCATTAATTGTAACAGCGGAAACTTGGACGGGAGAACGAGACAATGCATCGGGTACTACATTCAATGATCCCTTGCGGTGAACGAAGTCGATGTCATATTGTTGTATTTTGAGGGCCCAACGCGCTAATCGACCAGTGGGATCCTTCAAATTTTGCAACCATAGTAGAGAATGGTGGTCTGTAAGAACAGTAAATCTAGTGCCCTCAACATAAGGACGAAATTTCTCGATTCCGAAGAGAACGGCTAAGCACTCCTTCTCGGTGGTTGTGAATTTTCGCTCGTTGGCAGTGAGAGTCCTGCTGGCGAAGGCGATTGGGACTTCCACGGATTCGTCGTTACGTTGAGTCAAAACACACCCTAATCCACAATCCGATGCATCACACTGCACAGTGAAGGGACGAGAAAATACGGGACTGGCGAGAACAGGGGCGGAAACTAAAGCTTGTTTTATGGCCTGGAACGACTCTTCAGCCTTAGCTGACCATATAATCTTCTGACCCTTTTGTCGGTTTTTAATTAATTCTGTTATGGGAGCGGTTAAAGAAGAAAAATGGGGAATGAATCGCCTGTACCACGAACACAAGCCAATAAAGCGTTTAACCTCGGTGGTATTTGTCGGTTGAGCGTACTTGAGCATTGCTGAAACCTTGTCGGGATCCGTCCGAAGACCCAGCTTATCTACCACGAAACCAAGAAATTTCAGAGAGG
This sequence comes from Venustoraphidia nigricollis, assembly GCA_034508555.1. Classification (NCBI taxonomy): domain Eukaryota; kingdom Metazoa; phylum Arthropoda; class Insecta; order Raphidioptera; family Raphidiidae; genus Venustoraphidia; species Venustoraphidia nigricollis. Next base: position 8,427,370 of record JAVRKA010000004.1, on the reverse strand, counting down.
GTCGACAAAATTCACACTTCGACAAATTAATCGTTAAGTTAGCGCGCTTAAAACGTGACACAATTTCTTGTAATACGGAAAGGTGTTTCTCGAAGGTAGGAGTAGCAATAATAATATCGTCGAGATACACAAATACGAAAGGTTCGAGTTCAGGACCCAATACGCGATCCATCAGACGCTGTTGAGCTTGCGGGGCATTACGAAGTCCAAAAGGCATAACTTCGAATTCAAAGAGTCCGCGACCGGGGACCGAAAAAGCGGTTTTCTCGCGGGACGCAGACGACAAAGGAATCTGCCAGAAGGCGGATTTAAGGTCGATACTAGACAAAAATTTAGCACCAGACAGCATGCTAAGAATATGGTCGACTCTAGGTAAGGGGTAAGCGTCAGGTTTAGTTACGGCATTCAACTTACGCCCGTCAAAACAAAATCTTAAATCACCATTAGATTTCTTGACTAATAATACGGGGGACGACCAGGGACTGGCGGACGGCTTCACAACGTTCATGGACAACATTTGATCTAACTCATGGTTAAGATGCTGCATCATATAAGGCGAAAGAGGGTACTGACGTTGTTTGATCGGCTTAGAAGTGCCAGTGTCAATATCCATTTCGATTAAAGATGTGCGACCTAGCTTTTGTCCATCGCGCCAGGACAAAGATTGAAAAAGATCAATGGTAGCAGAAAGCTGTTGTTTCTGACTGGTAGAAAGATCAGAGCTGTCATGAATAACGTTAGGAGGGTCCAGAAGACAAACCTGGTGTCTAGAAGACGGGACTGGAATGTGGTACACATTTTTCGGGAAATCAACGGAAACGTTGAATTCTTTAACAAAGTCCATTCCTAAGAGAATGGAATGACGAAGAGACGGGACGACAACGAGATCTAACAGCTTGACGACACCACCCACAGTAATTGGCAGTAGAACAGATCCTGTAACTTGCTGCTTAGCACCATCAGCCGTTGAAAGTATGAGTTTAGATGGCGTTACCTGAAGAGAGAATAAATCTAGAAATTTTAAACCGTGCTGTCCTAACACAGAACGGTTAGCACCGGTGTCCAAAAGACACACTAAATCATAATCGAAAATTTTAAGTGTAACATACGGACGATTATCCCCAGCCTTATACGTAAAAACAGGAGAGACATTGGACGATATGCGGGGCGTGACGGGAGAATAACGAGATTTGCGAGAGTCATTCGGACCGGAAGCTGCAGTGTTACGTGAACTTATAACGCGACGAGAAGATTTAAGTGTACAACGAGACGAGACACGAGATTGGGACGGCATGCGCGAAGGCACTGGTACGGGTTTCTTACAAAAATCTTTAACAGTAAAAAGCCATTGCTTCCAAGCAGTTTTATTAAAAGAGGGACGCATGGCAACCTTAAGGCGATGACGGAAAGTGCGTTGCCGAACTACTGACCGCCTTTGAAGTTTGTCGACGGCTTAAGAGAGCAGGCGTTAGCGAGGTGAGCCTTATTACCACAACGATAACAAAATATTTTCTTGGCTTCTTTACACTGATTATAACGGTGACCGGGCTGAAGGCAATTCCAACAAGTAAAAGTAGTAGCGACAGTATTTGCCCTAAGGTTTGAAGGTAGTGGGGTTGCGTCATTAATAACGGTACACCTAGCGGTAGAACGGGTTGCCTGGAAGGCATTTGCTTTCAGCACGGTATCCTCTAAGGATACTAGAAAATCGACCAGCTCTCGAACCGTATTAAATTGTTTTTTATGTAAATGAGGACCATAGGGAGGTAATAAGTTTCCTATGATGATGTTAATAAGTTGTTCGTCTGCTAACGGAATAGATAATTGAAGCATCATATCATGAAGACTAGTAATAAAGCAAGTAACGGATTCGTGAACACCTTGGTGACGAGCATACATTTTCTGCGTTAGAGAGAAATCATTATAAGACGGCAAGAAATGCTTCCGAAGAGCCACGACGAGCGAATCCCAATCCTGGACTCCTTGTGAAACGATCATGCGGTACCAGGCTAAAGCATCTCCAGTGAAAATATCAATTGCTGACTTAAATAGTGTCTCCTTAGAGCAATGTCGAGCTACTCGTGTAGCTTCGAGGCGCAAGAGGAATTCACCAAGCGGTTGGCTTCCGTCAAAGGAGATGTTCCATTTATAAACCGGTACAAAATGGTTCGAGCTGGTCCTAGTGACGTCATGTGCAGAAGGATCAGTCCTTACTTCGGTCATATCTGAGGCGGGAGCCACCGCAGGACTATTATCACAGAGGACAGCGATGCCAGAACTGTGGCGCTCAACCAGCGACAGACCCCCCTCGGCAGGTGCTGCATCCAAGAGCTTAGCACAAAAGTCGTCTTCTAGGGCCATAACAGAAATCAAACGATCATTTTTAAATAAAAGGATAGCTTCGTCACCACTAATAATTCTAGAAAGTCGACCCTTCAAGTGGTTTAACCGACTTCGAATTTCTATCACGTGATCGTCAGCCGCACCCGAAAATGACTCAATTAGCAAAGAAACCGAATTGATACTGCTATCCACTTCGGCTCCATCCGTGGCCAAGACAAACGAACTACAGGCATACGATATTCCGGGACGCTTAACGTCAGAGGCTAATAATCGTCGAAGACACTTCCGTTTCTTTACTTCTTCAAACCCGCGCGCAAATCCACGAATAGACAATTCGTAATTCATCTCATACGTCGTCAATAAATCAGCATCTATTTCATACGAGATATCCATTTTGGATAGTTTTAACGAAAACAAGCGTAATACAACCTATACGAAACGATAAGGATACAGCGAAAATACGAATTTGACGAGAAAAGTTATCAGACTTAACAATCTATGTTCAAATCGCAGCCGACCTAAAAACCCGAAATTTAACAAAACGAAAGTCGTATAAGGTACCAACCTATTGCTAACTAGATACTAAGAAAAAATGGGTTCCCCAAAACAAGAGAAGTAAACAAAGCCCCGAGCTTAAAACAACTAAGTCCCAAGGACCAAACGAACAGCGCAAAAGACTGAGAAATTAGGCCCCACGTTGGCAGGCGCCAATTTATAGGCGTCGTTCGGCGTTGTTCGAAAGTATTCGGAAATATTCGAATTTATTCGAAATTATTCTAAATTCAGTAAAACTTGGTGTAGGGTTAAGATCTTTCATTTGTAACACCGAAGAACCATTTCAACTGAATCCGAATCTAATCGGTTACGCGGCTAGCTTCAGCTGGCGCTGGGCCATGGGTTAGTATCAGAAATTTTAATAAAATAATCGCATAAAAAATACCCAAACACAATTACGAAACACGAATATACTATACTTAAGAAAATGCCTTAAAAGGCGCTTAAAAATCCACCACCTACCACACGACACAAAGGACAGCACAAAATAACGAGTTCCCAAAATATATCCCAACGGGAATGACCGTAGAACGGCCTGAAAAATCCTACCACCTACCACTCGAAAAATTAACAACCACAAGACACGAAAACACGTAGCTGACCAAAATCGGTTCTGATATTCAAAAAAAACATTTACGTATTCTCCGACTGAGTTACCAGGGCGCCAGGACACGAATCGTAAATAGCCACACCTAGATAGTCCAGACTAGGAAGCTTAGACCCAAATGGTTCAACTACAACCCTGGAAGGGCAAGACAACAGACACAGTACACGAAACACTATGAATAACACGTTAAAAACTTCTGACTAGAACGCAAACACATCTCTTACAAAATACTTCATCCGGGAATTATCGGACACCCGGTATATTAAATTCTTGCCATCAAGATACACTTAAGATAGGGTTGAGATAAGCAGAAACAGTTCGCAGGGCGATAATTAATCCGTAATTTTTCGTACACCCTGTATATAGGATCTCTGACGTCACGGGAACGTTAATCTTGGCTGGGATAAACGTAACAACATCCAATTATAAATCCGGTAATTAATCGTAAGATCGTAACGTATATGGAACGTATGTAGGTACCAAATCAAGAAACTGTATGCAACAAATCCTGGAAAAACTTAAAGCTGAGTCCAACGGGATAACTCTGGCAGGTTAGAGATTGCCCAGAATCACGTAATAATTCTTAAAGGTAGACACCATGTAGCATTGTGGCTTAAGTGAACTGAATGCAAATATTTTCTCGGTCCAGATTCCCGAACTGAATTTTATTAGTCCGACAGGACAGTCGGGAGTAGTTCGCCAGAAATTTTATTCAAAACGAAACCGATGCACAGGAATGTTCGAAGTAAAATAGAATAGTAACACAGTTTCAGAAAACTGTAGAATGTACTCCTGTATTCCAGAATCCAGATCCACACAAGTACGAAAATCTAAAAGATCCTTGATGAATAATTCACGGTTAATATTCCCTATTCACAAAAAACGCTCCTAATTCCAGGTATATAATGGGCACACGGAAAGCTTGCACTCCCTAACATCAATCACAACAATCACTAACAATCGGAATTATCCAAAAATCCAGAAATCCAGGGAAATACAGGAATTACAATAAACGGGATAAGACTTCAGGATAGTTACGACAAAGCTGGAGTCAACAATAAAAACTAGAACGATACATCTCCAGAATAATGTCAGATATTAACAATCGAAATTTGTGAAAAAGATAATTGATTATTGGCGATGTTAAAATATCATTTCTTCGTGCTGTGTAAAAATATCCGTCCTATTTTTTCTTTTATTCAACAATAACGCGATCTGACTTCTGCTCTCGTTGCTTGTCCGGACAGAAGTCCCTATCTTTTCGTGTTACGAACTTATACCAATATATTCCAACCATAACATCACCACCTCTCGTCTAACACACAGCTCGCTATGTCTGTCTCATCTTAAGACAGTGAACTACGTCACAGACGTCGCTCACGACTCAGGCAGCCGGCTTGCACTTTTTTCTCTCTCACCTACTCTCATTACTGTATACCCCGCGCGGTGAGTCCTTTACCCACTCATGTAAGACCATTGCCTCTAATCATTCAAAATGGAATGCATTTTGATAACTTGAAATCGCGCGTATAGTGCGTTTCATAAATAATCATCCAACAATGCGAATGCCTTTATTTAGTCTTAGATTGTTCAACAATGGTATGGAGCGACTCATACGCAAGACTACAGACTATAAAGGTGGTTGCACACGCTCAAATTTTTATTTTTCAATTTTTGAAGCCAATTGTTGTCCTAGAGTTACGGGAGTTGTCGCTATGGATCCGGGTCCTCTAGACCTTATTGTTAGGCATAATTTGAACATGATATAATATATACATATATATATATATATATATAAACATTTTTAAAAATGGTGCCAAAGTGTTTAGGAGGTTATGAAACGGCGAGAAATTTTGGTCCGACCCCTAGGTCCCGCCATCCGACCAACGCCAATAGTGTATGTTGCCATATGGCAAATACACTAAAAAGAAGCTTTACCGATATTTCGCTTGTGGCCTACGTTTCGGAAAATATATTTTCCGAAACGTAGGCCACAAGCGAAACATCGGTAAAACTTCTTTTTTTCAACTGTTCCTCAAACCAAACTTTCCCTCCACGTTAAAGATCACAATACCATTGCATATTTGTATCAAGCAGTCCTAATAATCTTAAAATTGAAACACAATTATATTTTATCCTCTTTCTAATAAAATAAAAAACGTCAAAGTGATTGTGATTGTAAATCGAACTTGGCGTCCAAAGGTGTCAAGTAGACATGGAACAAAGTTTCACCGCTCTTAAGGGATACCAACTACATACTACTGACCTGTATCCTATATACAGTGTGTGCAACAAAATGATCCAAATAGATCAACTAATAGTAATAGTAATGCGATTAACGTCCGTTTCTAGACTTTTTGCCATTCGCACCATTAATATTTTCAGTCTATTATTCAGTCTATTATTTTTCTACATTTGTAAATATAAATATTAAGAGCACTGTGGTTGGAACAATAAAAATAAAAGAATAGTTACTTACCACAACAGATTTATTCAGTGGATGTACATTTCGAGAGCTAAGCTTCCATCTTCAGCAAAACACTAAACTGAGTGTTTTGCTGAAGATGGGAGCTTAGCTCTCGAAATGTACATCCACTGAATAAATCTGTTGTGGTAAGAAGTAACCATTCTTTTATTTTTACATTTGTAAACTTCAACTTAATAGCAATGAACGAATCATAGGAATCATAGGAGTTGGACAGGTAATCGGCCATGGACTATCTCGATATTTATTAATTGAAATTGATTGAGGGAATCGATGGAAACCCTCAACAAGATGGCCGATACAGTAATTCCCGTTTCTTGGCGAGAGGCAGTAGGAAAAGCCCTTAGCCGCATCTGCCGTCCCGCCGAGATTCCAGCCCACTATCTCCCGAATACGAGGCTGGTGTTAACACCACTACGCTAGATCGCTCGATGCAAATAGACCAACTAAATAATAATTGTAATTATTTTCAATTTTATTTAATGCCACAAATAGCATAAAACCTATTGCGTTATTAACATTTATAATAAATTAAACTAAGCCTTGGCAACATTGTTAATATTTTATTAAATTTTAGAGTCAGTAACATAATATGTAAGTAATCAATAATTTATAATTTTTAATGACTTTTGTAATGTACATCATTTTAAAATACATTTAAAATGTATGTTTGTTCCTCTAAAGACTAGAATTAAATAAAAGGTGCATTCATTAAAATTGAAAATCCATTACACTCAGCCGCTCTAAAATTGGAGTCTGGGAACTACAGTTTTGATCTTTCCATCTGATAAAAAAATGGACAACAGGTTTTTAATTAGTTTATAGGTGGACAAAAACTAAATTCAACTCCAACTTTATACTACTTATGTAAGTGATATACAAAACATCAGAGGTCAAGCTTCTATTGCAGTGTACTAAGAACTGGTCTTTATAAAAGTTTTTTATGTAAGTAATATTTTATTTTGAAAATTTTAGTTACGCCTTTTGGTCGCCATATTGGATTTTAAATAACATCACACACTTTACTGTATTCTACTTGTCATACCCTCTCATTTGATACCCATATCAAAGGGGTTGTAAAGAAATAGATGATCCGCCATTTTGTGACAGCAACCATTTTGGATTTGCAATGAAGTCACACTGCTGATTGGGTTCTACTTATCATACTCTTTCATTTGATACCCATGTGAAGGGGGTTGTAAAGAGGAAGAAGGTAATTCGCCATTTTGTGGTGGCGACCATATTGGATCTACCATAATATTAATATACTATATTGTATTGGCTTCAGAACCAAAAGTGTGTGCAAAATTTCAGTTCAATCGGAAACAGGGAAGGGACTCAAATTTAACTTACAAAATTTGATTACAAACAGATAGACACCGGGATAGGTGAAACTAAATAAAAGCTTGTAAAATAGTGTAGCGCGCCCCCAATTGTTACGCCACTGGAAATGACATAGGCTTCTCGAACAAACTGACAGAAGTTTCTGGAATGATCGAGAACGGGATGTGCACGCCTATAAATAGCGCGCATGTGGGGCGCGACATTCATTCAGTCAGAGACAGTGATTGAGTGCATAGTACAGTCAAGTGGGTAGACGCGCAGTTGGTACGATGGACAATTTACATAAATAGCATTATTACATAAATTTCGGTGTGTTGTAAATATAATCGTGTATATAGTCATTGTTGAATTATTATTTACTAGAATCAGTTTTCTTTTCAGTTTTAAACCACCACGAAGAAGAGTTTTGTTACAATAGTTTTTTCGGGTTTGGATCTTGACGATGACATTGTCTTAATAGGGGCGCCAGACACAGACAAATATTTGAGCAAAGACTTTGCTCACACATTTGAACAGATGTTTGCTGCACCACCCAGACATGCTTTGCAGACACTTTTAGCAAACATGTCTGCAAAGTATTTAAATAGATAGCAAACAAGATGGACGGCGATTTCGTGGACGCGGTATACCTGTATTATTTAAGTGTATGTAATTATTTATTTCATGTGCAAAAAAATAAACTAAAAGTGATGTGTGCTCGAAAAACCGACACCGAATGGCAAAGTGCAAATGTGTGATCAAACTTTGAACAAATACCCCTGCCTCACAAGTGTTAAAACAAGTGTTCAGATATTGTTGCTGTGTCTGGCGCCGGCATAAATAATACACTTTTTCAACTGCCATTTTAATGACACACTGTATTTGAAGGTTTCCTATATCTCATATTCTACACTGGATTTATCCCTTCTTCTTAAGTCTCCACACGGGACTACCGACGATTTTCAATCTACGGCAATGCCGTACTGTGCCATGTATTTTATATACGACATTATATAAAGTCTGAATTATTAGCAAGGAAATCCAATCTATAGGTACCTACGTGCTCTAGATATCTCCTATATTATCACCGTATACGTATAATGTATTTTATCGTAACAATAAAATCACATCAACGTTATTATCACCACTAAACTAAACATACGAGCATTGCATTGAACCTCATCCGAAAACATAAAGTCAAACAGTTTCATTGCTCATCATTCCCAGAATTAATCAAATTTAAATTTATGGTGTGGCGAGAAAAGATCAAAGTATAAATAAAATAATATACGTAATAGTACGTAAACTAGGAGTTTATTACAAATGTAAATAGATGGAAATACAGACAGGGTCGTCCCAAGATATTCGGCACCGGTGGGCTAGTAAAAATAATGCGCGCCTCTCCATAAGAACGTGATGGCTAGCGAAAGCGGGGTGAGCGGCAAAGTTATACAAAAGTGTCAGAACTGGAAAAAGTTAATTTATTACCACTACAATATAATTTGCACTGGTTTTTCACTCGGCACTTGGTAGAACATGATTAATAAAAAACCCGGGTCGCAGTGCCAAAACCCTGCCGACAATATAGTGTATTTGCTAATACAGGCAGTGTGGCTTTTTTATGCGAACTTAAGTTGATTTTTGGGCAAGCTAAAAAATTTGACTCCTTAATACACCTCTTAAAATAACATTTTTTTTTCTTAATTGCAATATTATTATCAATCGAACCTTTATATCAAATTATATACAACTTTCAGTAAATAATTCACTATCTGCAAACTAGTCATTCGTAAAATTTTTAAATCCGGTCCTGTAGGGCCGATTTTATTAAAATTTTGGGGGCACTTTTTAATTGCTATTAAAGGGTTAAATTTCAATTTTGAAACGATTCTGAGATTTTTTTCGGTATTTTGGGGCCCAAAAACTTTTTTCAACCCCTAAAAACCACCCTTAAATTGATCCGATTAGGCCCATTTTAAATAGGCTTCGTGCGATGATGGATTCCAATATGTGTGCCAAATTTCGTTAAAATGAATTAACTCCTTCGAAAGTTATAGCCCGCACACACATATATATATATATATATATATATATATATATATATATATATATATATATATATATATATATATACATATATATATAAACATTTTTAAAAATGGTGCCAAAGTGTTTAGGAGGTTTATGAAACGTCGAGAAATTTTGGTCCGACCCCTAGGTCCCGCCATCCCACCGATGCCAATAGTGTATGTTGCCATATGGCAAATACACTAATAAAAACTCTTGAAAATATAGTATGTTTTATGTTCCTGAGGATGGACTTATTGTCCGAAACGATCGACGAGAAATAATTTAAAAATATTTTTTGTAGAATTTTCAAGTGTTTATTTATTGTTTATTACCTTTACACTAATTAAAACATAAAATTCATACAAAAATAAAAAGAAACTATATGAGTAAAAACAAACTTTATAGTGAATAAAAACCAAAGGTAACTTATTTAGACTTTTTTTCTTTTTTGTCCTTGGTAATTAATATACAAATGATTTGTCGGGAAAAAGTCCTTTTTCCCGACAAATCATTTTTGTAACTTATTTAGTTTCCAAGTTTTTTTTTTGCAAATTGATTAATAATATCACACGTATTTAAGTTAATAAATAAAATGTAGATAAAATACTTAAATCATTTAATTTGCTCTGTTCCAAAGAAGCCCATTAATACTATTTTACTATTTCGTTATGAAAATATTTTAAATAAAAATAACTAATAACAAAATAATTTATTACCAATAAAATTTGTCACCCCCAAAAGTCTTGCGTTCCGCTGCTATCGCTTATTTAGTCTTGTGGTTAGGGCTTTCCTTTCTTCAAGTCAGCGCATCTAGTCTTTTTTCTCTCTGCCTTATTGTTTTAATACGTCATGAGCCCCTAAGTCTTCTGCCTCTCGTCGAGAAACGGTAATTTTAGTCCAAGAGCTATTAAACATTTTTGGGTAGGTATTTGAGGCACTGTTAAAATTTGTAGAATAAGTCTTTAGTAATGTCCGAATGCAAAAACAAAGACCTGCCTGAAGAGTAGCGGGGCTACACCGACTTATCAAACATATTGATCGCCTGGCAGGTAAAATGTCCTACCGAAACGACCTGTCTTTTTGATGTCTCTATTTTCAGTTGCCAACATTATTCTGTTTGAATTTCAACGTGCCTCAAATATATTTTTTGTATTTAAAAATATAATTTCGCAAACACACTATTATCAACTCCTTAAATACTAAATTTCAAGGTATTAAAATTTCAAAATACCTCAAAGATTTTTATTGCACAAAAATTTAAAAATCGGTTAAGTTGGTTAAGCTCCGCTACCCTTCAGCCAGGTCTGTGTTTTTGTTTTAGGATATCACTAAAGAGTTATTGTACAAATTTTCACAGTGCCTCAAATACCTACCCAAAAATGCTTTATAGCTCTCCTACTATTTCTGTACTGGCCATCTTGTTGAGGTTTTCTATGGTTTCCCTCAATTAATTCCAGATAAATATCGAGATGGTTCCTTATTCGAGGCCAACTACATGTACTATTCTCACAAAGCTGCCTACCTTATCCTAATTCCCTTTAATTCCTTCATTCACCAATCACCCATTGCTTCTGATTAAATCGAAGTTTAAAAATATATAAAATAATGGGAAGTGTGTTTAGATGAAAAATAGTAATGCTGAGAATGGCTGCATCCTCTTGAATATTTAAATTAGTAAGTTTCAACAAGTAAAAAACTTTAGCTATTACTTAGTCTAACATCATTAAGAATTCGAAAATGACAATTACTTAACTTTTTATGTTCGACATTGTGAAATGTATTCGAGAGATAAGATTTCAGAAACACTAAAAAGCGAATAAACTCACTTTGATTAGATTATTAATTACATGCTATGCAAATTAGAAACTTGCAAGCATTTCAACTGGCTGTCGAACAAACTAATTTAAAAAAGAACATTTATTCAATAAAAGGATTTAATCAATCAGTATTTTAAATTATTTATTTGTGTTATTTTTTATGCATTTTGCAAGACAGTCAGACTAACGGATTCATCAATATTAATAATTTTATTGATTTTTCAGAGAAACCAATTAATATTAACAATTGCGTATTATCCAATTTTCACTGATTAATAGATTAACGGGGGGAACATAATTTATCCGTATTTTTGCGTTTTTAAAAATAAGAAAGTTACAGTTAATAAAAAATTGACCATTTATCGAATAAGGCGTGACAATTGCCAACAAGTAGTCTTACTTAGAATCGGTTGGGCGTAAGAGGCTACAAAAGTGGTCACGTCTGTGATTGGTTGAATCGTTTGCTTACATTATTCGAAATCTTTGGCTTGATTTTTCGATTATAATGAACATCTGGGAAAAAGGTCTCAAGGCCTACTTTTCCGTCCTCTCTCTTGTCTCACCTAGTCACACTTTCAATGATGTTAACGTCCAGTCTAATAGTATTCTACTAACCTTGCGTGCCATTTACCTATCAAACTAAATTCGTTACTAAGCTACTGAATAAAAAGTTAATTTATATTCAGTGATCAGAATTTCCATTTTTAAATCATTTACATAAAAAAATTCATACAACCAATTCTGCCCATTTTTTTTATAAACCAAACAAATCAAGTTACGGCGTTCTGAATTCTTTTAATCCTTCGTAACACTGTATCAATTTTTATTTTAACATTATTTTCTCACCATGCGTGAGTTTTTACCTGCTTCACTTAACCTAACATAATGGCTCAAGGCAAATGATTGCCATACCCATTGTATTATATTAGACCGTGAATCAACCAACAGGGCTTTCAATGATAGTAGGAAATTAAAATTAGAGTCTAAAAAAAATAAAACAACACGCTTTTATGAACTAGAAAATGCAAAATGATTTGACAACAAAATTAGCTTTACTGTGAAAAGCGTGGGTCTATCAGCGTTGCCAGATTTTTTTTTTTGCCAAGTCGGGATTTTGGAACTTTTTGAGTGAAAAAAGCGGGATTCTTTCGTCGAAAGTAAAAAAACGTATATAATCAGAAGTTTTTAAATATTTATCTTTTTATTTGAGTTCAAATTACGTTTACGTGACAATAGCAAAAATAGCCATAGAAAATGTATTTTAATAAAAATATGATATTTTAAATCAGATTTACCCTATCGTTAAATAATTGAGTCTTATTTGTCTTCTGAGTAAAAAAAAAAAAATAAAAAAAAAACAGAAATCAAAATCAAAAAAACCCGGGTCGCAGTGCCAAAACCCTGCCGACAATATAGAGTATTTGCTTGTATAAGGCCGTGTGGTTTCATACTTTTATTATGTGAAATTAAGTTTGTTTTTGAGCAAAATAAAAAATTTAACCCCTTAATACACCCCTTAAAATAATATTTTTTTTCTTAAATGTAATATTATTATCAATCTAACGTCTACACCGAATTAAATACACCCTTCAATAAATAAGTCACTATCTGCAAATTAGTGTTTTCAAAAAATTTGTAAGTCCAGTCCTGTTGAGCCGATTTTATTATAATTTTAGGGGCACTTTTTAATTGCTACTAACGGGTTAAATGTCAATTTTGAAACGATTCTGAGAATTTTTTCGGTATTTTAGGGCCCAAAAACCTTTCTCAACCACTAAAAAATACCCTTAAAATAGCCCGATTACGCCCATTTTAAATAGGTTTCTTGCGGTGATGGATTTCAACACATGGACCAAATTTCGTTAAAATCAATTAACTCTTTCGAAAGTTATTGCCCGTACACACACACACACATATATATATATATATATATATATATATACATATATATATAAACATTTTTAAAAATGGTGCCAAAGTGTTTAGAAGGTTATGAAACGTCGAGAAATTTTGGTCCGACCCCTAGGTCCCGCCATCCGACCGACGCCAATAGTGTATGTTGCCATATGGCAAATACACTAAAAAGTTTTATTCATTAGAAAAATATGGCGTTTCAAACAATAGTCTGAGGAGTGAATGTTACAAATTGCAACTTACAATAAGAGAATAATTATTTACGCACGGTCGAGTTATCCCCGAAAAGCGGGACTGAGCCTGTCCCGCGCGGGACTTTTAATTTTGATTTAAAAATCGGGACGTCTGGCAACGCTGGTTACTATCTACTTAAATTTTCATAATAGTGCTACGTTTACAATTAGCTAGTAAATGAAAAATTTATTATCGATATTAACCACTCCATACTTTTTACAGTAAAGCTAATTTTGTTGTCAAATTATTTTGCATTTTTTAAAAGCCTGTTGTTTTAGATTTTTAAGCTCTAATTTTAATTATAAAACTAAAACACAATATTGCATTTGACTATGAGGTAGACAATGCAACGTACGTCACTGTACAGCGTATTAGCTTGCTTGCTGTAATTTTTCGTTTTTTTTTATCTTGAAGGTCCTGGGCAGGATTATGGGACAAACTTATTAAATTATTGTATTGGCATCGGTCCTTGATAACTTTACAAAGTTTCAGTTTAATCTGACGTTTTGAAGTGGGTGAACTTCACGTTCAAAGGTTTTTTACAAACAAACAAACATACAGGCCAAGCTACTAAAAGCGTGTTAACGATCCGAAACCGTCAGTACACTGTCGACGCATGCGCATTTGCTTAAAAGCAGCTCCCAATATATTCAAGCAGGCTCCTATAGGATTCTTATTGGAAAAACTCTGAGCACTCCTGATAAATGCAACAACATTTGAAGTAACCCGTTTCCCTATTGTCCTGGTCACCATTCGACATCCCTGGGCATGTAGTATAGTCTGCAGTAGAGTTGGGTAACTCAAATCTGAACCGGTTCAAAGAGCCGACTCCCACAGAAGATCCGTGAGAGCCGACTCAGTTTTTTTTGAACCGACGGATCAACGGATCCGCATAACTCAGTGAAACACACAGAAGCACACAGAAGCACGTTTTACACTTACGTATCAGTTCTCGCTTTGATGCATCTGTCAGCTCAAATGACTCATGCATCACATGTTTGGCTATGCATTCTTGATTCTATACAGGTCGTGATATGATTGACTGAACTAGGTAACTCAGTGGCAGACTGCAGTAACATATTCAGAACTCAGCTCTTTTTGAACCGGTTCAGTGAGCCGGCTCACATACGGGATCCAGATGCAAAGATGCAGATCACTAAAAAGATCCGTTTTTCCAATCTCTAGCTGCAGTGCGTTGTTGGTTGTGTATTCGCACAACACATAAGCCTGGGCCGGGCAGACGTACCGTCAATTCAGCCAACAATTCAGCCAGCGCTCCCTTCATATTATATAGAGCAATGACTATGAACATAAAATGTTCATGCGGAAAGGACATTGAAAGTCATAAAATATCGTGTTATACACTGTACGTTGCCAATAGTAACGCATACATCCAGTAACAACAACAACCACCTCACTTGCTGAAGTCACGTGGTGTTTCTCAAAAAAAAAAAAACATTGCTAAAAGAAACATTAAAATCATACTTACATCAAGACTCCATCGACCTGCACTGCGGGATAAGAACGAAAGGCTTGATCAGGATAGAGCGAGCTCGTCTTTCAGCGCCTTTTGATCGACGCTTTCGCTCACGTAAATTGGGTTTTTGAATGGAAAGATCACATACAAGTTTTATAGCGAAACTACTTTTATTATTTTGTTTAATTTCATAATGAAAGAGTTATATTTGTTTTAAAAATAATGTTTAAGCTAAGATCCGATAACCCGCCAAAAACCTCTGTGACGTCAAAATGTTTTTATGGTCCTGGTTGCCATGGTTACTTTGATAGTATGTATTATAAAGCCGTACACAAATACACAACTTTTATCATTTTGACGTCACAAACATTCCTGGCATGTTTTGTAATCACGTTATATCTTATGAAGTTTTATACATTTTAATTAATTTGTTATTAGTGTATTTGCCATATGGCAACATACACTATTGGCGTCGGTCGGATGGCGGGACCTAGGGGTCGGACCAAAATTTCTCGACGTTTCATAACCTCCTAAACACTTTGGCACCATTTTTGAAAATGTTTATATATATATGTATATATATATATATATTTATATATATATATATATATATATATATATATATATATATATATATATAGGTATATATGTGTATGGGCAATAACTTTCGAAGGAGTTAATTCATTTTAACGAAATTTGGCACACATGTTGGAATCCATCACCGCACGAAGCCTATTTAAAATGGGCCCAATCGGGTCATTTTAAGGGTGAATTTTAGGGGTTGAAAAAAGTTTTTGGGCCCAAAAATATCTAAAATATTCTCAGAATCGTTTCAAAATTGAAATTTAACCCTTTAATAGCAATTAAAAAGTGCTCCTAAAATGTTAATAAAATCGGCCCGACAGGACCGGACTTACAAATTTTTTGAAAACACTAATTTGCAGATAGTGACTTATTTATTGAAGGGTGTATTTAATTCGGTGTAGACGTTAGATTAATAATAATATTACAATTAAGAAAAAAAAAGTTATTTTAAGGGGTGTATTAAGGGGTTAAATTTTTTATTTTCCCCAAAAACAAACTTAATTTCACATAATAGAAGTATAAAACCACACGGCCCCGTACAAGCAAATACACTATATTGTCGGCAGGGTTTTGGCACTGCGACCCGGGTTTTTTAATTACCTACGGCTTAAATTTTTTTTTCTTTTCGTTCTTCAATATTATTTACGATATATTATTTAAAAAATAAAAAAAAAATAGTTTTTTTTTAATTGAAATACTCATTTGTACTTCGGTTTTATGTTAAATAAATAATAAGTCCCAAATTTTCAAAAATCAACTTTTATTGAAACCATCAACACTTGTTTATTTTAAAAAATTATTCCGATCCTGACTAATTAATTAGATGAAAAATTGTCTGAGGACTTAGGATCAGTTTTTTTAGTATTGATTTAAAAAAACTGATCCTAAGTCCTCAGACAATTTTTTATCTACTTGTTTATTTATTAGCTGTAATTATTATTATAGTTCTTCTTCTTTAAGTTTCTATTGTTATATAATTAAATTAGTATTTGGTGTTAATTTCAATCAAAATTTTATTTTGTGCTGGAAATTGTGTTCCGCATTTGGATTTTTGGTGCCTCTTGCCACCTGGCGCCTACAGCGACCGCTTCACTCGCTCTACCCCAGGGCTGGCGCTGCATCAAGATGTAAGAATACGTCTGCCGTTCAGAACCGCTCATCTTATATATCTTCAGGCTCCTCTTTTTCAATCTAGGCAAGTGCTCAGGGCCCCGCGATCGATGAGGCCCCCTAGTTCCTGCCAGATCAGCAAAAAATTTGCTGAAATCTATTATGAAGAGTAGGAAATTGAATGCCTGCATATTATTACTGTTTTTATTAACTGTGATTAAGCATTAAGCTTAACAAAATTTGGCTGGTTGCCCGAAAATGTCAAAAAATATATTTTTACCCTAAAAAACGTGATATTCGTTACGAGATTTCGAATTATGAGAAGGTAAATTAACATTTTTTTCTTTACAAACTTATGTTGAAACTACTGACAAATTTTGCGAGCTTAATATTTTTTTTTCAACTTATTTTTTCCTTACAAAAATTCACGTTTTTATCTGATTTTAAATCGTTTATTTAGATCAAGTAAACTATAAAAACATGACAGTACATATTTCCAGTTTATTTTGTGAGCATTAGGTACTATAAAAGATTAAATAAGATTTTTCATACAAATTAGAGATTTCCGAAATGTGTGTAAGTGCATTTTACATGTACACACACTGCTCGTAAGATAAAACTATGCGGATGAAAAAGGGAGCATATTGAACAGCCGGTACACAGTAAATAAAAAAGCAATATTTTTTTGTAATTTAAAATTTTTACAATTTTCCTAGAAGTTTTGAATTTTTTTTTTGTATGCGAATATTAAAGTCATTTTAAGAAGGGGCCGCAACTAAAAAAGTTTGCGTTCCAGTATATACTTGTAGTGAACATAAATGTCGCTGAAAATGTCACGTAAAATATATTGCGTTTATGCAAGCCGGATTAATTTATTCACCAAAGTTTTGAATAGCCATTGCAACTACCTTGTTTCAACAGTTACATCATCATCAATATGACATACCACGCAGGGAACTTTTCCCTGGAGATCGGTTATCGTTTCTCAACTTACAGCTGGTACCAAACTATAAAAATATGTTCATGATACCGTAACGTTACAGAACATTGTTGCTGTAATACGTTATCTTTTTCATAAGCCAGTGGTTACAAATCATCTATTTCATATATTCTATGCAAAGTTTGTTTTAAAGTTGGATTATATACACATATGGATAGATTCACCGCATAACATCACAGCGAACAATAAATGGTTGTACCTGCAAAATATGCTTTTATTAAACTTGAATCCATAACGTGGCAGGCGAGTATTGAAAACTCAAGTATACCAGCTTCGTTTGTATATAGTGGATTCTATACTTGCATCTCACGAGTTTCTGAAACGCTCTTTTCAAGAATGCACTGGAACGATTTTAATGAAAGATATTTTTCGTTAATTTAAATAATAGAGGTTTCTAGGTCAAATAATTTTCAATTTCGACAAGGAGGACAAATCATTTTCAGCTACCTAGTAAAGCATGCATTTGAATTTCGAGTGTCTATAGCTAGACGGTCACATGTTGAACATTTTCACCCATGCGGTGCTCAACTGATAGATGCTTGATTGCTTCAGTCATAACTATGAAATATTAACAATCAATCCTATCAACGACGTCGTATGTAATTTGATACAGACTCCAATATTTCAATGGAAAGGTGCAGTGCACAACTGAGAGCTACTTGCTTGCTTCATTTATACCTGCAAAATATCAGTAACGAATCCTATCAACGACGTCGTATGTAATTTGAGTCCAGCTCCATTAACTCATTGGAAAGATGTAGTGCACAGCTGATAGCTACTTGCTTGCTCATTTTTACCTATGAAATATCGACATTGAATCCTATCAACGACGTCGTATTTAATTTGAATCAGACTCCATCATCTCAATGGAAAGATGCAATACACAGCTGATAGCTACTTGCTTGCTTCATTTATACCTATGAAATATCAATATTGAGTTCTATCTGTGACGTCGTATGTAATTTGATTTAGACTCAATTATCTCGATGCAGTGCACAACTGATAGATGCTTACTTTAGTTATACCTATGAAATATCAACAATGAATCTTATCAGCGACGTCGTATGTAATTTGATTCAGACTCAATTATCTCGATGCAATGCACAACTGATAAATGTTTGCTTACTTCATTTATACCTACAAAATATCAGCAATGAATCCTATATTAACGATGTCGTATGTAATTTGAGTGAGACATTATCTCAATGGAAAAAAACAGTGCACAGCGGATAGATGCTTGCTTGCTTCAGTAAGACGTATGAAATTTCAACAATGAATCCAATCAGCGACGTCGTGTGTAATTTGATTCAGACTTCATTAATCTCAAAGTAAAGATGACGACAAAAAATATTGCAGTTGCGATCATATTTAGCATTTTTTTCTCACTTCACTCAAAGCATGAAAATCTGCAAATCCCCAAAGTTTCAAAGCGTCTGCATTTATTAATTCGGATCGAAATCTACCTATCGATTGGAATAAACAGTTAGATACTATAAATAGTGAATTAAAGTCGAGAAAAATGTCTATACTAACAATTATTTGCTAAAACAATAATAGTTATTTTCTAGACGTTTAATTATCATTTTTAATATTATTTACAGCGGATGTAATTATTAATAAACATCTCCAAATGAAATAGTTTGAAGCAAACCGGATTATAATATTATATGTGTGTTGAAATAAACAAGTTGGTTAACCGCGTTTTCCTTGCATCAAACACATAACGTTGCTAATGACGATAGTTAGATAGGTACTGCCTTATGATCTGAGACGACGACGTGGAAATTACAGAGATGCTTGTAATGGCAACTCTATGCTAACCTAATTCTCAAACAATATTACCGTACTTAAAAGTAAACTTTAATCTGATTAATAAGTTGCTACACGTTCAGTTTCGTCAAGTAATACTTGCCTACCTGTCGAAGAACATTTATTTACTTTTAATACCGTTCTTATAATTACATATAATATTTAAAGCTACTTCAACAAACAACAAATAAACTAACTTTTCAAGTAAGATTTAAAAGCAAGTTTCAATTGTTTTTGTTTTCATTTGTTATATCATTTATTAAATAAGAAAGTTTTTCAGTCTTCGTGCACGATCGTCATAGGCGCCGAAAACTTGGATATTTCGATGCATCAACGAGACTTTTTTATGTGAATGCAAAACACTCGTGAATTTATTTTCTCATTTTCAAAATGATACGTAAGAAAAGTTCTTAGGTAATAGGATCACGGCCGTAGCTACGGAAGGGAGCATTTTGAGGCAATGCTTTACCTTAAAATACCTACAATAATCTTTATTTCCAACGATGAGAAAAACTCATATAGAAAACGTCAAAATTACAGATTAAAAATTACAGATTACAAATTAAAATATTCAGGCAAATTGTAAAATGTGTTCTCCAAAATATATATTTTTAACAATCGAGAGAAACTGTTTCTATTGTTAGAGTTATGCCCTACCTTAAAATACACACCCCTGGGTTCCGCCATCCGACGGATGCCAATATAGTGTGTGCCATATATAGCAAATACACTAAAAATTGATTTTATGAGACAGAAACTGCAAATTTTACTTAGTTTTTACTGTTTTTGTATGTATACATGTTATTTACACGACAAAGAAGTTAACGCCTATAAATAGTTCCCAGCTTTGTTATTGTTTCTGTGTTTCTTGTTTTATGGAGGCATTTATTTCTTCAGTTTATATTCTTCTCGTTCTTTTCATCGACGACATGTAGCGGCTCCTGCTTAAGGTTTTGTGAAATAAACATTTACAAAAACTAGAAACAGTTGACTTTTTATTATGTTCTCTAAGTTATAGAAAACATGAATGGCCCAGATACTTAAAAGATGTCTTAAAAGGTAAGACACATATCTAATGGAAAATTGCTTGTAGGGTAACTTAATGCTCTAAAAGACCGCGCACACACTATACTAGCACATCTGAAAAAGCTCTCAGAATTCTTTCAAAATTTTAATAAAATCGGCTCGACAGAACCGTACTTACAAATTGTAGAAAACACTAGTTTGCGTATTCTTACTGAAAGGTGTATTTAATTTGGTGCATTTATTCGATTGATAACAATATTTCAACTGAAAAGAAAATTATTATGTTAAGGGTTGTATTAAGGGGCTATTTTTTTATTTTGTTCAAAAACAAACTTAAGTTAAAGTAATAAAGCCACAATACCTGTATTAGCAAATACGCTATATTGTCGGCAGGGTTTTAGCACTGCGACTCCAGTTTATTTGAATTAATTTGGGTTCAAGTGTTTTTTGTACACCCTGCCTAAAAAACAAATACATTGTTTATGAAATAATAAGACGTTTTGAAGAAAATTATATTATTATTAAATCATGGGTGTTGTTAAAATGAAACGTTAAATTAACGATGAAAATAGATTATCGATAATTTACTTACATAAATTTCCACACTATTATCAAAGTAATAGATGTAATGGTAAAATTAAATGAACCGTCTGAAGTATAATATGCATACAAAACATTTGCAATGAAAATAAAGCACGCGAAGTTCAGGAGCTTCGTCAAATGCAGGCAAGCCTTGTATTGTTTCATCCTCACTTCACTTATACTACAATTTATGGTGTACACTCAGTGCATACAGTGCAGTTCAGTGTAGTTTCTCCGACGAGGAACTTTGTTCTGCATTGATAGAAGATGCACATTATAAAATAATAAAGCAGGCTTCATTCAACACGTCTTGCTAAAATGATACGAGTGCACCTGACGACAGCATAAATTGGAAAATGGGAAAGAAAATATTTTTTAACACGCTTTTTTTATCTTTACCTGTATACGTATCAATGCACTGATGGAATCTTTTAACGTAATTTTCACCGACTTCAAGACGTCCGATTGATTAAAACATTTGCGCATGTACTAAGGACCTACGAGTGAGACCAAAATTTCTTGACGTTTCATAACCTCCTAAACAATTTGGCACCATTTTTTTACCTTTAAAATCCTTGGCATTAATCTGGAACCATAGACTCTCCGTGTCATAAAAAATAGCTGCACATATACTTCAGTTTCATTATCTGTATAGTATGCTTATTTTTACCAGCTGGTTAAATATGTAATTGTTAGTTGGGGTTGTTGTGCAGATATGCAAAAGATATTTGTACTTCAAAAAAAAAGCAATCCGCATCATTTTTAATCTTAATTTTCGTAGCAGTTGCAGACAAACATTTACAGGAAAACGTATTTTAATTGTGCCGTCCATATATGTCTATTTTACTTTATGTTTTATTAAACGACGTATCCGTAATTATGATACGTTTCAGGTTATCCATGGACATAACACAAGGAATAATTCTAATATTATTTTACCAAAATCGACACTAACGTTGTTTAACAAGAGCGCCGAATATCACGCTCTGAAAATGTTTAATAAATTGCCACACAGTTTCAAAAATCTACACATTTCTAAATTTAAAAGAGAATTAAAGGCTGCTCTTCTTAAACAATGTCTGTATAAGATAGATGATTTTGTTATAAATAAATAATTGTAAACATATCTTTCTTTTTTGACGAATCCTATACATATTTGTATGTCTTTGGATTAATAAATTCTATTCTATTCATAGGAATATAGAGACAGAGCATGTACTAGACTTTTAGACGAGGGGGGTAAAACCGATTACGGGACGCGACGAGGTGAGTGGTGTCTGCTTGTCATTGGTCGGCGCACTGCGCATGTCTAGTGGCAAGAAATTTATGTTGGTACTATGGTGTAAAAAGAAAATTTCTTTTGTATGCAGCACAATACGCCGATCAATCAAAAATCGACATCATTCTTACTTTGTACCCATCCCTCAATGTATTCCTCTATAATTATTAGACCCATGTCTGGGGCACACTGTATATCCGTTCTTATCCGTATATTTACATAGGTTAATTAAAGAGAGTGCTCTTTGAATGAAAATATTAATTAACGTTTGTAATAATTGTATATAGATCTCTGTAACAACAGTTTCAAAATGTTAAATGCATAAATAGACAGTATCTACTAAGTAGATACTTAACTTTAAAATATTTTATCGAGTAGATGAAGCTTAGGCGTCGAACATTTGGTTCTGTTTGTTTATTTCATGATTACGAGATAATCCCGGTGACTAATTTTAACGGTTCCATTATCTTCTGACATCTTATTTAATAAATTATTAAACGTTATTAGCCTAATACTGTACATTCCACGTTTCGTATATTGCTATATATTGTGATCAGCGTTGCCAGACGTCCTGATTTTGGCGGGACGTCCCGATTTTTAAATCAAAATTAAATGTCCCGCGCGGGACAGGCTCACTCCCACTTTTCGGGGATAACTCGACCGTACGTAAATAATTATTCTCTTATTAGTGTATTTACCATATGGCAACATACACAATTGGCATCGGTCGGATGGCGGGACCTAGGGGTCGGACCAAAATTTCTCGACGTTTCATAACCCCCTAAACACATTGCCTCCATTTTAAAAATGTTTATATATTTATATATATATATATATATATATATATATATATATATATATATATATGTGTGCGGGCAATAACTTTCGAAAGAGCTAATTGATTTTAACGAAATTTGGCCCACGTGTTAACATCCATCACCGTAAGAAGCCTATTTAAAATAGGCCTAATCGGGCCATTTGAAGGGTAGTTTTTAGGGGTTGAAAAATGTTTTTGGGCCCCAAAATACCGAAAAATTCTCCGAATCATTTCAAAATTTAAATTTAACCCTCTGGTAATAATTAAAAAGTGCCCCTAAAATTTTAATAAAATCGGCCCAACAGGACCGAACTTACAAATTTTTTGAACACACTAATTTGCAGATAGTGACTTTTTTAATTGAAGGGTGTATTTAATTCGGTGTAAACGTTACATTGATAATAATATCGCAATTAAGAAAAAAAATATTTTTATGGGGTGTATGAAGGGGTTAAAATTTTTATTTTGTTAAACAACACAGTTATGGTAGCATAATAAAACCAAAATGCCTGTATAAGCAAATACACTATATTATTGTCGGCAGGGTTGTCGCCCTGCGACCCGAGTTTTTAGTGTATTTGCCATATGGCAACATACACTATTAGCGTCGGTCGGATGGCGGGACCTAGGGGTCGGACCAAAATTTCTCGACGTTTCATAACCTCCTAAACACTTTGGCACCATTTTTAAAAATGTTTATATATATATGTGTATATATATATATATATATTTATATATATATATATATATATATATTTATATATATATATATGTATATATATATATATATATATATATAGTATATATAGTATATATGTGTGCGGGCTATAACTTTCGAAGAAGTTAATTTATTTTAACGAAATTTGGCACACATATTGGAATCCATTACCGCACGAAGCCTATTTAAAATGGGCCCAATCGGGCCATTTTAAGGGTAGTTTTTAGGGGTTGAAAAATGTTTTTGGGGCCCAAAATACCGAAAAAATTCGCCGAATCGTTTCAAAATTGAAATTTAACCCTCCGGTAGTAATTAAAAAGTGTCCCTAAATTACAAAGTTACTAAGTTACAAATTTTATGAAAACACTAGTTTGTAGATAGTGAATTATTTACTGAAAGTTGCATATAATTTGGTATAGAGGTTCGATTGATAATAATATTGCAATTAAGAAAAAAAATGTTATTTTAAGGGCTGTATTAAGGAGTAAAATTTTTTTTTTACCCAAAAACCAACTTAAGTTCGCATAATAAAGCCACACTGCCTGTATCAGCAAATACACTATATTGTCGGCAGGGTTTTGGCACTGCGACCCGGGTTTTTTTTAATAAATTATTAAAGGGTATTAGCCTAATACTGTACATTCCACGTTTCGTATATTGGTATATATTGTGATCCAAATATTCATGCCTGCAGATTTGATAAAATTATTATTGAAAGGTATTATTAATTACTAGCCGCTCCCCGCGGCTCCGCCCGCGATTTTAATAGTTAGAATTGTTTTATTACTTACTGACTCCGTTCGTTCGCACAAATTTATACTTCATTGTTTCATTACTCACTCACTCCGTTCGTTTGCTCGAATTTGTAATTAGTTGTTTCATTACTCACTCACTCCGTTCGTTCGCTCGAATTTATTAAATGGCTTTCTTTTGCACTAAAAATTAGAAAATAATTTTGATCAGAATAATTTTAAACATTAATTAAAAAATTTATAATTATTTGCAAATTATTTGACATTTGATATCAGAATGTTTCAGTTTGTTGTTGGTAACCAAGGCAACCGACAACTCGTCCATGGCCTCTTATAGCAGGCCATGGACGAAATCCCGCAGGGACCTGACGTTTTTCCGGGAAGAAAAGTATCCTATTATTTAATCCAGGTAATAAACTATCTGTTTGCCAAATTTAATTCAAATCCGTTCAGCCGTTTTTGCGTGATAAGGTAGCAAACATCCAAACAAACTCACATTCGCATTTATAATATGTATAGATATAGATAGATAGTGTTAATACCTATTGCAAAACAATTGAACGAGAGTGTTCTGGAGACAAATATTCGCCAAGAAACATTTGGCTAGTGTCTAGCCAGGAAATACAAACATTGAAAACAAATATTTGCCCTTGACATACGAGTGCCCTAACATACGAGTTTTTTGTGATATGAGTGCGCCTCGCGCGTCACTAATAATCTCGTGCCTCGGGTCTCAGTCAGTGTTGCTGATTCTGGAAGAACCACTTTAAACATCATGATATGCCTCAGAATTATTGATCAGGCCTGGCTGGGTGTTACAACGCGGAACTTGATCGCTGTGACTTCAGGCTGTAGTCGAAAGGTCTTTCGAAGGATTCGAACCCGAAGTGTCAGTGGAAGAGGAGATTATGTCTCTGGGAAAATCCATGGGTTTGAAGGTGTATGACAGAGATGTGAACGAGCTCGTCGAGGAGCACTCTCAGGAATTACAAGAGTTATGGTCGCAGCACCAAACGGAGGTTCTGCAAGAGAAGGAGCCAGAGATGGAGGAGGTTATCTCTACAGGTAACATAAAGGAGATCTTGAGAATGTGGGAGAGAGTTTCACAGTTCGTGGAAATGAAACATCCCGAAAAAGTTACAACTAGAGTTGGGTAACTCAGATCTGAACCGGTTCAAAGAGACGACTCCGACAGAAGATCCGTGAGAGCCGACTCACTTTTTTTTGAGCCGACGGATCAACGGATCCGCATAACTCAATGAAATACTTAACACACAGAAGCACATTTTACACTTACGAATCAGTTCTTGCTTTGATGCATCTGTCAGCTCAAATGACTCATGCATCACATGTTTGGCTATGCATTCTTGATTCTATACAGGTCGTGATATGATTGCCTGAACTAGGTAACTCAGTGGCCGACTGCAGTAACATATTCAGAACTCGGCTCTTTTTGAACCGGTTCAGTGAGCCGGCTCACATACGGGATCCAGATTCAAAGATGCAGATCACTAAAAAGACCCGTTTTTCCCATCTCTAGTTGCAACTGGTCGTGCATCGGATCTATTTAATGAAACTGGATGGCATTTTGGAGACTGGAACGGATTAATGGCATTTCAATTAATTTAAATGAGGAAATTTGCTTTAAGATACGAGCAAACTGACATACGAGCAAGGTTACGAAACCAATTAAACTCGTATGTCCACTCGTATGTAACACTGCATTGGGCCAGGTTTGGCATGTGTGTGTTTCTAGTAGTATCACTTCCACAATTAATATTCCGTTTCTTCAGTATGGTATTAATTTTGGAACACTTGAGCTCCACGTCAGTGACTGTAATTCTTAAATAAATATTTTCGTATCTCTGAAAAAATATTGTAAAATTTAATGAAAAACTTATTTCCTGGAGCAAAACTGATCATTATTTTTGATCACATGGCATAATTCATGAAAGCATTTTGTAACATTCTGTGTGTAAGCACATGTTATATATGTAGGTACAAACATTCTAAATACATACATATTTACGTATAGATATTACAATGGCCATATGTATATGAATACATCCGTTTACGTAACATACAAAGTGTCAAATAGTTTTCACAACAATCTAAAATTTACAAAATTAATTATCAACTTGACTGCTTTATATTGTTTTTAGAAATGAAACATTTTATAATTAAAAAAGTAGTTGGTAACACCAAAAGTGCACAGTTCGCTAAATTTTACACTGTATGATAAAAATTGAAAAAATAACATATAAAAAAAATAAAACCGGTCAAGTGCGGGTCGAACTTGCGAGAAGAGTGTTCCAGTTCATTTTCCGTGAGAACTTTAAGACTTTTCGTTTAGGTTTTCCTGTAAGCTATGGGTGACGCCTTATATCCCCTATTTTTTTCAAAATTTTAGGCTCAGTAGTTTCAGAGATAATGGTCAATTTTCAACCATTTCCTTAAATAACTTTAAAACTATTTAGGTATTTTAAAATTATAAAAAAAACATATTAGAGATCCTTATATAAGCACTTTCATTTGATTTGTCATATGGTACAGTTTGCAAATTTTTTGTTTATTTTCTAATTTGCCCCCCAAAAATGACACCTTTACCTACAAAGTGACAGGGAGAAAGGATATCGTATCGCTGTTAAATTGCTTTCGTGTTACCTCATGTGCGAACGACCTAAAAAAAGATTTATCTTTAATCTTTCTTTAGGTCGTTGGCACACCAGCCAACGCGAAAGCAATTCAACAGCAATACAATATCCCTTCCCTGTTACTTTCAAAGCAAAGGAGTAGAAACTCCTTTAGAAAGTAACAGAGAAGGGATATCGTATCGCTGTTGAATTGCTTTCGTGTTGCCTCGTGTGGGAACAGCTTAAAGAAATATTAAAGATTAATTGACTTTATTTCTTTTTTGTCCTTGGTAATTAATATAAAAATGATTTTTCGGGAAAAAGGACTTTATTTATAAGTAAAACACTTAATATTTTATTTTCAGCGACGTTTCGTTCCTTGTTTGGAACTTTATATTATCTTTTATATCTATTTAATCACAACATTTAATAGTTATTAAAGCTTGATAAAGTTCCAAACAAGGAACGAAACGTCGCTGAAAATAAAATATTAAGTGTTTTACTTATAAATAAAGTCCTTTTTCCCGAAAAATCATTTTTATATTAAAGATTAATCTTTCTTTAGGTCGTTCGCATACCAAGCAACGCGAAAGCAGTTCAACAGCAATACAATATCCCTTCCCTGTCACTTTCTAGGCAAAGGAGTGAAACTCCTTTAGAAAGTGAAGAGAAGGGATATCGTATCGATGTTGAATTGCTTTCGTGGTGACTCGTGTGGGAACAGCTTAAGGAAAGATTAAAGATTAATCTTTCTTTAGGTCGTTCGCGTACCAAGCAACGCGAAAGCAGTTCAACAGCAATACAATATCCCTTCCCTGTCACTTTCTAGGCAAAGGAGTGAAACTCCTTTAGAAAGTGAAGAGAAGGGATATCGTATCGCTGTTGAATTGCTTTCGTGTTGCCTGGTGTGCGAACGGTCTAAAGAAAAACCAGTCGGTATGTTACGTTAAAGTTGAACCGGGCGTTGTATTATGTGAGTGTGGTGTGTTTATCTTGAGAATGTATTTACCGTTGTATAAATATTTTAACATGTTACGAATCCAAGCAACAACAACATCAGTGCTATCTGCACACCTCTAAGAACAGGTAATAGAAGGAAGTATAGTTACACATAAAACATCTCCGTATATAGCGCCATATTGCCACAGTGTGCCACATTGAGCTGCCATCACTAAAGCTACGACGACGATTTTTTTATGCCATCTCTAAAGCCGCCTTCACACATGTCACATAGGTAGCCAGATTAATAGTGAAGTTGCAAAAGTTGACAATGAGCTTAGATTACAGTTTTTATTAGAGATGAAAGGGATAGTGGTTTGGCCGGATACCGGATACCGAATATTTGGCGAGATGGCCGAATATCCGGCTCATTGTATCGTTGCGCATGTTGATGTCACATTATTGTGACGATCGGATCAATTCGGACGGTTTCGGAACTTTCGGGTGTTATCGTGAATGATCGTGCACAGCGGATTACCTTCTTCTTTACAACCTCCTCCACATGACTAGCAAATGAAAGGGTATGACAAGTAAAATACAATGAGCAGTGTGATTTCATTCCAAATTCAAAATGGTGACCGATAATATTGAATTGTAATAAAAAAGAAAAAATAGTTTAAGTAATTTAGGTGCATAATTATAAAAGCGTGAGTAATAAAATTTATGATAGTCACGGCCTACGCTTTTATAATTATGAACTTAAATTATTAAGGTAGTTGTCGTGGTACAATATTGTCAAAAAGTTATAGATTATACGCGCTACAAAAGTATACTAGCTTGTAGCTAAGTGATCGATAATTTGTACGCAAGACTGTACCCGTGGAAACGTAACCCATATATATGCATGTATACTTTTCTATAGATTGTTGAACTTTAAACCGTTATTTATAAATAATTAGACGGTCAAAAAATGTTTCTTATTTTTTTTAAACTCATAACAAATGCTTTGAAAGACTGTCAGTTTTTGGAAAGTTTCTGACAGTTAGTCCTTTTTTTATAAATAAGAAACTGGTTCAGAACTACAAAGATCGTATACAATCAATGTTAATTGAATTTATTTCGGATTATATACGGTCGATCGACTTCAAATTTTCAGGGTAATTGTATTATCAGGTCCTTAATAAGTATACAAATATTAAGAATTTTCTGACGGTGTGCCTTAACCACGACAACTACCTTAAAAATTATGTTTTCTTTTTTTAGTACAATAATATACTATTTGACTCGCCAGGTCGAGTTTGTTTAAATAGAAACCGTAACGTGTGAGTACAGCTTTAGTAGACAGTATCTTAATGACGTACCTTGCGCCCCGTCTATGAGTTTCACATCTACCAGGCTTATTTATGCTGCATGTAACTCAACACAAAACCTAATGTACAAAATAACTTACACTGATTTACTTTTATGTTAAATTTTTGTTTATACAAAAAAACTTTCTGTTCTATGTACTTTTTATTCAAAGATAGAACCTCAAATGATTTTAAACATTATAGGCTTTATAAACATTTTATAAAATTTTACGTTGCACAACTGTGGGGCTTTTTTTACTTAAGAACTAGCTGCTACCCGCGGCTCTGCGCGCGGTTGAAATGAAACACGTCAGCGATAACAATAGTGGAGCCTTTGGCTTCACCGGCGCCATCTAGTTGCGAGTTACAACAAAGTAAATAAAAACCTCCATAAAAAATTGATATGTATGTATGACAACTTTCATGGTGATCGGTCAAACGGTGTTGAAATCTATTAATCTCAAACAGACGAATATCCATTTTTATATAATAGTAACTTTTCGTAGATTCTGAGAACAGAACAAACATTTTTTGTTAAATTCGCGCGAAGTCGCATGTAACAGCTAGTGCTTTTTCTAAAATAAAAGTAGCACAAGTTACTCCTTATATCATCAGCTATTTGCCAGTGAAACTCCTGTGAAAATCGGTCCAGCCGTTTCGGAGATTAGCCGGAACAAACAGACAAAAATTTTAACAAAGTATTCGCTATTCAGAGGTTAATGTAATTAATTATTGTTGTGTTTATTGCAGTGGATAGTTCACTATATGGTATGTTCACTATTGTAAGAAATAAAATGATGAAACCAATAAATGGACAGGCATTCAATTATTAAATAAAGTATATTCAATTCAGCTATGCCATCAATGTGAACTCCATCCTGTCTCGACACAGAATGCTGCTGCATTGACTTACAATATTAATATACGCAGCTTACGTAACATAGACAATTCATAGGACAATACTGAATAATATTCGTTTAAATACTATGGATCAAACATTCGTTTACACTATATTGAGACTCTACTGTATCTAAAATACTTGACTATGACAATAATATTAATTATTAATAATCATGATTTAATTTTGAAAGCTTTGTAGAGCAATACTGTTTACGGTTCAATATGAACAGTATTTTTAACCAATATATCGTCAGTTAAAATAGATGGTCGTATTTTATGTAATTACAGCGCCTTTACCCTATCTGAACAACTTTAGTACCATTTTGAAGTAGTCTACACGTACATAAATGTCGAAGGAAAGGGGAAACCATGTGTCGTTCAAACTCACTATTTTGCACTAGCAGCACCTACATAACTGTATGTTACATAACTATAATATGCTACCGGTATCCTGTCGATTTGCGAAATACTTAGATATTCTGCAAACTCACCAATTCAAAGTACGTGTAAATTGAATGGAAGTTTGGATAAACTGCGAATTGACTTAGGCATTTTAAATAATCTGCTAAGTGTCTGTTGCAATAGTCATTACTACCGCTTGACGATAGGCATAACCTTACATTGACATTTAAAAAAATAACACATTTTATTCTTGCATCTAGTTGTATTAGGCTACTATTTACCAGCTGTTCAATATATCCCCTTTATCAACAGCATAGCTCTATCTTAAGAGCAATTGGATGTGTATGTGCATGAAAAATACACTTACTCACGTTTCGGAAATCTCTTAATAGTCTTAACAGTGTTGGATCACTTTCACACAGTTTGTGCTGAGACCCAGCGGTAAGAGCCGAGGTAGGCAAAAGACATATTGTGGGTGTGACCTTTAGCTCTGTCTCGCTCAAATCATTCGCACGTTACAATTTTTCGCTGGTGCCAACTACGAGGATAAAAGATGCTATTACAAGGGTGCCGCTGTCAATTGAAGAAGTCACTTTAGGTTTTTGAGGGAACAGTTTTGTGAAATAAGTACGAATAAGGTCGTAGTGTGACATTGAAAACGTGTGTTTTTTGGCACAATTAATGCCAACTTTTTTCTAGTAAATTGTACCTACATAAATTAAAAAAGTAGTCCATTAGGGACCTAGATTTGTCTTTTGTTTTCCTTACAGAGATTTTTGCAGAATGTTGGCGAATAATCAGTTGACAGCCGAAGCTCTATTTTTGGCTTAAATTCAGAGCGTTCCGACAGCCTTAGTGCTTCAAGATAATCTAGAAAGATGTACCATTCCCCTCATATGACTTTTAGTTAAGTTTTTGTACTTTATTTGATCTAAATAAACGATCTAAAATCAAATAAAATTAGCATAAGTTTTACACAAAATTTTGCACACAAAAAAATAAATTTGAAAAACATTATTGAGCAAGCCAAATTTGTCAGTATTTTTAACACGTAAAAGGTAAAACTTCAAAATAATAATTTGCCTTCCAGTAAGCTGAAATCTACTGTCGTGCTATAAAGAAATATTGACGAAAATCATAGCTTTTTATTCCATTTTTAGGGCAGAAGTATATTTTGAAGTTTTTACGCAGTAAGCCTAATAGTGAAGATTAATGCTTAATCACAGCTAATAAAAACAGTAATAAAATGAATTTTGGGACCACAGTTCTAAATTACCCACGAGCATATTTTACAATCTGAGAAATCAGGCACCTCAAGAGATACATGTCTTACGTAGATAACAGATTATAAATGGAAATATAATTTAGACAATATTTACAATATTAAGGCGACCAAAAGGTAACTAAAATTTTGTAAATAAAATATTACAGAAAAAAAAACTTTTATAAAGACAAGTGTATAAAAAAGGATAAAAATAGTTTTTTAATAAATAATAATATTGACTCTACCAACAGTAATAGAATATTAAACAAAACGAAACCACTTGCAATTACTGTTCAATCCAATTTTTTATTTACAAAACGTTTCAACCAACGTTTTGTAAATAAAAATTTAGATTGAACAGTAATTGCAAGTGGTTTCGTTTTGTTTAATAGTTTTTTAATAATTTAAGTACATAAATATAAAAGTATGGGTTGTAAGCTCTATGATTCACGCTATCATAGAGCTTACAGCCCGCGCTTTTATAATTATGAATGACAATACAATAATTCAATAAGTTTGTCCCATTATCCTGACCAGAACCTTCAGGATAAAAAAACTTTAAAAAAACTAAGACAGCACGCTTTTATTGACTAAAAAATAACTTGACAAAAAAATTAGCGTTACTGTAAAAAGCATGGAGTGCTTAATATCGGTAATAAATTTTTCATTTACTAATTGTAAACGTAGAGCTATTATGAAAATTTAAATACCATCCAACGCTTTTTATAGTAAAACTAATTTTGTTGTCAAATTATTTTGTATTTTTAGTTCATAAAAGCGTGTTGCTTTAGTTTTTTTAAACTCTAATTTTATTTCTAATATTTTTTAGATGTATCTACAGTTCTAGCGATCTTGCCGGCATCAGCTTTAAGCATAGGCAGAGTAAAGCTATGTACTGGTGAACACGAGTTCAACATCGATCTGGCAATAACAAAGTTTAGATTGCGGTGTTCAGAGAGTCGCGTCGGTGGAATTTTACATCGTTCTCATATCCCCACTCCCACCCGAGGCGACGCCATCATCCTTATATATACTGTTGCTATTTCACAGCGGGTGACGATTTCATCTCAAACTGCATATATACCCGTACTTACTACTATCAGTTAAGGTGCATTCAAACTATACAAGTGTGTTTTAAAGACGAACATTGCTGCCATGTTCCGCAACACTTAAGTTGTACTGTGATTATATCAGATGTCTGACAGAAATGTCCTCAAAACGCAACACTTTTATAATCTAGATCAGAGGCTCCCAACATTTTTTTGAACCACCACCCCCTTTAAAAGAAAAAAAATTCCAACGCCCCCTAGTCCGTAATAGTTAATTTTATATAAAATATCTCTTCAAAAAATTGGTTTTTGAAGAAAAGTTTTTGATAATAACTTTTCGGCACTACAAATTTGATATAAATGATAATACTACTAATAATGAAATACAAATTTCTTTTTAATTTTCTAAGAAAAAATTCGGAAACAAATTTTATTTAAAAGTGGTGAAAAATGATGTTAAGGGTTATTGATAACCGTTTTAGAAACATTCTCGAAAAAAAAATTCCCTACAGTTTTTGGGTAACCCGTTCAACTCCCCTACCCTATTTTTAGAGTATTTTATTATATTAGCTTCCTAATTAGATAAGTACGCCTCGGCTGCCTCAAGGCCTCTCATTTGTCTCTGGATCCGCTCCTTCTCCCATGGAAGGCTCCAGCATCCACTGGACGAAGCTACCGCTTCCGTTGGGGATCTGTGCTCAAGATAGACTCAAACATCAAAAATTGCAAAAGAAGTTACAGCAAGCAACAGATGATTAATTAAATCGATCAAGCGGATCAAAAACGGCAGAAACGAGATTTTTTTATCTATAACGTCTCCCGCAACCTACCTTGGGAATCGATTTCCGCAAAAGAAACATGCCTGCCAAATTTCAAGTCTATAGATCTAATAATTTCGGAAATATCGTGATGACCAAGTCTCCTATATATACATATGTATATTGATATACAGATTGTATCAACTCAAAGCTGTCCATAGGGCACTCTGTGTGTAAGACAGAGCTCTATATACAAACGATAAGTAAGAGTGAGATAAATGATCGCTAATAGGTAGTAATTACTGTGGTTACTGTAAAATAAATTTAAATAAACGTCTTTGTTTTCTAAGTAAAAGTAGCCATTTTATCAATTAATGACAGTCTGTAGTCACTACCGAAATTATTGATAAAATGGCTATTTATACTGTTCACGATAAAATCCAAATAATTAAATGGTTTTATGGTGGTAATTCAATCGTCGACGTAATAAATTTATTTGTAGCTGCCTTTGAAAACAGACCGACTTCTTCTAATAATTTAAACGAACAAAAAATACAAATTTCTAATGCATGTCAGTCCGTTGGCCATGAGATGTTAACCAATGTGAGGAAAAGTATTTATAATCGATTAGGTTATTGTTTGGCAGAACGTGGAGGTCTTTTCGAACACTTAATAAATTAATTATTAAAATTATTGTTCAAACTGTTGTACCAGACATAATAATAATACGAATTAATATTGCGGTTTAGTTGTTTTAGTTTGTAAACTGGTAAAAAGATTTACAAGTATTATTTATTTACAGTAACCACGGTAACTATTAGCGATCATTTATCTCACTCTTACTTATCGTTTGTACATAGTGCTCTGTCTTACACACAGAGTGCCCTATGGACAGCTTTGAGTTGATACAATCTGTATATTTATAATTGGACTTTCATCACCTATTTCACCACTTCAAGTGTTTTTTTTAGACAAAATGTAACCTATGTCCTTCCTCAGTATGCAATCCACCTCCTTGCCAAATTTTATCGAAATCTGTTTAGCCGTTTTGACCTGAAAAGATAACAAACAGATTTTCGCATGTTTAATATTAGTAATGATTTGAAAACTTACTTATAAAAAGGTTAGGCCCCAGTTTCCTTGGTATTTTCATGAGTTAAATACGATATTCTACTGTTTTTATAAATATTAGATGAAGACTAAAACGTAGAACGATAATGCGCGTGAAATTACTAATTATATCCGAATATGACTTTTTGCCACCTGGAAATAACAAGGTTAGGTGTTTTCCAGCTCTGCTGTGTTTCAGCGTAGCCAATATTTTGCAGCACAATCGTGCTGCGGAGTGTAACACAAAACTAAAGATGCCTTAACGATGCCTAGATGGAATCTTCCTATATTATTGTTTAAAGCCGCTAATTGTCAAGGTTGTCTAAACCAGCAGTTCTCAAACTTTTTTGGCGCCAGAAGCCTTTGGAAACCCTAAATATTTTACGGAGCTTTAAAATAAACAAAACCTGGTTTTATGTCCATTCTTTAATGAAAATCATACAAAAGTACTATATTGATTCCACTAGAAATTGATAAAATAGTTTCCATTTAAGGGGCGGTATGAAATTGTTTTCTTTTGTTTTTGAACAACTGTTTAAGTCGGTGTTTCGTTCTTTAGATTTATATTATTTCGATGGAGCCCTCTCGGAGGTTTAACGGAACTCCAGGGCTCCGCGGAGCACACTTTGAGTATGGCTGGTCTAAACCTATTAAATTCATAACTATCGACTGTCGTCTACACTGAACATTAAACATTAATGTCACACGGAACTATTTGCAAAAAGCCAGACACTTTTTCAGTGTTTTAAAAGTATTTTTGGGAAAGTGTTTTAAATCGTGCATAAGTTCCCATATATAAGTTCCCAAAAATAGTCTTAAGGCTTTCGGAACGCTCTAAATTTTAACCAAAAATAGAGCTTCGGCTGTCAACTGATTGTAGACTTATTCTAACATTCTGCAAAAAATCTTTCTCTATAAGGAAGATAAAGGACAAATCTAGGTCTCTAATGGACTACTTTTGTAATTTATGTACGATTTACTCGGAAAAATTTGGCATTAATTGTGCTAAAAAAACACACGTTTTCAATGTCCTTATTCGTACTTATTTCACAAAACTGTTCCATCACAAACCTAAAGTGACTCTTCCTTTTTCGGAAAGGTTTTTTAAATCTTTATAATATTTCCAAAAATTAGAGTAATCAATTGATAGCGGCACCCTTGCAAAAAAAATTTTTAGCCTCGTAGATGGCATCAGCCAAAAATTGAAACGTGCGGATGATTTGAGCGAGACAGAGCTAAAGAAGGTCACACCCACAATATGTCTTTTACCTACCTTGCCCCTTACCGCTGGGTCTCAGCACAAACAAAATTCAGAGCGTTCCGACAGCCTTAAGGCCCGGAGAAAGTGTCTGGCTTTTTGCAAATATTTCTAAATATTTCCAATGAAGTGGCTATAAAAATTTCAGCGTAAATCAATTACTTATTTTTTTCATTTTTGAAAATTCAACTTTGGAGTATTTTGGTTCAATGTTATCCCCGCCCAAAAGTGCCTCATTTATTTATTTATTTAAAATCAACTTAACTTTCGAATAGTACTTGTTGGCTCTTGAATCAAACACTTTTTTTGGCACATATTTTTTAAACCTTTCCTGTATGCGCAGTACCTGGTGTACCCAGGTAGGACAGACAAACACTAATTTACCTATATATCTTATATTATATACTATTGTATAAAATTTCTACCTGAATCAAACACTTCATGAAACGGGTGTCAGCAGCTCTTGGACCCTTACCTAACAGACCGTATAGGGTTAGTATATGTTAGTTTCAAACGTTATGTTCTATCTATTTTCCGCGGATAATCTAAGGGCAAGAAAAGACAAGAGCATGAAGTTTGAGTAGGTACAGAATCTCTTATTCAGCATATATTTTAATACACGCTGTTTGAGACTTTTTAGTTCCAAACGCCTTAGGGGCAACAGTGCCATTTACCGCCCTATCGTCCCCCTATATTAAACTGGCATCGAAACCCCAAGTGTTAGCTACTATATACTATATGCTCATATAATATGGTACATTCTTTTTTTAAGAAGCTTTTGTTGTTCGCCGCCAGCATAACTAAAAAACTATCTTCAATTTAGATATTTTAATAGAAGACCTATGTCTATCATATAAGCAAATGTTCAGCCTACAGTATTTAAACGAATCTTATTCAGTGTGTTATATTGTTCTGCGGATTGTGTATTGCTTTATGTTATGTAAACTGCGCATTACTGATATTGTGGAGATTGTAAACGGATGCAGGGGCATTCTATGTTGAGACAGGATAGAGTTCACATCGATTGTGTTTCCGAATTCAAATATATTTTATTTATTCACTGAATTATTTATTATTTATTGATTTTATCATTTTATTTCTTTCATTATACTACTACATTTGAATTTCGTTTAAAAAATGTTCGTTTGTCATGAAAGGTTTTGGGGAAAGACGAAATATAGAATATTTTTTGAGTAATATAAATAAATAATTTTTTTTATATAATTGATTTATAAAATTGTATTCTTGTAGTCTCTTTTTAAAGTTATTGAACCATGTTATTTATGCAAATATGTGTAATAATTTGCGTTTCAAGCGTTTAGATTATTTTTCAAGAAATAAATTTAGACTCCTTCTTCAGATTTCAAACAGCGTTCAAGGGAACGAATTTTGAAGACTAAATTATGTTTTCTGAGAGCTACCAATCATTATAAAAAATATTCCAGATGCGTAATTTAAAATAATCAATGCTCGATTTTCGTACATCTTCTAAGCTAAGCATTTTAAAATTATATATATATATATATATATATATATATATATATATATATATATTATGACCGGCTAACTTCTCCAGTGGTTGCGGGGTTGTGGGTTGTCAAACGCGTGGGAGAAACTGAGCACAATTACGAGAAACCGTGACTTACCTGATTAGTAGAAAGTTGTGAACAGGGGACCAAGCAACTTAAAGTGGGTGTTATGCTTAACGTTGTAATATTGAGGGCGCCTAGCTGAACGATCCACCTGCCAGAAACGTCTCACTGTTCAGCCGACTAGTGAGAAATTTAATCAGGGAAGTCAAAAATCAAATGAGAATATTTTAAGATATAAATTAATAAACTTTATTGAAAAATCCGGAACTAACTCCGGGTAGCTGAGTCCAGAGGGGAACACTGCCGTAAAATTGAATACAAGGTTATATGGCAACAACACGTATTTCTAAAATAACCGGGAAGCGGTAAATAACTTAACTTTTATCAGATATTGAACGTAAAACGAAATCGGGCTACGATACTTAATGGTTGTGATCACAACGTAAATTACCTTAGAAATAAAATGCTTTAGAAATTAAAAAAAACACAATAACATACATCACATATTAAAAGGTGTCGATATCAAAGATCAGGTTTTCAAATTACAAACCCCGCACTGAGAGCTTTACAATTTTATAAAACACTACTAATATTAATGACGGCAATTTTAAGATAACAAAACTATAAATAAATTCACACGAGTTTAGGGATCGGAAACCTGAACTTAGATTTACAAGCAGATCATAGTAATGAAAGTGAGATCAAACAACAATATAATATAGAAGCGTCAGAAAGTACACGCGAGAGTTGATACACTTGAATGAAAGATAATCACAACGTTATAAGAAATCAAAAAAATATTGTTACGCTTAAACATTTGTAATAAAAATATGTAAATATGCGATCTATTAGCGCGTAAAATGTAGATGTCTGAATTTATCCGTACAAGGTTATACTACATGATATAGTTCAAGACGTTGTGACAGCCTTTAACGAAAATATACACTTTAATAAGTTTACCAAAGCAAATTAGCTGATATTACTTATTCACGGACAGCGATTAAAATTCTAAATTAATGAACGTTATTTGAATTTTTCACTTGAACACGTAATAGCTAATAAATCGTAATCACACTGCGAAATTACATAACACGGGAACTAACGAAAATTTTAAATACCTTTCTGTTGAATGAAAAAGATTGAAAAGGTACTTCCATTGAAGTTTTCCCACCTGTAGGTCTGGAAACCTGGAGGTTACGTGAGCCAATAACCTGTGCGACGCCTAGAAGATGAACGGGGTCGTCTTGACGAATGAATCCAAGATGGCGGCTCCAATAGATATGTAGAAAGTTGATTTAGAAATTTCTATCAATTTCCACGTGAATCCAAATTTGACAACACAATCACTACTAAAGACAATAGAATCGACCACTAAAAGATATCTTCGATAAGTTCGGCACTCTATCACAATAATTATCCATTTAACTTTTAGACACCAGGTACACCAAATATTTGCATAAACCGATACGCTTCACTTATAATAATTCGATACAAAACGGCAAACGAGATAACGAAAATAACGATATACGACGATACGTAGCCTCACTAAACGCGATATTTTTCGATCTTTTCTGTACCCTGAACTTCAGTCGCCAAACGGCGACCACGCCGTTCCACGGCCGTGTCTCCCGTCCCTCCCAACTCAAACGTCAACCTAAAACTACTCTTTTTTTTTTCAATAATCAACTAACTTGTTTTCTTTTTCTCAGCCTGCTGCCATTTGTGAATACACGGCTTACTCTCGAACCCAAAAGACTAAAACTAGGCCAACTAAGTTTTGTTCTTTTTTTTTTATATGCAAGGACAGGGCCTTA
This sequence comes from Venustoraphidia nigricollis, assembly GCA_034508555.1. Lineage (NCBI taxonomy): Eukaryota > Metazoa > Arthropoda > Insecta > Raphidioptera > Raphidiidae > Venustoraphidia > Venustoraphidia nigricollis. The sequence continues at coordinate 8,387,799 of JAVRKA010000004.1, read as the reverse complement.
TTTATGGATGTTCTGGGAGTCTCCTAGGGTCCTTATTTCAACTCGTTTCACAATATATATATATATATATATATATATATATATATGTATTTCTCACATAACAAGTCCTTTCATTTGATGTTACATGATGCACTTAAAAAAAATATTTTTTTTTAATTTTTTAATTTGGCCCCTAAAATTAACCCTCAAAATAGAATTCGATTATTTATGCTACACGTTCATGATTGCATCATCTTATTCTACACGTGCCAAATTATTTTTTCGTTCAGTAGATTCGAAGAAAATAAGCTATAATAGACTGACAGACACACGAGAGTGATTCTACAAAGGTTCAGGTTTTTCATAGAATGTACGGAACCCAAAAAACGAAACAACTTTAACCTGATTGAGAATAGGTCACACTAATTTGACCTAGTCATTTATACTAAAAAAAGAAAGCCTTTCAATCTGTGAAAAATGTAACTCACCGTAGAATATATTACATCTTGCCTTATCTAAACTAACGAAAGAAACAACGCCGACTTACTAAATTCAATTAAAGAAACCATCAAAGAAGCATGTGAAGTTAAACAAAAATATTTGATGTAAATAAGACGCTAATGATCTAAGTTGTCGAGTGTCTTAATCTGCAATATATAAAACAATGCAAAACTGTAATTATTTTTCGGTTTGTAACAATGAAACACGGAGCGTTTCACAAGTACCCAACTTGAACGGTTTTCTTTATTCCGGTGACCGGGCTTCCTCCGGCGACGCCGACACCCGTACTCCATTTATCGGATGTAGGCAGATACTATGACAATATTACGTCTCTGAGATTTCAATTAATATCTCCATCCAAAAGGGGCAAAAACCTTAAAACGGCACAAGGGAAATACACAGAAATACCAACGCCGCTGTAAGCAGTCTGAAGTCCTACACCATCCCATAATACATAATACAGATATAGCATAACACTTAGCGGTTTGGTTGGCTGTTGCATCAAATACAGGTTTCGCAAAAAATCTGTGCATAAAGGTATTACCTTCTTTGTAATCACGTATAATCTTTTTTTATCTGCGACATGTCTTGATATAACAATTCTTGTGATCGTTCTTCTTCTGTATCTAAGTGCAATATCGATCTATATTTTTTGAATCTGGTTAAATCTAGATTAATGTCAACTTGATTTCAAAAAGGTTCATTGGTTATAAGCCTTAGTTTTCTTTAATGTTATTATATAATTTATATTTGTTTTTTAGTATTAGTTCGATGAGAAAATAACCAGTTTTTTTATCTTGAACACTAAGCTATTTAAATTTCATATGTTTCTGATGATTTGAATATGTGAAAAGAAAGAAATGAAAGAAACGTCATTGAAAAGTAGTGGACGGAGTAATCAAGAATGTTAAAGAGTAGGTGATGAAAAGAAAGATCCAAGAGAAGTTTGAAAAGATTGAAAAAGTGGATGGAGGATTATAAAAATAGAGAATAAATGGACGGAATAATGACGACTAGAAAGACGGATATCAAAAAGCATTTAGAGAGACGGAGTGAATGGATTAATAAAGATTAAAAAGAATGATATCATGGAAAATTTTAGACAAGAATCAAAGAATGGTTGGATAGAAAAAGAGTGAGGAGAATTGAAGTTTGGAAGTGTAAGATCAAAAGGGGATTGGATAAAAAAATGAAAGACTGTAAAGAATGCGATCAGATAAATGTTCTATAGAGCCTTAACCTGAAGTCTGGAAGAGTAAAGGAAAATTGAATGGAAAAAATGAAAAAGTAAGACAGGACTTGAAGGAAAGGTAAAACAGAGAAAAATGAAAACTTGTACTAGGAAGATAATAATAGTAATAATAATAAAAAGTGTGTTTAACGTTTGTTTCTCGACTTTATATCTTAACAGACGCCATTCGCACCATTGCTATTTTCCATCTACCACTTTCCGTTATTTTCTACATTTTTAAAACTTCAATTTAAGTAGTAACAATGGGCGAACGAAGGAATTATAGGAAATTAGGATAAGGTAAGTGATTTTTGAACTAGTAGTTTGACAGTTAATCGGTCATGTTCTCAAATAAGGAACTATCTCGATATTAATTGAGGGAAACCATGAGAAACCTCAACAAATAGCCTCGGCGAGAGACAATAGGAAAAAGTCCTGCCCCCGCCGGAATTTGAGCCCGGTACTTCCCGAATGCGAGTCTAAGTGCTCTTACCACTACTCTACCCCGCTCGGTCGTAATAGGAAGAAAACTTTGAGCACTGTATTAAAAATGAATTCTAGGAGTAGTTAAGGTTTCTCCCGCTTAAATATTTTGTGCGAACTATATAAATAAATGTTATATTGACTCGACGCTGTGATATTAAAGTTCTCTCCTAAGAACATGAGCGTAATTTTCAATATATTCTTTATTAGATACATGAAAATTGAATTTCAACGGTGTTTTACACTATTATAATAACGACAGTCGTTTCTTTCTTTCATTCTTAAAGGTGAATGGAGAAAATATCTTTTCGTCGCTTGATGTAAACTTAAGATTATCAGTAATGTTATTTGCTTCGCTTGATTTTATGACAATTTGGACAGAAGCCACTCTTACTTGATCGTAGCGATGACATCTTGCAGCACTGAAAATTTTGCTTAGGCAAATGAGTTGATGGATGACAAGGATGGATGGCTCCAGTAGGTTTGATCCCGAGAGATTGTAAATTATAAGCGATTGACAGCTTTGATCAAACGAATTTTCTGTTCCCAAGTCTCAGCTGTAATCTTAGAATTCGTAAAACAGTAAATAATATAATGACGAAACTACCCCTAAAAAAGAGAGACAAGTGGAAGTAGAACTCGTGCTCTTAGGATTCCGTACCGTTATAAACTTATAATACGTAAAAATTTCACATAAAATTAAAAATTTATTATTTTCGGGTTTTTTTTCTTTACTAGTGTCAATTTCCTGGATTCTAGGTCAACGGGCTTTAACCTATATTGAGAATAATAGCTTTGTCTGCTATAATTGTTAAGAAACATTTATTGTTGTAGCACTATATTAGAAAAATTTGTTATTCCAACACGTCACCGTCGGGATTTAAACCCGAATCTTTCCACTTTCGCGGCGGAATGAGTTAATCAATTACTCTACGGTGCACACAATTCAATTTTTAATCCTTCATAATATAGCGATTTACAACATTCAAATTCACTACATGGGAGAGCCAATTATTTTTTAGCAATAGCTAAACATTAACTCTCACAGTAGCGAGGGCTCTTGAATGAATCAAAGATGAACTTTCCATTGTTAACCTATATGTTTTGATGAGCGTCAGAATAAAAAAAACTATTAAAGCATCGAACATTGCTCTAGCGAGAGGATAAAATGGATTGCGGAACAAACTGAACTTTGTCGTTGGAAAACTATTGTCCCCATACATCGACACAGGTCGCGGTCAGTTTACCAACTGCTAATAACTTTATAATCTCAAAAAAAAAAATAATTTGTGATGTCACTACAAATTTACGGTTTTCAGATTTTTCCCTTTACTTGTGCTATGAGACATTGCTTCTTGCAAATTTCATGATTTTAGGTCACTCTACAAGATTTGATTCCCTTGCGAGTGACAAATTATGCGGCATAAACAGCCGTACCTTTTGATTGCGTTGACTTAGAAGTTTGATTTTTTACAGATCCAATGGATTGCAGACCAGAATATTTGATACTTCTACACCTTCCTGAGAAAAAGGGTCCTGATAGATAATGGTTCCTTTTTTTTGTGGTACGGAACCCTAAAAATATTTCTACGTGTTAATTATTTTATCTATGCTTATTGTTTACATCCATATCAAAGACCGCATTGTTTAATTTACATAGTATTTTTTCACTAAGAGTCCAACAGAACTATGTTTAAAAATTCTGGCCTTTTTAGCAATTATACAATCTGTCAGTCTAATGTTTCATCAAACGAAAAATTAATGTTTATGTTTTTAAAGTGTGTTGTATTTTTTTATTCGATTTTTCAGTAGAAAAATACGCAATTTTCAGAAACTTAGGTTCCACAGTTAGCTCCAAATAATAAACGAAAGTTTGTTACAACTGTTATTTGCATTAAAACGGTTGTGATGTTTTCTTTACAAGAATAGCAATCTGTTAGTACAAAATCTTTATTGTTGAAAACAGGCACCATTAGTGGCTGGCGAAACACTAAAAGGAGAACTTTTAATGTATAATTATGTAATTATTTAAACTATTAAAGCACATACACAACTAGTGCTTGACTTAGATGATCTTGTGAAGATAATATTATGAAACTATTACAATCTTTCCCGTACGCTATAGTCGCCAAGCCCAAGAACAAAAGACATGCCAACACTAGTATTCATAGTTTATTAATTTTAATTCAAAATTAAGATTACTAAGTACTACCTGTTCATTATGCTTTCTTTTTCAGCCCCATAGCTCTATCTAACGAGTAATTGGATATGTGCGTGCGTGTAAAATGCACTTACGTTTCGGAAATCTCTAATTTCAACGAAAAATCTTATACAATCTTTTATGTTAATACTTCAAAATAAACTAGAAATATGTATGTTTCTTACCATATGAACTTTAAGCTAAGTTTTTACAGTTTATTTGAACTAAATAAACAATTTAAAATCACAGAAAAATGAGAAAATTAGCATAAGTTTTACACAATTTTTTGTAAAATAGTCAAAACTTTATAATCGTTAGAAAACATTCATTGTTACAATGTTAAATTAGAAAAAAATATAATTTTTATCCACTGTTACCGTCGGGACTCAAACCCGAATCTTTCCACATTCGTGGCGGAATGAGTTATCAATTACTCTACGGTGCGTTAGCTTAACAGTTAACTCATTCCAATAAAGCAATTGTAACATTGAATTCACTACGTGCGAGAGTCGATTTTATTAGCTAGGTATAATGCTAGACACGAATCCTCTCAGTAGTGAGAGTATGAATGAAACATGTGAAATTGTCTAACGTTATACCTAGCTAAAAAAATCGACTCTCGCATGTAGTGAATTTAATGTTACAATTGCTTTATTAGAATGAATTAAATGTTAAGCTAGCGCACCGTAGAGTAATTGATAATTCATTCCGCCGCAAATGTGGAAAGATTCGGGTTTGAGTCTCGACGGTGACAGTGGATAAAAATTATAATTTTTTCTAATTTAACATTGTAACAATGAATGTTTTCTAACAATTATCATTAGGCATCTACACCTTATGTAGAGATCGTAGGAAATATATTTATCAAAAAACTTTATAAGCCGTTGGAAAGGACACAAAAGTATAAATGCGGAGGCCGGGTGGTCCGAAGCTCGGAAACCACTAAAGAGGTTTGGTTTGACCGTAACTTGTTCAAAATAACCTTTACAAAGAGGATGCAGAGTAGTACTTCAAAACTCTGGCCAAACTGATTAACAATGAAGTGTAGTAAGTACTTGCTTTATACTTCTCGAAACAATATAAGGTGTCGCTGCTGATTGATACAACGTCGAAAACTTTAATGGACCAATCAACTTGAAATTTAATCTGTACATAAAGTTAAGATTCCTTTATAGTCTAAGCCAGTGATTCCCAAAGTGTGCGCCGCGGTTCCCCGGGGAACAACGGTGTCGTCATAAGGACGCCGCGAGATATCGGCGCTTAAGGCACTGCGGTTGTTTTATTGGGACGCCATGAAAAGTTTTGATTATTTTATAAAATTGCAGATAACATTGGAAGTATAGAAATATCAATGCGTTTCTGAATTAGAAATGAAGAAAAACTATTAATAACATAGGGTTTACCGATAACCAATGTTTTGACTTGGGGCGCCGCGGAAAAAATCTGATATTTTAAGGACGTCGTAAACTGAAAAAGGTTAAGAACCCCTGGTCTAAGCTACATGTATTCCGATATGTGATATTCATTAGATATTTTTGAAGTTATACTTCTTTTGGCTCATTGATGGTAAAATTTTCTTTGTTACGAAAGATGGGCACGCAGCATGCAACGAAAATAAGACACCATGAAGTTAGATGTTAATGTAATATAAATGTACTGCGTTAAAATCGTCGATAAAGCTGTCTCTTCAATTCAGTATATAGTATTACTTTGTATTCATAGATGACACGTCTCATTTCTTTATTACAATGTCCACCTATTAGTAAGCAGGCTAACTTTTAACTATATTTATCATCTCCCTAAACATCCTACTTTATTTTATCAATCTGTAACGAAATTAACCGACGTGACCATGTTTATAGCTTCTTACGTCCAACCTTCTACTATTCTAGTAACCTTGTGTAAACAAATGTTTGACCTATAGTATTTAAACGAATGTTATTAGTGTATTTGCCATATGGCAACATACACTATTGGCGTCGGTCGGATGGCGGGACCTAGGGGTCGGACCAAAATTTCTCGACGTTTCATAACCTCCTAAACACTTTGCCACCATTTTTAAAAATGTTTATATATATATGTATATATATATATATATATATATATATATATATATATATATTTATATATATATATAGGTATATATGTGTGCGGGCTATAACTTTCGAAGAAGTTAATTTATTTTAACGAAATTTGGCACACATGTTGGAATCCATCACTGCACGAAGCCTATTTAAAATGGGCCCAATCGGGTCATTTTAAGGGTAGTTTTTAGGGGTTGAAAAAAGTTTTTGGGCCCAAAAATACCGAAAAAATTCTCAGAATCGTTTCAAAATTGAAATTTAACCCTTAAGTAGCAATTAAAAAGTGCTCCTAAAATTATAAGCAAATCGGCCCGACAGGAGCGGACTTACAAATTTTATGAAAACACTAGTTTGCGGATACGAATATACTTACTGAAGGTCGTATTTAATTTGGTGCAGATGCTGGATTGATAACAATATTTCAACTAATAAAATTATTATGTAAGGGGTGTATTAAGGGGTTCAATGTTTCTTTATTTTGTCCAAAAACAAACTTAATTTCATTGAATAAAGCCACAATACCTGTATTAGCAAATACACTATATTGTCGACAGGGTTTTGGCACTGCGACCCGGGTTATTCAGTATTGTCCTAAGAACTGTGTAATGGTTTATGTTATGTAAGCTGCGTTTTGTAAACGAATGCTTGACTTATAGTATTACGAATATTATTCAGTATTGTCCTATGAATTGTGTAATGATTTGTGTTATGTAAGCTGCGTATACTGATATTTTAAAGATTGTAAGTGGATGCAGTAGTATTCTGTGTCTAGACACGATGGAGTTCACATTAACTGTATTGCTGAATTGAATTCTTGGTTTCATTATTTTATATCCTCCACTCGCTAAGTAGCCACGAACATTCCACCAACTTTGCATTGATGACGTCATTGGATGCCACATAAAACGCGATGCAATATTCCCCTATAAAATTTAATACTTAGTTTATGAATACGAAACATTGTAAGAACAAGAGAGTCGGTCGGTCGAAGATGCTACTTTCGTCGCCTCTGCAGTGTTCTTATAAAAGAGAAGGAAGGCGTCGCGGCGCTCTTGGCATTACACAAACACTCTCAGCTGCTGCTGCCGCTGCGGTATGATGTGCAGCTCGCTTGTCGAATTATGGTTAAACTTGACGCCACACCAATGTTTCCCATTCACCGAGTTTCAGAAGCATGCATACAAAAGCTATTGTAGTTTATCCGCGTACAAACATCATACCAACATTACCAACCTCCTACCCCTTGTACCTACACGTTAATGCCATCTCAGTGTTGCCACAAGCTACGAAAAAAATCCCTGTTAGCCTAGTAAATGGACCATACACTTACTAAGATTCGCCAAACGTCATATCAAATAGCGAACCTTCTATTCCGTGCATCATAAACTATTTTGTATGGTTCTTTTGTTATCAGCATAATGTTTCTCTTTTTTTTAGATACTTAGTTGTAAATAATCATTGAAGTAAAACTTCTTTTGGCTAGGGATAGGAAAGTCGACTCTGACTTTAGTCAAGAATCGATCTTTTGATAAAAATAATCGACTTTTTAGGGTCGAGTTGAGCCTGTCTCGAATCGATTCTCACTCGATGACGTTTTGACTTTTTTATACATTACTTAGTATTAGTATAATACTCGCCGTGGTTCTAAAAGGTTCTGAAGCTAGTCACAAACAGCGTCGCAAATGCATATTTTGGTTGTTTTGTGGGAAAGGAAGATTCCTACCACCTCCCAGTTACCGGCACAGTATGTGTACTCGTCGGCGATTGATTAACGTTCGTTGTCTTGTCAATTGTCGCTTTCCCGCTATAAAGTACAATCCAGTACGCCATTATTGTTTCTTTGATTGTTCAAGATGCCTAATACGGTGATTCAGATGATAATTTATCTGCTGAAAACCCCCAAAGTCCCACACTCAAGTACGATCAGGATGGATGACTTTAGTGCAAGGAATTAGACCTTTAGATTAAAGAAAAATTAAAAATAATAATATAGCACGAGTTCGTAGTTTTTCAACCGACTATACCTGTGCAAGCCTCCATTTGCGTCTAACGTTTGTACGTTCAGAATTTAATAAAATATTAAAATATTTAAGTTTGTATAAGTACACGAATTACTAAATTTCTATAAAGTCGACTTAAGTCACAAAAGTCGACTATCAGAGATGATTAATCGACTTCAAGAGTCAAAGAATTTGAAGTCGATTCCAAAGTCATAAATCGATTTAGCGCGCGCTTTTTCCATCCCTACTTTTGGCTAATACGTGAGACTGTTCTGCCAGCTATTACGTATAACCTAAAATTGCTGATTTGGAAGTTATTAGTCTTTTTATATAATGGTGAATAAAAGTTAAATAGTGATATTATGTAAGCAAAGAAAAAAATGGACGAATATTTTTTTTATAATAAACGCACTTTCGACCGGGTATAAATAAAAATAGTATACACCACACAGGCAGAATAGTATGTCGCGCAGTTCAGGAATTTCAACTTTCTGCCCTTTCGGTGTAATATACCTATTATTAAATATCTTGAAAACCGTGATGTTTTGACTAGGGGTCATGTTTTGTTATTTTGATAGCACATGACCAGAGCCTACCACCGATAAAAGTTTTAGTGAAGTTTCCTGAAGCTGATATCAGACGCTTCACTTTTTGTTCATTTCTGTATTTCATTCAGCATCTTTTCCACGAAGTGAAACGTCTAAACACAAAATGAAACAAAAGTCACGAATGCATTTATTAATGAACCAATCCAACGAAGTTAGATTTCGACATTCGGCATCATTCACTCGCGCTCCGAATGAACGGAAAATGAAACGTCTGAACACAAAAGAGAACCTTCATTCGGGTTCGGTCATTTTGTCTTGCGTCTTGTAGCGGACGGACTTGGGACCACGAAACCGCATAGTGAATATATTCTGTCTGTGTATGAGACAAAATGGTATTTAAGTGGAACGACCAAAACACATTGCTGTTTTTGGAGAATTTCAAAAATTATCAATGTCTTTGGAACCACAAACTCGACGAACAACACAATAATCTCTAATTAATGATTAATTAATTAATTAATTATTGATCACAAATCAAACGAATTCCAAGACGCGCAACTTCGACGACATCTTCGAGGAAAATACTGGATGAACTTTCATTTCTATGTCATGCTGTCTGTGCCGTGTGAAGCGGAATGAAAAAACAATGAAAATTCACTCAAGTGAACATTCACCCGAGTGAACCGTCTGATATCACCTTGAGCACCGTGTGAATAGTCAATCATCGTAACAATAATTTTGTCGCGACGGTACGAAGCTGTATTCGATTGAAGCTGTAACATAGGATTACGTGCTTAGAGAAAACGCTGGGTAAAAAGAACAAGTTTAAAAAAAAACAGTGATGGTATTTTCACAGTGCTTTTTCTTTGGTGTAAAGATTTTTATATTGTTCGTTACGGTACCTACTTTGTTGTTCAACTTACGACGTTATACTATAAGGTAAACGGAAACATTCAGTTGAGGTTAGTTCTCAATTTAAACTTCTATAAGCGTTCCTTAATAGGTCTGCAGTACACAAAGCTTATTACAGTAATAATATGTTCAATCTGTTGTGGTGCACTTAATTGAGTCGAGCAAAATACTGCTTGTGCCAAAATCTGCCGTGAAACAATGGCGCTTTAATTGCGTACTTACTTTAAATAAAGGAGATATCGAAATTTACGACGGAGTTTAAATACAGATGAGATGGATATTGAAATTAATTTTTATGGCACCTGACATATGTGCACAAAAATTTACTATAATAATAACTAGCGGATCCGTGCGCATATTTCGCACTGTTAGTGGTCAGTTACGTAGTATAATAGGTGGAATTTTTTTTTATTCTATTCTATTCAGAGACTTCAACGCCACTACGTCACTTAATATTAGTGACAACTGTAAAAATAAACAGACTGTCACCAGATGGCGACATTTGTTTTTTCTGAATGTTATTTTCTGTAATGAAATTGTTAAAATTTTTAAATTGTAATTTTTTATGAAAACATAAATTTTAAGATATTAACTTTGTTTTCGTCATTAGAGAGAAAAATAATCTCCAAAATGGTGTACCAATCATTAATTTTAATACAGTATTAAGGGAGATATTTCCTACCGACAAAAAAACACCTTTGATAAATAATATATACCTACCAATAATAATAATAATGCTTTTAACGTCCGTTTGTCGACATTGTGTCATAACCGCCGTCATTCGCACGATTACTATTTTTCCATCTACTTACCACACTTCTCGTTATTTTGTTAAGTTTTCTTGCTTCAGCTTAATTAATAGCAATAAGCGAATAAAGGAAATCTAGGAATTTACGCTTAGGAAATTGACAATTAATCGGCCATGACTTCGAATACGGAACCATCTCGATATTTATTTGGAGTTAATTGACGGAAACCATAGAAAACCTCAACAGGATGGTTGGCACAAGAATTACTGTTTTTCGGTGAGAGGCAGTAGGTAAAAGCCATAGCCACATCTACCCCGCCGGGATTCGGACCCAGAACCTTCCGAATGCGAGTCTAGTGCTGTCACCACTAATCTACCCAGCTCGGTTTTTGTTATATTAATTAACAAAATACCTGCTACCATTTCATTAATAATTATTATGTTTCATTATTGTCTGGTAAATATTGACTCAAAAAATGTGGAAGCCGGTTATCTGTAGGCCAGTCCTAAAATTGCCCGTTATGTGTTAAATTTTTATTCACAATCGTTTCAAAATTAAAATTTAACCCACTATAGTAATGATTAAAATGTGCCGCCATAATTTTAAGAAAATCGGCCCTAAAGGACCGGACTTACAATTTTTATTAATACTGAAAGGTGTGTTTATTTTGGTGCAGATGTTGGATTTATGTAATATTTTAAATGAGAAAAAAAAATATTATTTTCAGGAGTGTATTAAGAGATTTTTTTTTTGCCCAAAAACAAATTTAAATTCGAAGCGCCATCAAAGCGGCAAAGATTTAATAAAAACGACCTCACTGTTCAGTTGTTCATGACGGTAAACTCTCCTTTATGCTTGACGCCTTTGGGATTTAAGTTGTTCAGTTTCACATTATTAATTGTTATATAATACCTAACGAGTTCCATTGCGCATTTGCATTCCGATATCTATTCTATTATTATATAACCAGTGATTTTCTATATTTACTAGATAAAAATACGATAGCGAACAGTGTGGTGTAATGGTCAGCGTGCACGCTTCTGGATCGGATTGTCGTGAGTTCGAATTCCTCTTCTCTTTCTCATGGATATTTTGTATGATGTCGTTAAAACCCAGCTTTGATATTTAAGGTTTTATATGGGGGAAACCAAATTAAAAATTTTGATATTAATCGCACTTTCGACCGGGTGTAAAGAAAAAACTTTAAAAAAAATATTAACCTCCTTCAAAAAAATCACTAAAAACATGAAAATAAGGAAATTTTAAGGTCAGTACCCATTTAATAAAAGTGAATATGTATTTAAAAGTTTTAGTAATGAAATGGGCTTCCATCTCAAAATTTCATTATTTTCATCTTTTTAGTGATTTTTTTGAAGGAGGTTAATGTATGTTTTTAGTTTTTTTTATTTTTTACTTTTCAGTGGATTTGATTTTGCACATTTTTATTAATAATAATAAATGATAATAAAAAAACTTCGAAACCGATTTAAATAAAATGTATGTGCGATCAGCCGTATGCCCTATTAAATACGAAAGAAATCATCAAAATCGTTTTACAAATGCTGGCGATGTGGAGTAGCATTCATATAAAAAGTATAATTTTATAATGTCATTTAAAAACGGATGAACCAATTTTAATACAAACTATCCGGTAGCATTCTGAACCAAATGGCGTTGATATTTTTGAGATCGGTTCATAATTGACGGAGTAATAGCGTAACAAACATACGAGAAAAAAGACAACCGAATTGAGAACCTCCCCTCCTTTTTTTTGAAGTCGGTAAAATAGTATACATCACACGGGCAGAAGATTGCAATTTGTGAACTGTGCGACATCATGTCGCGCAATGCCTCTGTAATTAATCTACTAACCTTCTATAATAGGTACCTAGATAGTAACACTCAGTTATCAGAGATAAAAAATTTCTCTGTGTATAATATATTTCAATGAAATTCATAATTTAATAAATCTTTTTATGAACAGCAAAATTTTTCAATTATTACAGAGTTTTATTAGGAATTAAATAACTCTTTCTACCTGAATTTGTATCACAATGACAAATTACTATGATGTTGCGTAACAGAATTTATCTACATTGCATCGGCTGCATGCCTGAGCTTGCAGTTAAACTCGCAGTCTCAAATCTGACTTTGCGTGTGAACCAATGTTTCAAAATAAATTGTGATTCATAATTTTACACTATTTTAAATTTTAAACTCTCGATAAGTGAAGTTGTTAAGTTGACTTTATTATTTTAAAACATTTCTTATATTTTCCGACTTTTTTGTGTGTAAATATCTTGACTGGCGGACCAGTGCGTAGTAAAATTTCAATTTTTTTTTGTTAAACATATTTCTTGAGTGTATCGCGTAATTAGTGTTTTTGATTGTAACAAAAAAATGATATTTTGCATTCTTGTATGTTGTTTTATGTTTTAATTTCGTACCACGTGTGTGATGTGTGCAGTGAGAAAAACAATGTGATTTTTTGTGGATAAAAATTATAGAAATGATTTTATTTAGTGCATGTAAAAAATTTCAGTAACTCTACCACTCTTTTAATGTTGCTACGGACATCGACTATGGCTAGTTATATTGGTAAGTTTTATTAATAATATCACTCTAAATTATTCTATGCTTTCGCTTGTTGCACAAATGGAATGAGGCAGCCTCTGAAATATCTCCCTTGACACTGTATCAAAATTCATGTTTGATATACCGTTTTGGAGATTATTTTTCTCTCTAATGACGAAAAATAAATTAATATCTTAAAATTAATGTTTTCATTATAAAAATACCGTTTAAAATTTAGCCATCTGGTGACAATCTGCTTATTTTAACAGTTGTCGGTAATGTTAAGTGACGTAGTGACGCCGAAGTCTCAGTATAGAATAGAATAAAATTTAATTTGCTTATTTTAACAGTTGTCGGCAATGTTAAGTGACGTAGTGACGCCCAAGTCTCAGTATAGAATAGAATAAAATTTATTTCCACCCTACGATATTGCATAGCTGACCACTAACAGTGCGAAGTATTCGCACGGGTCCGCTAATACAATATAATGACGTAATAATATATCTATAGAATATATAAAGTCACTTATTATAACATTTCACATCGGAATATAAATTCATGTAGGCAGTGGAAAGTTTCAATAAATATTTATTCAAAATTAATTTATATAGAAACATTTTACATTATTACATTCATTTTGTACAAATCGATTTGACAGAATCGGATTTTTATCAAAAGTGACTACGTGAATATACTTGTCTGCAGTAGTGAAATTGTAATATTAATTTGTTTAAATTTACTTGATAACTGGTGTATTTAGCAGTTCACAATATTAATAATAATTAATATTTAAAAAAACACATCAGTACGGTGTATAGATTGGTCGTGTATTGAAAAGTCAGGCGTTATTATTTTTTTTTTCTTTTTAGTGGCTTATGCGTATTTTGCACGATATTAACCGCCTTCTTCCTTAATATTTTAAAACTAAACTAGAAAAAGAAACTGCTGAATCGATTTAAGTAAAATTTATGTGAGACTATACTGAAGGTTTGTCCTTGTAAAAACAAAAAGAATCATCAAAATCTGTTCACAAATGCTGATAATATGACGCGACATATATAAAAAAACTGTTTTTTGAAGTCAGAAGCGACTACGCCGATTTAAAAAAAATAATATATAGTACCTAAACATTCTCTCCCAACCAAGCAATATTTCTTCTAAACAATTTGTACCCTGTATATTTTAATTTGTAATTATTTGTAACCAACTTTTTTTAATTTGTAACCGAACCGTTCCCGAGTTATGACCGGTTTCTCAATTCAGTCAACAATGTGTTACCATCGAGAAATCGCTCATATCTCGAGAACGGTTTGGTTACAAATTCAAAAAAGTTGATTACAAATAGTTACAAATTAAAATATTAAGATCACAAATTGTTTCAAAAAAATTTGACGAGTTGGGGGAGCTACGTGAAGTTAGCCCCCCATTGAAAAACCGGTCATAACTCGGGAACGGTTCCGTTACAATTTAAAAAAAGTTGGTTACAAATAGCTACAAATTAAAATATTCAGGTTAAAAATTGTTTGGAAGGATTATTTCTTGGTTAGGGGTAGGGTTGACAACCGTTCCGCTATACGCGGGACGTCCCGTTTCTGGATACCCTTAACGAGACGTCCCGCTCAGGGTGTGTGCGGGACGCTAAATATCCCGCTTTTTACGGTTTTTACAATTTTGTATTTAAAAATTAAAAAAAACCCGGGTCGCAGTGCCAAAACCCTGCCGACAATATAGTGTATTTGCTTATACAGGCAGTATGGCTTTATTTTGCGAACTTAAGTTGGTTTTTGGGCAAAATAAAAAATTTTACTCCTTAATACACCCCTTAAAATAACATTTTTTTTCTTAATTGCAATATTATTATAAATCGAACCTCTATACCAAATTATATAGAACAGACAGTAAATAATTCACTATTTGTAAACTAGTGTTTTCATAAAATTTGTAAGTCCGGTCCTGTCGGGCCGATTTTATTTAAATTTTAGGGACACCTTTTAATTACCACTAAAGGGTTAAATGTCAATTTTGAAACGATTCTGAGAATTTTTTCGGTATTTTGGGGCCCAAAAACATTTTTCAACCCCTAAAAACTACCCTTAAAATACCCCGATTACGCCCATTTTAAATAGACTTCTTGCGGTGATGGATTTCAACACGTGGACCAAATTTCGTTAAAATCAATTAACTCTTTCGAAAGTTATATATATATATATATATATATATATATATATATATATATATATATATATATATATATATATATATATAAAGAAAATTTCACGTTTTTTTGTATTCTCAATAAAATTAGTTGGATCCCGCTTTTTAAACCCTTGTCCCGCATTTGAAATCATTATTTCCCGCAAAGTATTTTAAAGTTGGCAAGCCTAGTTAGGGGGCTAACTTCACACACGTAACATTCTGTACAAAATAAAAAGTCCAGTTTGATATAAGAGAAGAAAATAACTTTTGTATTTAATGTAACGCTATTTAACGGGACAATAAAATATCAACGTATTACGTCAGCAAGTTAATTTTACGATGCCGTCTTCGAAAGAAAAACAATATTTGCCACATTACATTAATAAAATGAGTGTATTTTTACAATAAATTATAATTCTCACAGAGCAAGTGCGAGTGTCGTAAAACAGCATAGTGGCTGAACTTTTTCTAATTTTTTCCTCTTCGCTACAAGTATAATGCGCATAACTCATTTGGTGGAATGCTATAAAAATGTAGACACCTTTGCACTTTTTATTTGTTGGCATAAAACAACTTTTCTCCAGTTCTTTTTGTGTTCGGACGTTGGATAAACTGAACGCGACCCAGGAATTACGCTATCGAAGATCTTTAAAGATATATTATAAAAGAATATTGATATTAATATAAATGATATATATCATTTCTGTTGGAGAAAGTTTGGATAAAAATGCGTGGAAAAGGATTAATTGAGAAACAATACTGAGTTTAAAATTGCATTTATTTAGTGTCGTTTCGATACACTTCGTATCATCTTCAGAGTTTCAAATGCTGTCAAATCATATCGGTATTTTGTCGAATGAAAATAAAGATAACAACTAATTAAAAAACACTTGAAAATTCTACAAATAATTCCTTATTTCACGACGATCGTTTCGGACAATAAGTCCATCCTCAGGAGTACAAAAAAGTTTTTGTACTCCTGAGGATGGACTTATTGTCCGAAACGATCGTCGTGAAATAAGGAATTATTTGTAGAATTTTCAAGTGTTTTTTAATTAATTGTTATTATTAATCATGTTCTACCACGTGCCGAGTGAAAAATCAGTGCAAATTAAAAATAAAGATTGTGAACATGGTGTGTAGGCTTCACTAATGTACAGAAATTGTTGTTAAAATGGTTATGTATTAATAAAAGAATATAGGTATTGGTTCAAATTAGTTGATGTCATCAAGGATCACAATCTCTCTAATTTGTCATTTAATTGGAGTCAACATTGTATATTATTTCTCAAATGTGTTTTTGTCGGTATAAAATATCTCCCTTACTGCTGTATCAAAATTAATGTTTGATACGCCATTTTGGAGATTATTTTTCTCTCTAATGACGAAAACTAAGTTAATATCTTAAAATTATTGTTTTCATTAAAAAAATTACAGTTTAAAAATTTTAACAATTTCATTAGGTACTTACAGAAAATAACATTTAGAAAAAACAAATATCGCCATCTAGTGACCATCTGTTTATTTTAACAGTTTTCGGTAATATTAAGTGACGTAGTGGCCCTGAAGTCTCTGAATAGAATATAGAATAAAACTTATTTTCACCCTAATATATTACGTAACTGTGAAGTATTCGCACGGGTCTGCTAGTTTATTTGAAGACTAAAATAAAACAGCCTGTATATTTGCGTCAGACAAGATAAAATGAGAAAATATTTAATTAAAGGGCATTTGAGTTCAATACGTAAATAAGTAATACAATTTTCATGTGACGCTCAACGAATAGAATTCTGTCAAAGCTACTGGAGGCTTGTAAATTCTTTTGACTTCGTTTAAAGTATCAACTTTAGATTGAAGGCCTATTTTACTAAAGAAGTTAGAATCCGAAATCATCAAAAGAAGCAACTAAATAAATCTATTAATCCTCCAGCAAATACACGGATTACATCAGAATGGTATAGTTACTGCAATGGAAAGAGATGGCCTGATTTTCACAAAAAAATCCAAATTTCTATAAAACACCTTATCCAATCTTTGACGTTAATGCTTTAAAATAAACTAGAAATATGTACCATTCTTCCCATATGATTGTTAGCCAAGTTTTTGCTCTAAATAAACCATTTAAAATAAGATAAAAAATGAGAAAATTAGCATGTTTTACGCAAATGTTTGTACACGAAAATTTAAATTTGAAAATAATTATTGAGCAAGTCAAATTTGTCAATATTTTTAACATAAGTTTGTAGAGAAAAAACTTCAAAATGTTAATTTGCCTTCCCGTAATTCGGAATCTTGTGACGTGCTGTAAAGAAATATGATGAATATTACGTCTTAATTCAATTTTGAGTGCAAAAATATATGTTTTTTGATATTTTTAAGCAGCAAGCCATATTTTGTGAACCTCAATACTCTATAGTAGCTTTAAAAAAAACAGTACTAAAATGATTTGCAACCAGATTTAGAAATTTCCCGAAAGCATATTTTACAATCTGAGGGATCGGTCATCTCAAATCGAAATAGCCCCGGATCTAGGGGTGCAAATCGGGGCACCTGCTTCGGGCGGCAGTTTAAGGGGGAGCCAAAATCATAATATAATATATTTGAAAATTGATAACAAATTATTTTAAAAAACTTCTTGGTTTCCGGGCTTGTGCGCCGTGGTCCATTGATATTTCTACCTGACGTTTCGTCTACAACTGCGGTAGACATTATCAAAGGCGATGTGGTAGCGGGCGAAGTGCCCTTCTCGGCTGCTCACAAGCAAGTGTGTCGACTACTGCTGCTCCTTCTTCTTTTATGCACCGGTGGTTGTCGTAGTTTGCTCTTCTCTGATTGGTCGTTGGGTTCATTAGCTTAGTGTGCCTCAGTGCTGGTGTCCAAGTTTTACTGAGGTGCAGACCTTCTTCTTTTCGGTTGAAATTATGCGTGTGTTTTTGTTTTTCTATGGCTTCCCTGAATATGCGCGGATAGTAACTCACTGTTTTGTCTATTACCTTCGTATCCTCGAAAAGGATCTTGTGGTTGTTTTTCGAGGATACGAAGGTAATAGACCACGCCGTACAAGCCCGGAAACCAAGAAGTTTTGCAACAACGCCAGCCGTGAAAGCCTACACAATTGGATATTTTAAAAAAATATATAAAAGGGTTCTTATTCTCCCATCCCGATCACAAAGAAATGCCATCAATTATATATTTTTGAGTTTTTTAAACAATTTATCCCAAACGTTGTAGAGAGGGGGCGTCACTATCTGCACGGTTCGAAAATAATTTTTTTCTTCATACCATGCCGAAAGTACGTACTTTCGTATTAGAATAGAATAGAAAATTTTATTGTATAAAGATTACATCTTTTTACAAGGGGGAGGCTTATAATTATGTAATAAATATAAAATTTACATATTTAATAATCTTATATATAATATATACTCATTCTGAAATCTTTCAATCTGAAAGCATTGCACACTACCAATCATTCAGATTGAAAGCTCTCAGCCTGAGGGCATTTCTAATAAACAGAAACAGGTTTTTCACCTTATCGTTATCACATACTACTTATTAACAATCTTTGCATGTAATTACTATCATGTATATTTGCCAAATAATCTTTCGCCTTTTACTTTCGTATTAGTGTGCATGAGAAAACTGTTTCGAATCGTCGTTACAGATGGCATGCTAGTAATTCCAGCAGTAAAACTTTCTACTTAAAAACCGGAGTACGTACTTTCGGCATGGTATGAAAAAAAATAGTTGCAGTTTCGAGGCTGAATCGGATCAACTGTACCAATGTTTGGAAGGCGGAATGTAGGTGTGCTTCATAAAAGTTTTATTAGAACGTTATACAAGCTCCTAGATAAGTAATAAAAGTTGATAATTAAAGGCGTAAAACAGAGGCATTATAGTTTACTTTCAGCGGTTATAATCACATCAGCCAGTTTAGTTTAACAAGGATATTACCAGCCTAAAAAAGTAAATTAAAAAGTTTTTTGAATGACATTCTCTATAAAAAATGTTAAAATTAACTGTTAAATTTTTGTCACATTCATTCACAGTACATACCAAATTGAAAATAATGCGCACGCAGGGAAATAACTACCTCCAAAGTTAGCAGATTACAGATGTGACCTCGTTCCATCTGACCAATCAGCGTTAGCGCAGAGATGATGTCAGCTGACGGACCGTTCATATTTTTGTCAACCTATGATGACACTATCAAAAATGTCATTTATATTTAACTTACAAGACTATGTAAAATAACTCAATTTATTGCAAATTATATCAATATTCTGTCTTTTAATTTTTAACATTTGTTAAGGGGTTAGGTGGGTTTCAGAGGTTCAAAAAAGGGTATTTTTACTATTTTTTTTTAATATATATAATCATATATTTTACTTAAACAATTCAGCGTATCAAAGATACATATTTAGACAGTATTTTGTGAAATTTTTATTTAAAAATTCCGAAAACTCAGCCGTTGGCACCTCATCTCTCTTGACGTCTTAAAAAAATGCTCTTGTCGTGGACAACATAACTCATTATCGGTTCCTCCAAAATCAAAAAACCAAAAATATTTCGTTAGTACATGGATAAATCTCGTTAATGGGCGAAGGAAAAAAAATTAAAATTTGAATTTTTGACAGACTTTGAACAATTTTTTGGTCAAATTTTCGCCATGTATTGGCTCGAAAAAATTAGTTGTAATAAAAAAAAATCCTTCGTTCAATGACTAGATAATGTTATTTCAAAGATGTTTGCAAAATTTGAACAAAATCGCTTCATAGCTTTTCGAGAAATCGTGTCCACCGACTTAAAAAATTGAGTTTTGAGATAAACGCGTTTAAAGTTTGCATTGCTGCACTGACGTAGCCTGATGGGCGGAACTTCCAAAGGGTCTATCTCTTAGAATTTTACTAGAATCGATTTGAAATTTTAGGAGAATATTTTAAACATATTGTACTATTTAATAAGATAAAAAAAAATCGATTTTTGAAATTTTCAAACCCACCTAACCCCTTAAATACAGTGGTACCTCGACATACGAGTTTTATTCATTCCGTAACCTTGCCCGTATATCAATTTGTTCGTATCTCAAAGCAAATTTCCCCATTTAAATTAATTGAAATGCCATTAATCCGTTCTAGCCCCCAAAATGTCACCCCGGTTGTTTTTGTTACGCGGTTTTGAATAAGAAAAATGCATTTATAAATAACTTGAGCTTACGGAAGATACTGACGGAGGCGTTACTTTCTGCTAATTTTCGTCACTGTTTTTCTCTTCACTGGTCTTTGTTTTTTTCGCCATGCTTTCGTTATTTTTCGGGGTGTTTCTTTTCCACGAACTGTGAAAATCTCTCCCACATTCCCAAGATCTCCTTTATCTCACTTGTAGAGATAACCTCTTCCACCTCTAGCTCCTTCTCGAAACCGATTTTTTGTAGAACCTCCGTATGCTGCTGTGACTGTAACTCTTGTACTCCTCGGTCGTCAGTTCCTGAGAGTGCTCCTCGACGAGTACGTCCACTGGCGTACCTGTCAATCGATTGCATGGCAACGGCTGTTGTTTATAGCAGTACAGGACTGCTTTAAACAACAACCGTTGCCATGCAATCGATTGACAGATCCGCCGGTGGACGACATCCCCCCTTACAATGCTATGGAACGAGACGACCTCTATAATGCACTAACGTAGACTGCCTCTTTGTTTTACAATTATTGTCTTTCTCTGTTTAGCATTGAATTTCGGTGTTAATGTTCTTTCTGTGGCAGAAATCGTGTTGTTTGTTATTATTTTCCAACATAAAACGACGTGCCGAGTGGCAGAAAAAGAAACGACGGTAATTTTTCTTAACAATAATTTTGAAAATGAAACTTTTTTGGATAGGTGAGTAATATGAAAAATTGTTTGATGTCATCTTTTCGATTTTACACAATTTGTAAGCTGCAGGATTGGAATAAAGAACTGTATTTTCTTTCAACAAATCAACGTAACGCTGTCCTTCGCATATAAACATAAATAGCAGATATATAAATCAACCGTTTTTATCCTCGTATTCACATGTTTTGTGTGAACATACTTTCAATCTAAAGAGGTGTACACACCTACAGAACTTTCATTTCTATTTGTTTGTGTTGTCGCCAGGGCCGAATTTACCGTATGTGCCGCCCTGGGGCACTGTCAAAAATGTCGCTCCATTACCTAAATCATACTTAAAATGGATAAAGGTTCGATTCACAATTTTCAAATAAATAAAAGGATTCATTTATAGTCGAGAATCGCGTTATTATAAGCGAGATAATTACCCAAAAACATTCTTTTTCGTATTTAAAATCATAAATTGACCAACAAACCGATCACTCATAATTTGCGAGATAGTATACGTCTTTTCAGAGGCAAACGCGTCTGACTTTTTGATTTGCAAACTGGATAATTTGTGGATTTTGCAGCAAATAATGATCAAACAAGTTATGATCGTGCCAAAAACTTTCAAAAATTGTGAATAACAAGATACTTGGAAATTTATATCGAATATCGACATATCAATTAAAAAATATCGATATACAGAAACATCGATATTTTTTCAAGAAGTCTATCGTACTTGTAAAGTTCCATTAATTGACCCATCTTACGGCTGGTTTAAAGTTAGTTTGGTCAGTGTGTGTTGGCCTTTAAAGTCAAATTAGACAAATGAGCTGTAAATCGGAGAGATTCGTTTGTGAAGCAGAACAACATCAATCCAGTCACTGGTGACCTTTCCATTCTCGAGGGCGGTGAACATCCTGTGACATGTTGCAAGCTTTTATAAATCTCGACTCTATTGTGGTTGGGGCGATTTGAAGCGCTGGCCAAGCTGCATTCCGAACATACATCAGGGCTTCCAGTGAAAAATCTTAAGCTCTTCATATATAATTCTGAATAACTCTTAAAACTCTTCAAACGAAATTTGATATAAGTATATTTTATTGGAATCAGCGCACTATTAATTTTAAATTTTGGAAAATTATCAAAGGTGTTTATCCTTTGGTAATAATTAGAGCAGGGGTTCCCAAAGTGTGCGCCGCGGTGCCCTGGTACGCCGTAGAGAATAAAAAGGGGCACCTCTGTTTACCATTATCTGGAAACTAAACTTAGGTATTTGCGGCTACAAAATAAATAATTTTTCTTATATAATAAATATATTCCTCTGTAATATAAAAATAAAAACTCAGCTTCATGTAGTATCATTTCACCCTATTTCGACTAGCTAGGGCGCCGAGACAAAATACTGAACCTTTAAGTAGGTACACCGCGAACTGAAAAAGTTTGGGGACCCCTGAGTTAGAGAGTTCGCGACAAAAAATGATCGTGTGAGCGCGACGATCTAATAAACGTCTGTAGGTAGTTCGAGTTCTCCTCTCCAACTTTTTCCTCTCACATTATTCTCTGTCTTTAGGCCGGAGTGCGCTAGAGCGCTTTGTAATGGAGATCCGTATTGATATTCAGCAATAGCGGTCGCGATGTCTGAAAATGTTTTTTTTAGCCTTTAGGGGGCCTAAAAATTATAGAAAAGTCATTTTCTGACATTATACGAATCTAGAACTTTTCCGAGATCATAAAAAAAACCCGGGTCGCAGTGCCAAAACCCTGCCGACAATATAGTGTATTTGCTTATACAGGCAGTGTGGCTTTATTTTGCGAGCTTAAGTTGGTTTTTGGGCAAAATAAAAAATTTTACTCTTTAATACACCCCTTAAAATAACATGTTTTTTCTTAATTGCAATATTATTATAAATCGAACCTCTATACCAAATTATATACAACTTTCAGTAAATAATTCACTGTTTGTAAACTAGTCGGGCCGATTTTATTTAAATTTTAGGGACACCTTTTAATTACTACTAAAGGGTTAAATGTCAATTTTTAAACGATTCTGAGAATTTTTTCGGTATTTTGGGGCCCAGAAACATTTTTCAACCCCTAAAAACTACCCTTAAATGCCCCGATTACGTCCATTTTAAATAGGTTTCTTGCGGTGATGGATTTCAACACGTGGACCAAATTTCGTTAAAATCAATTAACTCTTTCGAAAGTTATTGCCCGCACACACACATATATATATATATATATATATATATAAACATTTTCAAAAATGGTGCCAAAGTGTTTAGGAGGTTATGAAACGTCGAGAAATTTTGGTCCGACCCCTAGGTCCCGCCATCCGACCAACGCCAATAGTGTATGTTGCCTTATGGCAAATACACTAAAAATTCACAAAAGTGACTGCAATGGGTAATTTGTCAAAAAATGTGTTTTCTATGATTTTTAGGTCCCCCAAATGCTAAAAAAAAACATTTTTAGACATTGCGACTACTAGTGTTGAATATCAATACGGATCTCCATTACAAAGCGCCCTAGTGCGCTCCGGCCTAACGGCAGAGAATAATGTAAGAGGAAAAAGTTGGAGAGGGGGACTCGAACTGTCTACAGGCGCTTATTGGATTATCGCGCTCACACAACCATTTTTTGTCATGGGCTCTCTAAATATAAAGATTGACTCTGATGTGTTATACAAATTTAAAATTTAGAATTTTCGTTGCAAGCCCTGTTTAGACAAGCGAAGAAAAATGAGACACATTTCTCATAAAGTGACCAGCATATTTGTACAGCTCTACTACTATTTATTCTGAATGTTTTTTTTTTATTTTTAAGTTTACGACTGCTGCATTTGTCGATGCATTTGTCCATCCGAATTTTTTGATTTTTTTTTTTGAACAAGTTTAGTTTCAAAGTGCATACGACATCAAACGAGTTGTCAACATTTTATTTACTCTCATTTGAATGTTTTGATTCCAGTAAAAATTAGGTTGATGAACAAAGTGAGACAGAATTTTATTTCACTTGAAAAAACATAAAAACATAAATTACAACAAAAAAGCATGCATATTGAATTTATTATTCTGTTTCCAAACAAGGTTTCAAATAATTAGTACTTAATTATAGTTATAGGAAGCTGGTGACGATT
Source organism: Venustoraphidia nigricollis (assembly GCA_034508555.1). Lineage (NCBI taxonomy): Eukaryota > Metazoa > Arthropoda > Insecta > Raphidioptera > Raphidiidae > Venustoraphidia > Venustoraphidia nigricollis. Next base: position 8,363,347 of record JAVRKA010000004.1, on the reverse strand, counting down.
TTACTCATAGTCTTTCCTCAAACCTGAGTTTTTGTGAGTTCAATAAGAGCACTATCCTGAACATAAAAACCGCAGTCTGGCAGCTGAGATCAGGGACAATGCGTGGGTGGACGCAGTCAAAGATGTCAAACTGAATATTTCCCAAAAAGTGAGAGTGATAAAAACAAATTTGACTCAAACCGGATTACACGCATATTTCGACTCGTCTATCATCTGGATAATGTTATTATTTAAACAGCAGTACCCGATTTTTTTCAATACGTAGCAGCGTTGCCAGATTTTTTTTTGCCAAGTCAGGATTTTGGAACTTTTTGAGTGAAAAAAGCGGGATTCTTTCGTCGAAAGCGGGACATAGTAAAAAAACGTATATAATCAGAAGTTTTTAAATATTTATCTTTTGTTTGAGTTCAAATTACGTTTACGTGCCAATAGATAGCAAAAATAGCCATAGAAAATGTATTTTAATAAAAATATGATATTTTAAATCAGATTTACCCTATCGTTAAATAGCTGAGTCCTATTCGTCTTCTGAATAAAAAAAATAAGAAAAAACAGAAATCAAAATCTAAAAAGTTTTATTCATTAGAAAAATATGGCGTTTCAAAAATAGTCTGAGGACTGAGTCTTACAAATTGCAACTTACAATAAAAGAATAATTATTTACGTAAGGCCGAGTGATCCCCGAAAAGCGGGACTGAGTCTGTCCCGCGCGGGACATTTAATTTTGATTTAAAAATCGGGACGTCTGGCAACGCTGATACGTACTAACACAGTCCTGTAATTTGTTCTTATGAATAAAAATAAATAATTCTGTGACAGCTTGTATTTAAGCTAATGTTAAATATTTTTTTGTAATTCACAAAAATATGTCCTGTGCTACAAAATACTGCATATATGCAAAAAGTATTTATACACAACAAAATAAATAAATATAAAGGTATAATAATTATTGGAAAAAAGCCTTTTTAAAATACAAACGGAATCGTTTATTTGGGCTATATCCACTTTTTCGAGAGAATAATAAACCGTAAAAGAATAATATTTATCGAAACATATATATGTTACAACACCAGTGGGCCTAAACGTTTTTATACTACGTCTTGTTAGATTTTTATCCTGCTACCCTCGTGATTTCTAATAGTTTGTTACGTATGTAACAACATAATATTTAGGACACAAAACTGTGATGCTTTTATTTAAAGACTCGTATTTTATCAATAATACACTCATCTGCAAAAAAAACGATCATCTTAAGGCTGTCGGAACGCTTTGAATTTAAGCCAAAAATAGAGCTTCGGCTGTCAACTGATTGTAGACTTATTCGTTAACATTCTGCAAAAATTCTTTCTCTATAAGGAAGATAAAGGACAAATCTAGGTCTCTAATGGACTACTTTTGTAATTTATGTACGGTTTACTAGAAAAAATTTGGCATTAATTGTGCTAAAAAAACACACGTTTTCAATGTCACACTATGACCTTATTCGTACTTATTTCACAAAACTGTTCCATCACAAACCTAAAGTGACTCTTCCTTTTTCGGAAAAGTTTTTTAAATCTTCAAAATATTTCAAAAAATTAGAGTAATCAGTTGACAGCGGCACCCTTGCAATAAAATTTTTTAGCCTTGTAGTTGGCACCAGCCAAAAATTGAAACGTGCGGATGATTTGAGCGAGACAGAGCTAAAGAAGGCCACACCCACAATATGTCTTTTGCCTACCTCGCCCCCACCGCTGGGTCTCAGCACAAACAAAATTCGGAGCGTTCCGACAGCCTTAAAGCTTGATAACTGTTTTATTTTTTGTCTGATATTAGTGATTTTTTTAAAGAACGGTAGATAGAATTACTGATTTTAACATGTCTGTTCAAAGTGAAATTCAACCTAGTTGACTATTTTACAAGGATAATCAAAACGTTAAAAATTATAAAAAAATATATTCATACTTCTCATAACGAACCCTTTCATTTGACACACCACATTATGTATTTGATTTTTTTTTTTTAGTTTTCAAATTTGCCCTCTAAAGAGGACAGTGTGGTCCAGTGGTTAGCGTGCTGGCTTCTTGATCGGACTGTCGTGGGTTTCAATCATGGATGTTTTGTGATGTCGTTTAGTTTTAAGTGATTGTGTTATCTGATGTAATTAAGGCTGTAATTGCCTAAGTTGTCGAGTGTCTCTAATCTACAATAAATAAGAAATTGCTCTCCAAAACGCAAAATCGGAATTCGTTTATTTATGTTATACGGCCATGAGTGAGTCACCTAAGTCTATATAATATGTACCAAATTTCAACTTCTTTCGTCCAGTAGATTCAGAGAAAATTAGCTGTTACAGACGGACAAACAGATACGAGAGTTTTTGTACGGAATCCTAAAAATGTTGAGGTGCGCTTATTTTTTGAAAACTACGATAATTGAGTTGTCTGAGTGCATTTTTAACACTAATTGCAAGTCTACGATTGTCTTACAAATTTGATTTTTGTTCACACATCTATGAACGTTGCTGTGCATATTTTGAGAACCTCTGTGCTACGTACAATAAATTATATAACAACTCCAGGAAAATCTCCGTTGTAAATATTTCTTTTTTTATATATTTATTATTTTTGAGTCTGTGGTAGGTTGCTTGTATTAAAAAAATAAATGGAAAACAGCTACTGACGAAAATTTTTTCTTTGTAATATAGCTATTTTTGCCATTTTCAACTTTTTCGAAATTTAAACATTATACTATAACGACATATTTTTCTAGCGATGAAGCAAAATCGCGATAATGTAAATTTTTTGAAAATTTAATTTGGTACATATATGTAAATCGGTGACCCAAAGACGAACGTGTAACGTAAATAAATGAATTTTAAACATGCAAGTCATTTTTGGGGGGCAAATTAGGGAATTAAAAAAAAAAGTTTAACAAACTGTACCGTGCGACATATCAAATGAAAGGGCTTGTAGTAAGAGTCTCAAGTATATTTTTTTTATTTTAAAATAAATAGTTTTAAAGTTATTTAAGAAAATAGATGAACAATTGACCATTCCCCCCCTCCTCTTATCTACGAAACTACTGCGCCTAAAATTTTGAAAAAAATAGGGAATGTCGGGTCTCACCCATAGTTTACAGGAAAATTGAAACGAAAATCTTAAGTCTTAAAGTACTCGCGAAAAACGGAATAGTACGGAACCCTCTTCTCGCGAGTTCGACTCGCACTTGACCGGTTTTTTAACCCCCGACGCAAAAACAGGGGTGTTATAAGTTTGACTGCTAAGTGTGTGTGTCTGTCTGCAGTGGCACTGTAGGTCTTAAACGGGTGAACCGATTTCGATGTGATTTTTTTTATATGAAAGCAGGTTTTCTAGCGCTGGTTCTTAGACATGTTTTATCAAAATCGGTTCAGCCGTTTCAAGGTCACCAGTTCTTTTCTTAGTTGCGGTAGGTATCTTAGACACTTAACGGGTATTTTTTTTGTAACTAAGTTCAAAAAGTTTAAAATAAAAATTAAATAAAAAATTTAAAAAACCCCAAACACAAAAAAACCTACAAAAAGTTAAAAAATAAAATTTCTGGACCTGGTCCTTTAACTTCAATATTTAAGTACTTAATTAGTAATATTTTGTGACTCAAACGTCGTCATGTCGGAGGACCGCTAAATAAATAAAATTAAAGCTAGAATACAAATAAAAAGAAGCTTAAAATAAGTACTCTATCTAGGTCCCCGTCGCGATCTCGTTTGAATCACAAAATATTACTAATTAAGTATTTAAATATTGAAGTTAAAGGACCAGACCCAGAAATTTTATTTTTTAACTTTTTATAGATTTTATTGTCGGAGATTTTTTAAATTTTTAATTACATTTTTTTTCCTGTTAAAGCTAACTTTAACGTACCTAAATAATCCGCGTTTAAATACAAGCGAAGCCGCGATCAAAAGTTAACGTGAACTGTTTCTCAAACCATTTTGTATAATGTATGTAGGTGTGTATTTAATATGTAAATTTTATTTCAATAGAATTTTGTTATAGCAAAGAACACAACTTAATGTTTGTTTTGTATGAATAGCAATGAATAGTTGATTTAGTTTTTGTTGTAATGGATTATTTATGTTTAGAACATAATTGACTTGGAGTTGCGTTTACTAAACGTCGTCTAGCTTTGCAGATCGCGGACGCCCTCAAATATGAACCCCAGTTTGCAAAACGTCCGCTGATTTTGCGGCTGAATTCGCTCCTTGTTTTCGCTGCTAGACTCCAAGCGTACAATGATGCTGGATTTACACTAGAGTTGGGTAACTCAGATCTGAACCGGTTCAAAGAGCCGACTCCGACAGAAGATCCGTGAGAGCCAACTCACTTTTTTTTGAGCCGACGGATCAACGGATCCGCATAACTCAGTGAAACACTTAACACACAGAAGCACATTTTACACTTACGTATCAGTTCTTGCTTTGATGCATGTGTCAGCTCAAATGATTCATGCATCACATGTTTGGCTATGCATTCTTGATTCTATACAGGTCGTTATATGATTGACTGAATTAGGTAACTCAGTGGCAGACTGCAGTAACATATTCAGAATTCGGCTCGTTTTGAACCGGTTCAGTGAGCCGGCTCACGTACGGCATCCAGATGCAAAGATGCAGATCACTAAAAAGATCCGTTTTTCCCATCTCTAGGTGTTGGATTTACACGATGAGTGTTGTGAAGCTAGATTTGTACTTTGTAGATGATATTGGTGCGCGCGCAGTCACAGTTCAGATGTTTACAAAAATTGACGTTTGTTGTCTCTAAACAGAACATACGCTGTGATGCCATATTTGTTTGTGACGCTTCTCTATGTCACCCATGCGACAAGATACTGTTCTTGCTCAAAGCCAGCAGAGAATCAAGCATCAAAAATAGTCCCGGCTCAACTTTTTAAATACAGCTTGCGGCAACGGAGCCCACAGTTTTCTACCCTCGCCGTGCAGCACAAATCCAACAGCGAATCCAACGACAAAACCAGCCTCGTGTGGAGAGACTTTTAAAGCTTGGACCACGCATTTCTGAATGCAGGAAAATTATTCCTGCGTTGAGAAAATAATTTATATAAATTATTTTCTCTTGTAAAACCAGTTCGCTACTGTGTGGGCGAGATGAAAATAAGATGGCTGCCAGTTTCGGTTGCGTTCTAAGAACGCTGTTTTCAGATGTTTTCGACTTACCACAAGTAGAGAAAAGCTCCTTGAAGACATTTTGTTAGAAATATAATACATCGCTGTGTTCTCTTGTTAATTAAGTTAAGTAACAAACTTTTATACAGCAGCATATCAACAATTTATTACAACAATAACTTACTAATGAAGAAACTTTTACGCGTTGAAGACATATAAAAAAAATTATTTGAATAATTATATATTTCAATAATTAGACCCAAGCACAGAGCCGGCGAGATTTTTTTTAACCAAAATATTTTTCTAATGACAGGTTTTTCTGTTTAGTCGTTTGACTTACCTATGAGAGCCCTTCTTTAGAATTAGCTTTTTGCAAAAATTGAGTAGATCATCACCTGTTTCGCAGTCTGTTCTCTAAGTCAATGGTTTATTAGAATAAATATTCTCTTCTACATGTAATATATCACTACAGATACCGTACAAATGTAAATATTAGATGTCGTTTTACGATTACGTTGCAGTAATGTAACCTATTTTATAAAATTATTACATAGACTATAAGTACTGATTCTTTATAATGCACTAGCTTAAGGTGACATTCTTCAAACTGAAAAACATGCTTTTGAGAACATTCGATCTGTGATCGCCGAATTCATTTTTTTTTACTGTTTTTTATTAGCTCTTATTATACATTAGGCTTCACAAAATTTGGCTTGCTGCTTAAACATTTCAAAAAACATATATTTTTGCTGTAAATATTGCATAAAAACGTGAGATTCGTCAGTATTTCTTTACCGCACGTCACGAGATGTCGAATTACGAGAAGGCATATTAGCATTTTGAAGTTTTTTCTTTACAAAATTATGCTGAAAATACTGACACATTGGTTTGCTCAATAATTTCTTTCAAAATTGATCTTTTATGTACAAAAATGTGTGTAAACTTATGCTAATTTTCTCGTTTTTATCTGATTTCCAATCATTTGTTTAGCTCAGGGCTTCTTAAACTTTTTTCATTCACGACCCCATTTATGATTGCGAGTTTCCTGGCGACCCCATATAAGTATAAAAGAAAGATAAATAAATATTTTTTGATGATTTATTTATTAGGTAACAATATACATATACATATGAAAATATATAGTTTTAGAATTCGTTTAGAAACATACAAAAATCTAAAATTAAAAATTGCACAAAAAGTTGTCAAATTGTATTTATTATAGTTACAAAAATTATATGCCCTATTTTTCATCAAAATTGCATTTTTTGCAATAACATAAATAAAAGGAAATTCTGACCGTCTTAGTTCGCTCAAATATATTCGAACGCAGTCGTTGAGTGGTAAGTATTAAATAGAAATTAAAAGAAAAAATTTAATGAGATGGATGTGCCTGTTTTTTATTGCATAACAAATTAACTCTTGGTGTACTTAAATATTTAAATATTTGACATTAAAATCTCTCGCGACCCCAGAATTTTGCTACGCGACCCCATTTGGGGTCGGGACCCATAGTTTAAAAAGGCCTGATTTAACTCAAATAAACTGTGAAACCTTGAAAAAGGGTATAATGGGAAGAATTACACATATTTCTAGTTTATTATGAAGCAATAATATCAAAGATTGAATAAGATTTTATATATGTGTTAAGTATGTATTTTATGTATTTAATGTATGTATGATGTATCAATATTTTTCAACGTAATTTTCACCGCCTTCGGGACATCCGATTGATTAAAAAATTTGCACACGTATTTTATAATGTTTTATCTTAATGTTTTAATGTATTCATGTTTTAGGGACCTTTTGTATCCATTTCTTGTGGCCATGCAAATAAAAAATTATTATTATTATTATTAAGGACCGATGACTTTGTCCTAATGTCCTGATCAGGATCATTAGGATAACAATTTTCACTGACTCTAAGACGTTTGATTGATTAAAAAATTTGCACTAGTGATGAGCAAAATTACGATTTTTCCATTTTTTTATTTAACGTTCTCATAAGCAGACTTCTCTTATAAGCGGACAGAAATGCTGTAACCGCGAGTGTCCGCTTATGAGAGCTTTCACTGTAGTGAGTTACTTACTGAAAAGTGTATTTAATTTAGTGTAAATGTTCGATAGATAATAATGTTGCAATTAAGAAAAATATTATTTTTAGGGCTGTAAGGGGATAATTTTACTTAAAAATAAGTTTAAATAATAAAATCACACTGCCTATATTAGCAAATAGATAGATTGTCGGCAAAGTTTGGCACTGCGACCCGGATTTTTAACACGCTTTTATTAGATTCACCTGCAGTATGTTTGTGACGGTATCTTTGAACGTGAAATTCAAAAAAATTCAAAACGTCGGATTAAACTAAAACTTTGCACACTTATCAAGGACCGATGACAATACAATAATTTAATAAGTTTGTCCCATTATCCTGACCAGAATCATCAGGATAAAAAATAAGACTATAAATGAATAATAGTTTTAAAAAAACACGCCTTAATAGCAAACCGAACTAAAAAGTTAAAAATAATGTTTTTTTTGTAAAAAAAGCGTGGGATGCTTATTACTATTTTTATACTAACTCTACTTTTACAAATACTTATAGTTCCAATGAAATATTTAATACCGGTTGATATCAAGCATGTCACGTTATTTTACAATAAAAAATAATTTGTTACTTTTTAATTCGCTTTGCAACTAAAGCGTGTTTTTTTAAACTATTTCTATATATGCATGGTTGATAAATAAACACCTGGCATACGATTACAGTTTACAAAATCTTTGAAAGACGAAGATATTTCACGTCAAAACTTTTCATCTTTGAGAACGAAAAAAGTTTTTGATGTATTATCAATATTTTATTATTTGCGTAAAAATGTCCTTAATATTCACAATGTAACAGGTTATGAATAAAGTTTCAAGTTAACAGTGTCAGCAATGCGTAAATGCTAGCTGCAAAGATTACAGACATACAGATAACGGACACGTCACATCAATTGAATATTTTTTATCTTTTTTTAGGTGGGTAGACGATAAGCATGACGCAGTACCCGTTCAGTTTTTGAATCTGTAACTTATTGTAGTGATTTGAGAACCGGTTTTTACTGATTACTTTGAGAAAACCCCCGATATTTTTAGGTTTTTTTGTTATTTTTTAAAGAAAGAACAAAACATTGAACATTTTTACTTGACCTGATAACAAACTAAAACTATTTGAAGAAACGCTAGAAATAACAAGACACACACGAGAGAACGACAGAACTGAGTAAAGTTTGTTAACAGTGTTGCCTGACGGCTGCAAACGGTGTGGTGATTCCCCGATCAAAGACAATATAAACTTGGTGTGCTTTGGTGTTCGGATACACGAATAATGAAAGACAAGTGAGTCCAAAAGTAATCGGTTTTAGTAAACAAATATCGGTGGCTATCGGTTTACAAGTTTTTAGGTTTTTCTAAAACCGGTTCACATCACTAATTCATTACTTGTTAGGTCGCTAACAGGGCTTAAATCCTGAGCACCCAATTGTCAACATCCCATAAAATTGATTTATTATAATACATTTTTATAACTTTTTCATTAACAGTGAGCACTTATCATTCAGTAAAAAATAATTCATATTACCTTATGATTATTCATTATCATGGCTGAATGTTGACAATTTTTTGAGTGAATTTTAACGCTTTTTTAATATATTTTAGGTGAATTTTGGTAGTTTGTTGGGAAAATTTTGACATTTTTTGAGGTGAATTTTGACAATTGTTTGTCTAGTTTTAGTTTTTAGTTCGATTAGGTCACCAAATTTTAGCTCTGGTTTTAATCTTATTAAAATGAAATTTAAACCCCAACTTTAGGATTCTTAATCTAACAATTTTTCCAGATTTTTCTTCCTCTTGTAATTTACTCTATTTTTCATTTGACAAAAAAAAAATGGTAAAATTATTATTATTTTAAAAGATCGTTTTTAGGGTTCTGTACGTCCGTCTGTTACAGCCAATTTTCTCCGAACTACTGGGCCGATTAAGTGGAAATTTGGTACACATATGCATTTTTGTGACCCAAATATGAACGCATAACGTAAATACATTAATTTTAAACATAGGGGTCATTTTTGGAGGGCGAATTACAAAATTAAAAAAAAAAATCCGCGTGATATATCAAATGACAGGGCTTGTAGTAAGGGTTATTTAAGAAAATAGATGAAAATTAACCATTCTCCCCTTATCACCGAAACTACTGAGCCTAAAATTTTGAAAAAAATGGGAAATATAGGGCGTCACACATGGATTACAGAAAAACCTAAACAAAAATCCTAAGACTCATAGTTCTCACGAAAAACGGAATGGTATGGAACCCTCTCCTCACGAGTACGACTCGCATTTGGTCGGTTTTTTAATAATAGTTTGCATTCGCACCTTAAAGACGAGTACCTAGTCGTCATCAGATAAGATTATCTATGTAATTTAAAAGTGGATATGTACAACTTAGTGCCAAAGTTTTATATATTTGAATCTTGGCCTTTTCACCTACCTTTATTTTTCAAAGCTGGAATTAATTTTTCTCTTATTTAAATTGTTTTCTTTTTTTAATTCTTATAAAAGTATGAATAAGTAAATGAGCTAAGGCGAGCTTTCATGCCTATGTTTTCGCTAATTAATTATATATTATAAATATGGAATTTTTCTCTCGCTTTCAGAATTATGATGAAAATAAAAATATAGCTTTGTCTGATATAATATGTACTGTCACTGAAATGAAAAATACGATAATAATAATAATTTTAAAAAGACCTCTCAATAAAGCAAATTTCATAAAATAAACTCCTCTCGAATACAGAAGGTAAATAGCAGGGGAGCTGTTAGACACTTTTGGGTAGGTATTTGAGGCATAGTGAAAATTTGTACTAGAGTAAGGTTGGTGAATATGGACCACCTATCTTAATTTTGGAAATAAAACTCAAGATAAACAAATTAAAGTACTTGCTATAATTTTAATCATTAGTAGAATTAATGACATTCAAAATAAAACAAAACCAAAAGTTATATTATTAACAGAAAAAATATAAAAAATTAAAATTACCGACATTACAAAATCAACATTAAAAAAAAGTGGCGGGCAATATGGACCAGGTAATCCATATTATCCGACATGTTTATTTCGTGCAAAAGTCACAAATAAATATTTCTCTGTCACATCCAGCACAGTCTTCGTGGCTCCAATTATGACATAAAATGCACTCAATCCATATCTCACCATGGTTATCTTGCGAATATAGAGTATCGCAATACATGCATTGAGCATCTTCTTTCTCTTGGGCGTTCAAGTTTCTTAGGTCATCATCATCAGAATCATCATGGCAACTATAATTTTCATCCACATCTGAGCTGGAACAAGACTCATTTTTCCTTTTAATTCTCTTTCCCTTTGCTTTATTAAATTTCGAGTTCTTACACCCGTTTTCCTTCTTCAGCGACTCTTTCTTCTTGCAAGTGTCCTTCGTTATTTTCGAAGTGTTCATTTTATATTTTTTCTCGGCTATTTTTTCTAATGATTCTTTTAAAGAGTTCTTGTAGGGTGTTGATGTAAGTACGGTGGATTTTTCAGCTGGCCTTCCACGTTTAGTATTTTTCTTTTTCTTTATAGGAATTGGAGATATTTCGGTGGGTGTGATAATTTTAGATTGGGAACTTGACAATGTGTTAAAATGTTTATTTTGAAAAGATGTAGAAGGTACGGATAATCATTCAAATGCTCGATCACCTGATGACCCGGCTGGTTGTAAAGAAACCTTGCTTGTAGTTGGCTGCATGAAGTTGGTTGGAGAATCGTTACGATGTGGTGGTGGGGTTGAGTATCCGGAACGTATAGGCTCATCATCGAACGGAAATTCTGATTGATTAGTCTGTATGTTGTTTTGTGGATCAATGTCTTCGTCTGCTGCCAAGAAGTCATCATCTCGAAACACATTACGGTCAGTAGGAAATATTCCAGTTGTCCGGAATCCATTCACCGCTATCTCTCCAGTTTGTACTCGTAGGTAGGATTTGGCAAATATTTCTGCCATGTCAAAGTGCGTTAATTGCCTGGAGTTTGTTTTAAGCCACACACGTGTTTCTTCTGATAAATATTTCTTAAGTGGACCCATAAACGTTTTGTCGAGTGGTTGAATTTTGTGACTTGAATGAGGAGGAATTGACAATATGCAGGCATGATTTTTCTTAGCCATTTCGATAAACTCAATGTTTCTTGTGTGACTCGAATGCCCGTCTAATATGAGAAGAACTGGGGACTCAGCCGATGGCTTGACGTACTTTAAAAAATGCTCGAACCAAATTGTAAAAATATAGGTCTGGACCCAGCCAGAAGAATGGCATTCATAAACAGATCCAGGCGGTGCTCCTTTCAAGAGTAATGGGTTGCGTTTTTTGCGTGGAAATATAAATAAAGGAGGGACAAATGTCCCCCCAGCACTTATACAAACAATTGTTGTGATAGTGGAGCCTCTCTCCGCAGAAGTTAGAGCACCAATCTGTCTTTTTCCTTTTAAAGATAAGACCTGCGGAAGTTTAGAGGGAACTACGCATATGCCCGTCTCATCGACATTAAAAATTTGGTTTGCAGAATAGTTTACTCTATCCATTTCCTTTTCCAGAAGGTCGAAAAATTCGTTGACGCGTTCCCTAGTAAATCCTCGTGCTCTTGCCAATGACGTTCCTGTCGGTGATCGGAATGATAAGTTTGGATGCCTCTTCAAAAATGAGCGCAGCCAATCCTTTCCTGCAGTCTCGTTATGCCTTGAAAAAGTATGAGGAATGTTGTTCTTTTCGGCCAGTTGGTACGCCAAACTTTGTATGTCGTTCCTCGTTAGTCCAAATAATTTGGATTCCATCAGCAAAACATATTCAACCAACATTTCTTCAAAATGTTCTGGTAATGCTGGTTTACGTCCCATTTTTATAGTCACAAGTTTATTTATGTCGGTGTTTCCTTGTGAAACTAATCTTATAAGGGTAGATTTCGGGACATTGTGTAATTTTGAGGCCTTTAAATAACCACACGTATTGGACCGCACCATCTCAATTGCTTTTTTCATATCTTCAGGGTTCCATTTCTTGCGCTTCTTACCAGTATCGAAAGATAGATTACGAGGAGCCATGATTTAGAACTATAAAAAGCAATATATAATATGAACTGAAAATAATATAGATTATTATATGTGCATTATAGACTATGACGGGTAATATGGACTACTAGTCAGTATTGGCCTACCACATGGTAGTCCATATTAGCCTCAGCACGTGTTGTAGAAATAATTCAATTTTGATAAATAACAAACATTCTAAATTGAATACTTTTGACTTTGATATGTCCATTTATATCTCCTATCTACAGAATAATCAACAATTTAATAAAAACATAAGTATTTATTAACAAAAACATACGAAATACTTACATGCAAAAAATAATCAGCAACTGAAATATTAACAAATTGACGATTGAACACACATTCGCTGTCGGAGACTGCTCGGGTGAACTAAGGTGAAGCAAAGTCGGCAAATACTTATGTATAAAGTAGTTTCACGAGGGTCGCACACACTGACTAGAAAGTAACACAGTGGTCCATATTACCCGAGTAGTCCAAATTACCCTTCTTTACTCTATACCTCTTAAGTTAATATCCGAATACAAAAAACACACCTAGCTGAAGGGTAACGGGGCTTAACCAACCCTCAAATTTTTAAATTAGCAGAATTTTTTTCCAATAAAAAGCCCTTGAGACATTTTGAAATTTGAATATCTTGAAATTTAGTATTTAAGAAGTTGAAAAATAAAAACGCCAGATTTACTAATCGGTTCTGAAACTTAGCTAGATGTTTGCAAAATTATATTTTTCAAAATTTTAAAAAATATATATAATTTAAACAGAATAAATAGATATATTCAAAAAAACAGATCGTTTTGGGGGGACATTCTATCTACCAGGTGATTACAAATTGGAGGGTCAGTTAACCCCCGCTACACTTCAGCCAGGCCTGTGTTTTTCTATTCGTATATTACTAAAAAGATATTCTACAAATTTTTACAGTGCCTCAAATATCTACCCAAAAGTGTCTAACAGCTCTCGACCTATAGAAGAACGAATACCGATATATTTCTCTCGTCTGGGTTTTTGACTGGAAAAAAACACATAGCGTGTAGGATTTCATCTTTAAAAATTATTAAGTAAATTTCTCAAATGAATAGACAACATAATTATTCTAAGAACATCAAATGGTCTTGAAAAATAAATTTCTGAGAAAGATAAATTTTCCAGACTGCTTATTTGTAGAAATATTTTTTCATAATTATAATAATGTAATAAAACTATTCTTCGTGGTGGTTAAAAACGAAATAAATACAAAACAGAGAAACTAAAGCGTATTTCTCTAACAATAATGAAATAATCTAAACAATGAAAAACAAACGGATTCTAATAAATAATACAACAATGGCTATATTCACTATTATTTACAACTCACCGAAATTTATGTAATAATGCTATTTATGTAAACTGTCCGTCGTACCGACTGTGCGTCTACCCACTGACTATACTCTGACTGTAGCAAGCAAATAACTGACCGACTGAATGAATGTCGCGCCCCACATGCGCTGTACATCTCGTTCTCGACCATTCCAGAAACTTCTGTCAGTTTGCTCGAGAAGCCTATGTCATTTCCAGTGGCGTAACAATTGGGGATGCGTTACAATAACTTAAATTAATAATAATAAAATTTAACATTCTCAGAATAGTCGTGTCGCTTTTATGACTTGTCTGTTGCAAATCCCTAGTTTCCAGATCCTAATCTAAGAATTTGTGAAATTATCAAAATATGCATTTTTAATTTAATATTAAAAATAATTAAATAAATTCATTATAGTAATAATAAACTAAAAATATGAGTTAATGTTAGGTTTAGGTAGCTTTAGAATTTGGTGGTCATAAATTAAAATAGAATCTCGTTTCGAAAAGAAAAATTCGCAACTGGCACAATTGTACAAGAAACACGCATTTTATTTTACGTAGTCATTTTTGAAGACAAAATTTCGGTATTTACACACTTCTAGAATGAAAAATAGAATTATTGCCATCTAGAAGCAATATAATAATTACTTTATGAATTTACTACTATTATATAAAGGATATGTTTTGATTCTATTAGTACAAACTATAAAGACTAAAATGGTAATAATAAATGTTTTTACAAATTACATTTATATAAAAAGAAACTGTGGATTTTACATTACACACTACGGATGTAAAACTGATATACAAGTACTATATCGATATAACAAAGCTGAAGGGAATTAGAGAATATTCGTTATACCAAGTAATTCCTTATATTGAAGTTTGTTATATATAGAGGTTAGGTTGGTTAAAGATTCGTTTTAACAAGGTAAAAAAACCCATTTTCCTCTGAAAACATCTTTAAACTTTAAAATTTCGAACTCTATAGCGATGTCTAATTTTTTCTTTGTAGGATTCTTGTCTACATACATAATAATTTTTCGTTTCTCTGCGAAGGTGAAGGAACACATTTTTCGTTTCTCAGACGCTGCAACTTTAAATTTACTAACAACAGTGACCAACAACAGTGTTTACATTACTTTACATCAAACAACAATGATTGTCTTACGATAAATTTAACGTGTCTGAACCTGTCGAGACATGAATTGTTGTTGCTATTGTGGAATTGTGTGTGATTGATTGGTAGGATACGTTATGTAAAGATTATAAGTTGACAAAATTGTTAAATAGAGGTAAATTATACTTTCTATTTATATTCTGCAATGATTGAAAATTCGTTATACAGAGGTTTTTAACTAAAAGTATTCGTAAAGGTAATATACCTTTATATTACGAATACTTTTGTCCTTAACTCTTACAGACAGTTCTAGGGGATTTCGAAAAATGTGTTAAATCAAGGAACCCGTTATATTAAGGTTCGTTATATTGAGGTTCGTTATATTAAGGTAATAGTGAATATACCACCGGGATTGAACCTGTACACCTTTTAGGTTCCCACACAGCCAGTTTACCTCGCGTACCTTAGCTTAATGTTCTACATCCAATTTATATAGTATACGGTATACGTATTTTCAATCTCATGAATCGATTTTACCCTATCGCAGTGATGTTAGACAGTGGCTCAATGAACCTAGTACAGATGTCGCTAAAAGCTGGTGGTTGAAAAAAAAACTGGTACGCTCTCGCCTTACCAAAGATCCTGTAGATTTTGTTGCATAGAAATATATCATGATGTTAAACTGCTTTAATATAATGGACTCATAAAAGGTTGCAAACTTGCCAACAATTAATTATAAAGTATGATTAGGTTGCTAACTTAATTTTTATTCAATCGGCGCAAAAAATTTTGTTATAATTGGAAGAGTTTTAATACCAATATTCCAAGTAAGAAACTCCTTAAGCTATCACTCACATAATAGATATAATTATCATATATATATTTGTCATATTAAAATCAAATCTTCAAAATTTCGTTTGAATATTTAAGGTTCGATGGGATATTTGGAAAAATTACTATTGGAAGTTTTTCAACTGTTAAAATACTTTCAAATAATTAAAAGTCTTCGAATTATTCCTAATACATTTGAATAATTCGAAAATTCGAATTTCTACACTTAATTTTAATGCATGGTCGATATTCACAGTTGATATTTTTGCATACCAGTAGAATTTTTATTTGGTACATGGTACAAGACTAAAAAATGGTACGCACACCAACAAATTGGTACGTCTAACATCACTGCCCTATCGTGCCAAAAGACTTAATCTTATTTCAATAAAAGTGAATTTATAAACCTACAATTCATCTGACTACGACCAGATAAAACATTTAAATGAAAATTATTTCTCGGGAACATAGTTTATAGAAACCATAACAGAACTATATTGTAGCAACAATGTGAACGTAAAAACCCAGAACAATTTAGTACCTATACTTTCGGGTGAAATAGCACCGTTACAAATGTCAGAGGAGATAATCTGAAAAAATTCCAGCACTGAGAAAAGAACATCAGTAAACTTCAATTTCAGTTTGTTTTTCTTTTCGACAGGCTTCGCTTGAAGACGTGGCCACATTAATTAAACCTACAATTCATCTGACTACGACCAGATAAAACATTTAAATGAAAATTATTTCTCGGGAACATAGTTTATAGAAACCATAACAGAACTATATTGTAGCAACAATGTGAACGTAAAAACCCAGAACAATTTAGTACCTATACTTTCGGGTGAAATAGCACCGTTACAAATGTCAGAGGAGATAATCTGAAAAAATTCCAGCACTGAGAAAAGAACATCAGTAAACTTCAATTTCAGTTTGTTTTTCTTTTCGACAGGCTTCGCTTGAAGACGTGGCCACATTAATTAAACCTTATTAACGCAATTAAACGACGGACGGGGTTGAAATGTCCGTTATTCGATATTTCTAGAGCAGCGGACTTCTACATTTCATAGCCAAGTTTACACAGGTGCTGTAAATGTCAATACCGATTGTAGTTTTAGAGGTCATTTAGAAGTCATAAGTTCTATGACTTCAAACCGTTGAACTTTACTTTCCCTTCGCATTGACCATCCACCTATATTCGATCACATTTATATTTATGATTCATGAAATTAATTATTAGAAAAAAATTGTGCGTGTACGCGCGGCAGAAGTTATACTTCTTTGGCGTGATCGCGATAATTGGTAGAAGTATACTTAACTTAAAAAAAAAACGTTTCAAAGGCAACCTTTTATTGCAGGATGCTAAAACCGAATAAATAATTTTTTATAAATTAGGTTCATAATTATAAAAGCGTGGGTTGCAAGCTCTCTGGGAGCTCATTAGTCACGGCCCACTATTTTATGATTATTCCGTACAAGTCCGTTTTTCGTGAGTATATAGGTACTTTAAGTTTATAATGTTCGTTTAAGTTTTTCTGTAAACTATAGATGAGGCCCTATATTCTGTTTTTTTCAAAATTTTAGCCTTAGTAGTTCCATGAATGAGGGGGGGGGGGGAATTTTTATAAATCTCATAACGAACCCTTTCACTTGATATGTCACATGTTGCACTTGAAAAATTTCTATTTTCACCGGCAAAATTAAACTCCAAAATCGGAATTCGTTCGTGATTGGGTCATATATTATGTAGCAAATTTCAACTTTTTTCGTTCAATAGATTTGGAGAAAATAGGCTGTGACAGACGGACAGACAGGCACGAGAGTGTTCCAATATGGGTTCCGTTTTTTCATCGGATGTACGGAACCCAAGATATGAGTAATAAAAACTGTTTTTTTTTATTTCTTCTAATAAATCAGCAATCCCACCAAAAACATTTCATGTGAAGTTGATTGCCAAGACTCACAGTTCATAATGCTTTCGCTGTTAAAAAGTTATGAGATCTCAAGTAGAGTCAAGCCCCTAGCTGAGCTCGGATTTGTATTGCGCATTATAGTCTACGGAGTCTGTCCAAAGTGGACCGAGCTGGGTAGAGTAGTGGTTACAGCACTAGACTCGCATTCGGGAGGTACGGGTTCGAATCCCGGCGGGGGCAGACGTAGCTGCGACTTTTTCATACAGCCCCACGCCGAAAACCGATAATTCCTGTACCGGCCATCTTGATTGAGGTTTCCATGGTTTCCTTCAATTAATTCCAGATAAATATCGAGATGGTTCCTTATTCAAGGACATGGACGATTACCTATCAAACTCCCAGTACAAAAATTACCTATCCTATCCTAATTTCCTATAATTCCTTCATTCGCCCATTGCTATTAGTTAAATTGAAATTTTAGAAATGTAGAAAATAACGGGAAGTGGTAAAATGGAAAACAGTAGATAATGGTGTGAATGGCGTCTGTTATATGACATAAAAGTCCACAGACGGACGTTAAACGCATTATTATTATCATTACTTTGGACTTTGGACAGTCTTTGACTCTTCTTGGTGGGGGCACTGCCGTGCCCCAGATATTCTATGTAGAGTTGTGAGCCAATAGGGACGATCTTTTGCTCTATGACCAACATTGAAGCTCACAAATTTCTCGTAGCTATTAGGTAAACTGTGAAAGGCTAATTAAATACATCCTTCACTTTAATGCACTTACTAAGGTTCCTGTCTGTTGAATACATGTACAGTATAACTCGCTTATAACAATACGTTTATACTCGAGAGCTCCAAGGTATTATCCAGTTAATAAGAAGTTTTCTCCGTTTTTACGAGATATATAATCCGAGATGTGACAGCTGTGCGAAAATCTTCGTTAAAAATTATTTAGATTTGGCTATTTATCGGTTCCATTGTTTGAAATTAGTTTTTACCATTAATATATATTTAATAAATATTTTTATAATTAGAGTGTGAAAGTTTGTGAAGAGACTCAAACATTGCGGTAATTTTACGAAACGAAAAACAAATACAACAAAGAAAACAAAAAAACAAAAATTAATGCTGATTATTGAAATAAATAGACAGAGGGTCGGTAATATTATTTTTAGATATTGTCAGAGATTTTTGTTGTAAAAAATGATTTCTGCAATAAACAGATATTTATTTATTTATAATTCTGGATTCAAATAACGTCAAAAAAATTTAAGAATTCACTGATTCACTGATTACTGACATGTAGATTAATGGGAGAAAATATTTTGTCCGTATGTTTTTAAATAAGAAAGTAGTTCATTAAAAATTAACCGCCCATCGAACAAAACGTGACGTCATTTTTCTTTAGTCTACGTGCAAGCAACAAGAAAGCTAAGTAGACACGCGTGACGCGGCAGTTGCCCAAGGTTATCGAGGTCACCTCATTAATGAATGACGTCAGCTGTAGAAGATCGTTCATATTTTTATAAGCCACGCTGTCCGCTGGATAACGTCATCAACGGATCGATATCATCTCTGTTTTAATAACTTTGGCACTTGCTTATCAAAGAAAATTCATTTCTAAGCTACGTCATTTACGGAATTGGCGGGTTCTAAGCACAGTTTAGAATTTCCATTTTTTAAATCATGTTTTATAAAAAAAATTATATTCACGTACCCAATTGAACAAAGCAATGTTTAATTATTAATCGTTTGCGATAATAATAATAGATTAAGAAACACATAGGTACAAGCAAATTACCAGCACTGTCTCTTTCCATTGAAGAATCAGTTACCGATTGACTCACATGCAAATCACAGAATTAATAAACGAACAGACTACTTATGAATTACAACTTTCTATTAAAAAATAATAAGATATTCATAACTCATTTTAAAAAGATTACGGGAATTGTGCACAAAAATCAGCAGATTGTGAAAATATTATGTATTCATGTTCTGAGTTTTTTAGAGACATATAACAAATCAGATGTATAACTCGAATAATGGAGCTGTCAGCCAGTTCAATAAACTTGTTTACCGTTTTCAAAGTGCTGCCGGTGACGCTATCAACTTGGGATTTAACTTAACTTCAATTGATGTCATTATTCAGAAATTATTAAACCTTCATTTTATTTCATTTTTAAGCCCTGTTTTGTATAAAATAATAATTTATTCCGTTTTTAATTCAATCTGCAGATTTGAAACTACGCATGATTTATTTTGAAGACAGTGTGGTTTAGTGGTTAGCGTGCTGGCTTCTTGACCTAACTATCGTGGATTCGAGTCCTGCCTTGGCTCATGGATGTTTTTTTACGTCGTTGAGTCTTAGATGAATATGTTATTTGATGTAAAGACGCTAATGACCTAAGTTGTCGAGCGTCTATAGTCTACAATAAATAAATAAACAATTTATTTTATTTTTGACGCTAATTGACCACGAAAGTATCGAGAGCTCTGTTGACTGTTATAGGACAACGAATATATATCTAGTAGCTGCATTCTATTGTCGGTACTTTGATCTTTAGTCAACAAATAAATTGACTTTGAGACTGTCAAACACGATCGTGTGTTGTGTACGTTTACTACATGTTGTGTAACAGGGCCGTATTAGAAAAATGTTTTTAAATAATGAGACCAGGTTTTTTTTATAAAAAATAGACACAAACATATTAAACAATGTAAACACAATTATTATTTTGAAACTAAAAAAAATCTATACGGATAGAGACGAGTGATATTTCACTACCAATGGGTCTGCTAAAACGAATGTATTAATTTTATCGACAAAACTTGTTAAAAGTCTTCGAAATAGTCTCCTTGGGCTGCCAACGCGATTGCCATGCTGCAAAGGCTCCGTGAAAGTCAGTTGCTGTAACATCTTTCAGAGACTGTGACAACTCATTGGATGGTAAGAACATCTTCGAAACGGTGACCTTTCAGGCTTTTCTTGAGCTTTGGGAACAGGCAAAAGTCTGCCGAGTTCACATAAGGGCTGTACGGTGGCTGCGGCAAGGTTGCAACCCCTATCCGGGCCAGGTAGGCAGTCACAACGAAAGCGATGTGGGCTGGCGTATTGTCGTTGTGGAGCTTCTGCCGTGACAAAAACTCAAAAACAGCTTTTGCGCCACGCGTGATCATCACTGCGTCGGAACAGGGACGCGAATGCCATCTAGTGAGTTGCTTAACTTATTCACCCCACCACAAATTCCACCGCCAGGGAGCATGCTACTATCGACTGGAGTGCAAGTCTTATTTTTACGGACCAATCCTGTATAATTCAAAGGTTCATAAATGCAAAAAGTAATAGTATGAGAAAACCAGCAAATAACTTTTATTAAGCTCTAGTCCCATAGATTCTAAAGACATTTTTTTTACAAAAAAATTCAAATCATGTCAAGACATTTTGAGGTTGTGAACAGAATGTTACTGAAAATTGTATGAAATAACAGCATTATTCATCAGTCACATGTGACAACAAAAAAATCGTTTTTCTGAACGACTAGAACGGGTGACCAACTAAGTATAGAAGTAAAGAAGCAGTAGCGTTTCTTTTACACAAACATAAAGGATTGTATTTTGCAGGCTCCAATTTCATTTCATTTTTCTGTATGTTAGTAAGAAAGAAATCGTATAACGCACTTTTAGTGTTTGTTTGGAAATTAGATAAACGAACCGTATCATACTTAGGCTTGGGTAACTCAGATCTGAACCAGTTCAAAGAGCCGACTCCGACAGAAGATCCGTGAGAGCCGACTCACTTTTTTTTGTGCCGACGGATCAACGGATCCGCATGACTCAGTGAAACACTTAACACACAGAAGCACATTTTACACTTACGTATCAGTTCTTGCTTTGATGCATCTGTCAGTTCAAATGACTCATGCATCACATGTTTGGCTATGCATTCTTGATTCTATACAAGTCGTGATATGATTGACTGAACTAGGTAACTCAGTGGCAGACTGCAGTAACATATTCAGAACTCGGCTCTTTTTGAACCGGTTCAGTGAGCCGGCTCACATACGGGATCCAGATGCAAAGATGCAGATCACTAAAAAGACCCGTTTTTCCCATCTCTAATCATACTTTTGTGAATCGCAAACTGTTTTTTGATACGTTTTTAGCTGAAACCTATATAAGCAACTTATAATTCGAGGCCCCTTACCCCCATGCCACCCTCCTTAACAATGTTTTGATAAAGAGGAGATTTACTGCAGATATCACAATTAACACTTGACATTGAAAAAAAAAACTTAGGTCACAGTACCAAGTCCTGCTGTCAATAAAATAGATATTGCGGCTTTTTTATGTGAACCTGTTTCCTTGTTGAACACAATAAAAAAATTAACCCCATAATATATCCCTTAAAATTTTCTTTTTCTTTATTGCAATATTTATTATCTGCACCTAATTATATATAATACTCGCCACGGTTCTAAAAGGTTCTGAAGTTAGTCACAAAGAGCGTCGCAAATGCATATTTTAGACCGTCTTGGTTGTTTTGTGGGAAAGGAAGACTCCCACCACCTCCCAGTTACCGGCACTTGTCGCTTTTCTGCTATAAAGTACAGTCGAGTAGGCTATTGTTAAGTTGTTTCTTTGATTGTTAATTGATCAAGATGCCTAATACAGTTTTGCATAGACAAGCACGAAAAATAATTTTTTGGATGACTATGCAAGGAATTAGACCCTTAGATTAAAGAAAAATTAAAAAATTAAAAAAAATAATATAGCGCGACCCAGTGAACACATGACCTATAATTGACGTCACAGGCAGATCATATGTGTGTAATACAATTTTACGTCAATTCGACATAAAAATGACTCTTTTCATGATCTACACATGACGTTAGTGAATTGATATCATCGTGACCTCATATTGACATAAAATTTGACTGCTATATGACATGATTACATGACTTACACGTTACATACGTCGTATGTAATATTTATAACAAATTGTGATATCACACATTAGTCATTATTTTACGAACAGCTGACATACCAAGTCTATCATACTATAACATCCAGTGTAAATCCTTTTTTTATGTAAAACTGCCATAATAAATTTGTCATAATATTACATAATTTATAAGTCACATTTTACGTAGAACTGACATAAAAAATTGATCATATGATCATATACGTTGAAAGTCTTTTTTTTATGTAAAACTGCCGTAACAAATTTGTCATAATATTATATAAATTATAAGTCATATTTTTACATAAATTTAATATACGTATTAATCATCATGTAAGTATAAATATCAGTTTTGCGTATAGCTGACATAACAATTAAATCGTATATAAGACTCATGCTTATTTTTTAAGTATTAATTATCTAACAGATAGGTCATGGTTCTATGGTAAATCTACCTTAATATAGTGCAAATATAGTGCAAATAGTACCAAAATTAGTTCATAAAAAATATAATGACGCATTGATTTTATATATAAATTTAGAAAAAACTCATAAACAGTTCATATATTTTAATTATTATATTGATATAAAGGTATGACGAAAGACGTATTACATGTTATAGTCGAAAAATATAAGCACTTTGATCTAATAAAGTCCGCCGTGATTGATATGAATTTCGAAACACAATTATTGTTGATACAATAAATATTCAATTCTGTTTTTATTTAACCGCGTGATTTGAATGTAAGTATAATTATTTTTTTATTTTTTAGAATTATACTCATTAAATTATTTATATTGACTTATTATTATGATCATCATTATAATCATATCAATAGAAAATTTTATTTTTTAAAATTATTTTCATATTAATATTAATCTTATGGTACAGGGGTTCCCAAACTGTTTCGGTTTCCAGCGCCCTTAAAATATGAATTTTTGTCATTTCTAATTCAGAAACTCATTGATATATCTATATACCTCCAATATGTTATCTGCAATTTTATTTAATAAATAATCAAAATTTTCACGGCGCTCCAAAAAACAGCCGCAGCGTCCTGAGGCGCTGATATTCGGGACGCACACGTTGGGAATCACCGTTATAGTAGCCAATAGCATAAAAACGCGAGTTACGCGTGCGCCGTGCGCTGTAGTGATTTCACTACGTGCAACCCACGCTAAGTCGAGTTACTCTGATTACGAAAGTACGCAGGTTCTGTGTTTCGGATTAAAAATATATATATATATAATTTGTTGCAAAAGTTTAATTTATTCAGAAATATTTTCTTTTTTTAGAACTGTTGTGCATTTTTAGTAAGTATTTTTATTTTAGAAATATTATTGCAGATTTATCGATTTAATTCATTGAATAAACCTTAACCTTTTATTTTTTGTACGTAACATTGTAATTAAATTAAACTTATTAAATATAATTACCCCTAATTATAATTAATCAAATATTTCTACTTGCACCAATGGTAGCTATCTGTAATTTATTATTTATTTCAAATTTTAGTGGCAATGGAAAAAGATTCATTTATAGGTAGTGGATGTCGACAAAATTGTCAGAGCGCTGGTGTGCTTTTTACACGTGGAAAAAGGAGATATAGAAATGATTCAGAAAATTCTGACGAAGAACCCGATTCAAGAAAGGAAAAGCCAGCTGGTTAATTGGAAATGTTGAAGGTATGTAATGTTTATCATTTATGAGATTAATTTATATTTATAATAGTAAAATGACCGCAATAATATAATTCCAGATATTATATTAAAAAAATTTCCCAGTTGGACCAGCGCTGAATTTGGAAAAACCGGGATCAATTGGTTTCGTCTAGGAAATCAACGTGAAACCAACCGGGCTAGTTACAAAAAAAAAAAAAAATAATGCTGAAGCAATGACCGTAAATAATAACATACAATAGTTTTTCATTTTGTTACATTTAATGTTTTAATGTGAATCCTGCCAAATTAGCGGTAAGAAATTTTTTTTTTAATTTTATTTTCATAAATATTAATATTACAGGCTATTGAATGAGTACAAATTAAAATATATCCTATTGTTTAAGTACCTGTTAATAAAGATTTATTTGCAACATAACAATTTTAAATGTTAATAATTGTTCTGTCCAAATATTATAAAAATATTTATGAGTTTGGTGCATAATGTACAGTACTGTTTTTCAAAATATCAAAATGTTTTGAATTATAAATGCAACATTAAGAAAGACATAAGTGTTACAGGCTACAGACGAACTATGAATTGAAATGTGATATTCTTATTAAGCATATAAAAGCAATATCTGGTTTTTTAAAATCTAAAAAGCCTAAATAATTGTGATGTTTAATGTGTAGCTTAGTTAAATTTGTAACATAATTATAATATATGTTTTTACAACTTTTGAATTTTTCGGATAATGAGTACAACAGTGAGAAAAGTAAATGTTTTTTTTATTTGTATGCTTTTTAAATTTAAAGGATATAATAAAATCCATTTTTTCGGTGATTTTTAACAGGCTGTAACTAGAAAATGGTCGTAAAGGGATAAAAAAAAGAAAATCGAATCTTAAAGTGTTTCGTTTTCGAATTTGGACTTCAATTTTTTTTTAACTTAAGCGATTTTTGAGTTATCGTACAAAAATCAAAGACAAAATTTTTTTCCAAATTTTTGATCGTCTTTAACACGGTCTATGTACTTTGGTAAATTTTTATTGGTCATGCCACTATGAAACTCTTTTATAAAATTCAATTAACTTTGACCTACTTCAAAGCTCCGTACGATGATTTGGTGCAGAGTTATCGTTGATCAAAGCAAAAAAGTCTTTTTTGTCTTTGATAATTACACGGGACATAATGACCTTACAGAAAATTAAAGTAAGGTTTGGAAACTGCAAAACATTCCCTTCAAAAAGTGATTAGTGGTTTCCGAAAAAAAAATGTTTCAAAGTGAAAATGTTGGGTGAAAAAAAGGTAAAAATAGCGTATTTAAGGATATTTGGATAACTTGGTATAACTTTCCATATAATGGATAAATGAAGGATATCCTCTATACGTTTTCAATCTCAAAGTGTCCCAGAAGTGCCCTGAAAGTATCAAAGCGTTGAGATTTTTTTTTCTTTGTGCTCGGAAGGTTTAAATTTTTCGTTTTTGCCAAAAATCAACGTAACGTGCAATTTTTTATTTTTTATTCATTTTCTCAAGTTCAGAATGTTTTTAGCAATAGTCCGTATTTCCTCAATTTTTTTCCAACTTGTTACAACAATCAAAGTTTTTGATTAGGGAAATATAAGGACTATAGCTAAAGAAAACATTTTGAATTTGAGAAAATGAATCAAAAATAAAAAAAGTGCACATTACGTTGATTTTTGACAAAAACGATAAATTTAAACCTTCCGAGCACTAAGAAAAAAAATCGCAGCGCTTTGAAACTTTCAGGGCACATTTGGGCCACTAAGGTTGAAAACGTATATACGATAAATATGACGTCTGTTTAACATCATCGATGATGTTAAACATACGTCATATTTATACAACTTGACGTTATTACTACATCATTGTTATGTAAAACAGATATCATTAAAGTCAGGATGATGTTAAATAGACATCATATTTGTGTCACATTTATGTCATATTATTACATCAGAGGCTGACATAAAAAAGTGGGAAATAATTACTATTTTATGACACACCTGTGATCTTAATCTTATGTAAGCTATGACCTAGCGTGATGTCATTCTGACGGCGGTTTGACGTCATTGTGTTTACTGGATGATGTTAAATAGACGTCACATTTTTGTCATATTATTACATCAGACGCTGACATAAAAAAGTGGGAAATAATTACTAATTTATGACACACTTGTGATCTTAATCTTATGTAAGCTATGATCTAGCGTGATATCATTCTGACAGCAGTTTGACGTCATTGTGTTCACTGGGGAGTTTGTAGTTTTTCAACCGACTGTACCTGCGCAAGCCTCCATTTGCATCTAACTTCAGAACCTTTTAGAACCATGGCGCGTATTATACATCCTTCATATGTAAATTCGTAGCCGCAAACTAATGTTTTCAAAAAATTTCTAAGAGTGGCCATGACAGACCTATTTTTCAAAAATTTTGGAGGTACTTTTTAATTGCTACTGAAAGGTTAGAATTGCATTTGAAACTATTCCGATATTTTTTCCGTCTTTTTGGGCCCAAATTTCTTCAACTCCCAGAAACAACCCGTAAATGTGTTTGATTAGGTGCATTTTGAATAGGCTTCGTGCGGTGTGATAGATTCCAACATATGCGCCAAATTTCGTTTAAATCGAATAAGTCTATCGAGAGTTATCGTGTTTACATTTCCAAAAATAGTGCTAAATTGTTCACGTGAAATTTTGGTTCGATTCCTAGATCTCGCCATCCGACTGACGCCAAAAGTGTGCGCGCCATATGACAAAACACACTAAAGCAAATTTACGTTAAAAGTGGAAAAAAATAATATGTGGTGGAAGTCCCGGTATTGGTGGTGGGAGAACGTGTTTCCAATCGTAGAAGAAGATTATTGTAGATTATAGACACTCAACATCTGAAAGTTTTTTGCAATCGTGTTGTCTTCATAATATAATAAAAACCCGGGTCGCAGTGCCATAACCCTGCCGACAATATAGTGTATTTGCTTATACAGGCAGTGTGGCTTTATTATGCGAATTTTAGTTAGTTTCTGGGCAAAATAAAAAATTAGACTCCTTAATACACCCCTTAAATAACATTTTTTTTTCTTAATTGCAATATTATTATCAATCGAACCTCTATACTAAATTATATACACCTTTCAGTAAATAATTCATTATCTGCAAACTAGTTTTTTCATAAAATTTGTAAATCCGGTCCTGTCGGGCCGATTTTATCAAAATTTTAGGGACACTTTTTAATAACTATCAGAGGGTTAAATTTCAATTTTGAAACGATTCGGAGAATTTTTCCGGTATTTTGGGGCCCAAAAACATTTTTCAACCCCTAAAAACTACCCTTAAAATAGCCCGATTAAGCCCATTGTAAATAGGCTTCTTGCAGTGATGGATTTCAAAACGTGGGCCAAATTTCGTTAAAATCAATTACCTCCTTCGAAAGTTATTGCCCGCACACACACACACACACACACATATATATATATATATATATATATATATATATATATATATATATATATATATATATACATATATATATACATATATATATACGTATATATATATATACGTATATATATATATATATATATATACATATATATATATATATATATATATACATATATATATATATATATATATATATATATATACATATATATATATATATAAACATTTTTAAAAATGGTGCCAAAGTGTTTAGGAGGTTATGAAACGTCGAGAAATTTTGGTCCGACCCCTAGGTCCCGCCATCCGACCGACGCCAATAGTGTATGTTGCCTTATGGCAAATACACTAATAAGAATTATTTATTTGGTTATACGTAAAAGAAAAAAATTACAACACCATCGTCAAATTACGAGTTACAATTAAAATTCTCAAAACAAAAACTCACCTATAGTAATGTCCAAATAAACAGGAATTTTGATAGTAAGGTTACAAAATTTAAGGAATTAGTCATCACTATAGTACTATTCGCTTAATAGAGTGACAAAGCAATGAAACAATGTAAAGCATTCCTGTCCCATGCATAAAAACTATGCCGCTTTAATTACATTGTGGAGTATAAGTACAGGTAATTTTGAATGTTGACTACTGGGATTTGACATAAAACGATACGACATCTGGTGATAGAAATCTAAACTATCAACACATTACATGCTGTTATAGTATCGGTATATATTATTTCTCAAAGGTGTCTTTTTGTCGGTACGAAATATCTCCTTTAATACTTTATCAACTTTAATGCTTGATACGCCATTTTGGAAATAATTTGTCTCTCTAATAACCAAAAATTAATGTTTTCATTAATAAATTACAGTTTAAATTTAGCCATCTGGTGGCAGCATGTTCATTTTAACAGTTGTCGGTAATATGACGCATAGTGGCGCCGATGTTTCGGAATAGAATAGACATCTGGTGGCAATCTGTTTATTTTGACAGTTGCCGGTAATATTAAAAAACCCGGGTCGCAGTGCCAAAACCCTGCCGACAATATAGTGTATTTGCTGATACAGGCCTTGTGGCTTTATTATGTGAACTTAAGGTGATTGTTGGGCAAAATAAAAAAAATTAAGTCCTTAATACACCCCTTAAAATTACATTTTTTTTCTTAACTACATTATTTTTGTCGATCGAACGTCTACACCAAAATTAAAAACACCTTTCAGTAAATAACTCACTATCTGCAAACTAGTGTTTTCAGAAAATTTGAAAATCCGGTCCTGTCGGGCCGATTTTATTAAAATTTTAGGAGCACTTTTTAATTGCTATTAAAGGGTTAAATTTCAATTTTGAAAAGATTCTGAGAATTTTTTAGGTATTTTTGGGCCCAAAAACTTTTTTCAACCCCTAAAAACCACCCTTAAAATGACCCGATTAGGCCTATTTTAAATAGGCTTCGTGCGGTGATGGATTCCAACATCTGTGCCAAATTTCGTTAAAATGAATTAACTCCTTCGGAAGTTATTGCCCGTACACATATATACCTATATATATATATAAATATATATATATATATATATATATATATATATATATATATATATATATATATATATATATATATATATATATATATATATACATATATATATAAACATTTTCAAAAATGGTGCCAAAGTGTTTAGGAGGTTATGAAACGTCGAGAAAATTTGGTCCGACCCCTAGGTCCCGCCATCCGACCGATGCCAATAGTGTATGTTGCCATATGGCAAATACACTAATGACGCAGTGGCGCTTAAGTCTCTGAAGAGAATTTCCACCCTATTGTTATTACGTAACTGACCACTAACGGTGTGAAGTATTCGCACGGGTCTGCTAGTTCCTACATACGGTATAAAAAATTGCGAATTCGACATTATATTTGGTCTAAACTCCACCCATGTATCAAATCCCATTAAATAATATATATTTTAGAATGCAGGAGCATCCATGCTAGTAGAAAATTAATGATTTAAAGGTAAATTAAATTTTGACGTATAGTATTTAACTCTTAATCAAACAACCTGTATAAATATATAACCAAGAATAAACTTTAGAGTATTACACTGCATCAGGAAATCACGAAAGAGAAACAGCAATCTCTCCTTGCACATTTGAATTTTAAATCAGAAAATTATGTAAGAACTTAAGAAGTCACACAAGAACTGCAGTGCAAGAGCTTTTCTCAACACAAAAAGTAAACACAGAAAAAGAAAATTCAAATGTCTTTCTTTTTAATTAGAAAGAAGAAAATAATTTTTAAAATACTAACCTGTACCCGTGATTTCGGTCGCATTAATATCGGTTTTATCATGAGAATAGCCGAGTGTAAAGAGATGCCGTTGTTTATGTGGTGTTTCCTTTATTACAAACACCTAGTTCCTAGGTTCTATTCTGAAAACTGGTAAGTGAATTAACTCGTTTTTAGTGTATTTGCCATATGGCAACATACACTATTGGCGTCGGTCGGATGGCGGGACCTAGGGGTCATACCAAAATTTCTCGACGTTTCATAACCTCCTAAACACTTTGGCACCATTTTTAAAAATGTTTATATATATATATATATATATATGTGTACGCGCGATAACTTTCGAAAGAAGCCTATTTAAAACTGTTTTTGGGTCCCAAAATACCGAAAAAATTCTCCGAATCGTTTCAAAATTGAAATTTAACCCTCTGGTAGTAAGTAAAAAGTGTCCCCACAATTTTAATAAAATCGGTCCGACAGGACCGGATTTACAAATTTTATGAAAACACTAGTTTGCAGATAGTGACTTATTTATTGAAGTGGTATTTAATTCGGTGTAGACGTTAAATTGATAATAATATTACAATTAAGAAAGAAATTTTATTTTGAGGGGTGTATTAAGGGGTTAAAATTTTTATTTTGCCCAAAAACAAACTTAATTTCACATAATAAAAGTATAAAACCACACGGCCCTATACAAGCAAATACACTATATTGTCGGCAGGGTTTTGGCACTGCGACCCGGGTTTTTTAATTTATTATTAGAAAAAAAATGAAAATATGGAAAGCTACTAGACTCGGTTAGATTCGATTCTCGTTGGTGTTATTACAAGTGTAACCGAATTAAAAATACCATATATAATACTTTCAGTTTAGATACAAATATGTATGTCAAATTTCAACAAAATCGTTCCATTCCTTCTTAAATGCTGATCGAGAAATTTCTTGGAATGTCTTCCCCGTCTGTAAAATAACTACTTTACATGCATGTATGCAGGCATTTAAAGTGACCAATTACACACTAGTGCTCTATTGGAGAACAAAACTAGTTGCGCTATACCAATTTCATAATAATTTATGCTTAGTGTGTATGCGGTTGCTAAAATGAACCAGTGAGATATTTTAAAAATATACTAAAAATTAAGTGAAAACCAACTATTTTATACGCAGGATGTCCATAAAATCTAGTTGATGCTATATCGGACGGAAAGATATTATCACTCGTATGGCTGTCAAAAAACTCGGTGACTATCGTTTTTATCATAATTTTAAGTACTCGTGAGTAATATAATTAATTTCACTGTTAAAATACAAACTATTATTTCTTAATGAAACATAATAATTAATTATTAATGAAATGGTAGCAAGTAGATATTTAGTTAATATAACAAAAACCGAGCTGGGTAGACTAGTGGTGACAGCACTAGACTCGCATTCGGGAGGTCCGGGTTCGAATCCCGGCGGGAGCAGATGTGGCTGGGACTTTTTCCTACTGCCTCTTGCCGAGAAACGGTAATTCCTGTACCGGCCATCTTGATTGAGGTTTTCCATGGTTTCCCTCAATTAATTCCAGATAAATATCGAGATGGTTCCTTTTTTGAGGCCATGGCCGATTACCTATCAAACCCCTAGTTAAAAAATTACCTACCTTATCCTAATTTCCTATAATTTCTTCATTCGCCCATTGCTATTACATAAGTTGAAGTTTTAAACTGTACAAAAATAACGGGAAGTGTAGTAGATGAAAAAGGAGTAATGTTGCGAATGGCGTTTGTTATGACATAAAGTCGAGAAATGGACGTTAAACGTATTATTATTATTAATAGTACGCGCGTTTGAAGTTATACTTCTTTGGCGTGATTTATTGAAATAAAATATTCAAAAAGTTTAAGAAAAAATAATTTTAAATATTTTAAAACACTCACAATTTTATTTTGGTTTTTACTTTTATATTCAAACCATTGAGTAATCAAAACTACGATATTATAAGTTCAATCGGATGACACCTAAAATGACTATTTGTTGTAATTAAAGATTATAGTCGTTTTGCATATTACATTATAGTTTCCAGATAAGAGAAAGTGCATTCATTTCGTTCATTTCAATCTGAGCCATTTATGGCCAACTTCATACTGTCGAATTTTCGTCAGCTATGCGCGCGTAACTTTCGCTACTTGCTAAGATTCTCACGCGCTAATAGAAGTATAGCTTCAAAAAAGTGGGACGTGAAACATAAGGATTAGGATTCAAATCCTAGCAGTTAACTGGTCATTTTTTCCTTTTTAAAGTTAATGCGTTTATAAATAATTATAAAATACGTATAAAGATAATAGTTGTAAACGCTGCTAATTTCTGTTGGAATTGTAGAATCCTTTGAGAGATATTACAAAACAAATGCATAATATAAATATTATATTAACTATGTAGACTATAAAACATTTTGCTGAGCAATTTTCATAGTTTATTCATACTGACCATTAAATATTTATTATATCAACATAATAATGTTGCACAATAATGAACGTTGCATTTTCATTAGCTAATAATGATGACATGGTAAAATATAAAGCGGCTATGAGTTTCTCATTATATATAATTCACGCATTGAACCGGATATACTCTATGTTCTACCAAACTATATATAGAATGTCACAAAAATTTCGTCAAAATACTGCTTGATACTGGGAGTTTCAAGTTCAAGTAATCGCCATGATATTTCATTACACGCTTTTGTTTAACTTCACATGCTTGTCAGTCAATCAGTCAGTTTAGATCAATTCTTTCCAGTCGATTTTGAACCACTTCCACTATATCTATTATTTTGAAATTTTGCATACTTATGTAGTATCGATGACAATACTATAATCTGATAACAATGATCTGATGCTGCAGCCTATGGCTCATTTTTGGTCGGTGGACGGTTTCGATGATAATAATACATCAATGCTATGTTCTTATAGAGTAGATGACTAAAATGGAAATAGCAAAATATGAGTAAAAAACATTTTACAAGCAAACTTTTATTAAAGTTTTCTAAAATAAAAAAAATAGCAAACAACAAATTAAATTACATAAAAAAATACAATAATTTTATCATTCTTAATTTGACCTAAAAGCTTGTCACAAGGTATGCTGAATGCTTTTAGGTCAGATTAACAATAATAAAATGATTTTATTTGCTTGATTGTTTGGTATTTTCTTTGTTTTAATACGTTTTTATAACGTGTTTTACTTATATAAAAAGGATCAGGTGAAAAGACCAATTTTTAGGTACGTTTTTATTCGATATACGACGTTTATATATATCGAATAAAAACGTACCTAAAAATTTGTCTTTTCACCGGATCCTTTTTATTTAATTTATTTCAAGACCTGATTTTTCCTATGTTTTTTACTTATATTTTATTATTTTTTGTAGCCTCTCGTTACTTGACTACTACGAAAATAACACACAATATTCGTTAAAAATTTAAACAGTTTACTTTAGCATATACGTTCTCAATAGCATAAACTTCAAACAAGAATCATGATTCAACCGGAAAAAAATCCGCTGCTTATTTATTTATTATTTTACTGTTTGTCAAATTCAGATTGACGAAAGTCGTGTCTGAATTTTGCCACCAGGCTTTATGCGACAATGATAAATTGACTTGTTTTCTACTGATGCGTTGTCTATTACGTTAACAATTTAACAAACAATCAAACGTAGTTATTATCCAAATGTGTAGGCTTTCATGGGCGGTGTTGTCGTAAAACTTCATGGCTTGTAGGCCGTGATCCATTGGTATTACTACCTGACGTTTCGTCTCCAAGTGCGGCAGCCATTATCAAAGGCGATGTTGTAACCAACGAAGTGTCCTTCTAGGTTGCCCACTTAACTGTGATCAGCCTAGAACGACACTTCGCCCGCTACCATATCGCCTTTGATAATGTCTACCGCAGTTGGTAGAAATACTACTGGACCACGGCCTACAAACTCGGAAACGTTGTTATTATTATTGTAAAGTTTTTAGCGACGGTATAGTTCGTAAATTAATTATTCACTGTAAGATAGATATAGTTTTGCTACAATTGTTAAGAAACACCCATTGTTACAAGACAATATTAGAAAAAAATATTTTCAAACCCTGTCACCATCGGGACTTATAACTCATTCCGCCGCGATAGTAGAAAGTTTCGGATTTAAATACCGATGGTGACGGGAACTAATACGGCATTGTAACAACGGCTGTTTCTTAAGGGGGTATTCTTATGTGACCACTTCGAAAAATCGATTTTTTTTTCATATTTCAATAGTAAAACCTATCGAAAATATGCTGTGAAAAATAGAGACCGAAATTCCTAGTTTTAAATAAATTACAACTCATATAGTGGCCGACGCGCCGTAAACGACTTGTTGGCTCTTGAAACTTTAAACGCATTTTTCTGGAAACATTATTTTCTAAAACTGTCATGGTCCTAAAAAAAAAGTATTCAACCGATTGCTTTGAAATTTATATATGTTCTTCTACTCATTAATGGTTATCGTCCGTACTAAAATTGCTTATTTTCGAAAATATCTTCTTATTTTTTTTAAACGATTCTTAACAAAAAAATTAACAAAAAACACAAACTTTTTTTCTAGTCCGCCATTTTTTTTTTTTTAATGAAATTGATTAATTTTAGTAGGGACGATAGCGACATCCCTACTGAACAAATGATCCATTCGATTTTTTTATTTCAGACAACATGAACAGCCGCAATTACCATGACCAGTGACCTGCTTTTTTTTTAGTGTCTAATTTAATTTAAAAAAGAATAGATATAAAAAATGTAAAATAAGAGAAAAAAATTTTTTTTATACAGTTTAAGATACAAACAAAAACATATAAAAAAATTAAAATGATTGAATGTTATTGTCGTGTAAAAAAAATTCCCTAAAAAGAGGTAAAATTTATGCGTTCACATAAGAATACCCCCGTAAGGCTGTCGGAACGCTCTGAATTTTGTTTGTGCTGAGACCCAGCGGTAAGGGGCGAGGTAGGAAAAAGACATATTGTGAGGCTAAAAAATTTTATTGCAAGGGTGCCGCTGTCAACTGATTACTCTAATTTTTGGAAATATTTTGAAGATCTAAAAAACTTTTCTGAAAAAGGAAGAGTCACTTTAGGTTTGTGATGGAACAGTTTTGTGAAATAAGTACGAATAAGGTCATAGTGTGACATTGAAAACGTGTGTTTTTTTAGCACAATTAATGGCAAATTTTTTCTAGTAAATCGTACATAAATTACAAAAGTAGTCCATTAGAGACCTAGATTTGTCCTTTATCTTCCTTATAGAGAAAGAATTTTTGCAGAATGTTGACGAATAAGTCTACAATCAGTTGACAGTCGAAGCTCTATTTTTGGCTTAAATTCAGAGCGTTCCGACAGCCTTAACAGCAAAACTGTAGCTATCCTACGATTGTTATTATTACTATAATTAATTCCAGTAGATACTCAAAATCGCCACAGTATATTATATATAATATACTAGGGGTAGTTTCATTTTAGTTCGTTGTTTAGTTGTGCATTTTGTATGCACGTACGTGGCTGCAATTCATTGTTAAACAAACACATTCATACATACATAGGTATTTCATGTTAGGTACGAAGCAAATTATGTAATGTAAACTAATGCTTGTTTCTAAAGGTTTGAAAGCTCACATCAGTTGACTTGAATAAATCCGTGTCTCCTTTGAAACATGTTTTGTTATTTTGTTTACTAGAGCTAACATGTACTTGCATAGTTAAATAATGGTAAATATCATTAGCGACTGTTTGGAGCAGCGGTTCTCAAACTTTTGTCGTGATTGTATAAACGTGACATTTACATATTGTGATAAATATACAAGCTGTGCAACAAAAGTGGTTATATCGATTGATAAAAAAATTAAATTAAAAATCTAAAAAAACTCCCGACACAAGAAAACCTATAAAAAGTTATAAAATAAAATTTCTGGGCCTGCTCCTTTAACTTTAAAATTTAAATACTTAATTAGGAATATTTTGTGATTCAAACGTCATCGCGTCGGGGGACCTAGATAGAGTACTTATATTAAGCTTCTTTTTATTTGTATTCTAACTTTTATTTTAATTATTTAACGGTCCCCCGACGCGACGACGTTTGAATCACAAAATATCACTAATAAATTATTTAAATTTTAAAGTTAAAGGACCAGGCCCAGAAATTCTATTTTCTAACTTTTTATAGGTTTTTTTGTGTCGGTAGTTTTTTAAATTTTAAATTTAATTTTTATTTTAAACTTTTCAAACTTAGAAACAAAATACCCGTTATGCGTTTAAGATCCACAGCTAAGAAAAGAGCTGATGACCTTGAAACAGCTGTACCGATTTCGATACAACATGTCTAAGAACCACCGCTAGAAAACCTGCTTTCATATAAAAAAATTGCATCCAAATCGGTTCACCCGTTTAAGAGCTATAGTGCCACAGACAGACAGACACACACACACTTAGCGGTCAAACTTATAACACCCTTGTTTTTGCGTCGGGGGTTAAAAACATGGATCGCAGTGCCAAAATTCTACCGACGTTATAGTAGTAATACAGGTAGTGTGACTATTATGTGAAATTATGTTTGCTTTTGAACAATATAAAACATTTAACCTCTTAATAAACCCCCAAAAATAATATTTTTCTTGATTTTTATATTTCGTCTCTGTTTTATCAATTCATCATCTGCACAAAATTATATACAGCCTTCAGAAAGTATAGTTCTGTATCCGCAAGCGTTTTCATAAAATTTATGTCTGGTCCTGTCAAGCCGATTTTATTAAAATTGAACGAGCACGTTTTAATTGATACTAAAAGGTTAAGTTTCAATCTTGAGTCAATACGGAGAATATTTTCGGTATTTATTGGCTCCAACCACTAAATACACCTCTTAAAATGGTCCGATTCGGTCCATTTTAAATAAGCTTCGTGCGGTAATGGATTCCAACATGTGAGCCAAACGTTACAAGTTTATTTATCTGCTGTTAATTATTATTTGGGAGGTCACTTGTTTTATTTTTTCTCCAAACTATGCTATAAATATACTCCGGTCTTTTCTAATTGTATTTTCATTTAGCTCCTATTTTTTTACGAATCACAGAGGCAACCCCAAACTCAGAACATTTCCTAAACTAATTCGATGCTCAACTGTTACTCTATATGCGTGTTGGGACGTAAAGTAAAGCAGCTTATGTCAAATTTGTAGTTAAAGAAGAATGCATTTTTAATCGTCCACTTCTACATTTTTCGGTGCAATCAAAGGAAGCGGTCGATAATAAATATCTCTATATTTGTGTGTCGTAAACGTTGATTCACTAAGCGTTATGATCTCTGTAAGAATATGTTAATTCTGTAAAGCTTCAGAACGAGCTATATAATTATTATTCACATTCATTGTTACATTGCTAAATTAAAAAAAATATATTTTTTATCCACTGTCACCGTCGGGCTTCAAACCCGAATCTTTCCACTTTCGCGGCGGAATAAGTTAATCAGTTACTCACCTTACTTGATTCATTCATACTCTTGCTACTGTGATGATTCGTGTCTAGAGATACCTAACGAAATATCAACTCTCGCATGTAGTGAATTTAATGTTACATTTGCTTTATTATGAAGAATTAACTGTTAAGATATCGCAGCGTTGAGTAACTGATTAACTCATTCCGCCGCGAAAGTGGAAAGATTCGGGTTTGAAGCCCGACGGTGACGGTGGATAAAAATAAATTTTTCTAATTTAGCAATGTAAACACAACAGTTATAATCTCTGTTGTCAAGCGTCTATAATTTACAGTATCTATCTGAGTCGAATGAAATTCATAAATGCGCATTTAACATCTAAATAACCTTGAAACGGTAAGATCATCCCGGTTTTGCGAGTTTATGTAGATTTAAAATTTCGTTCCACACGACGTTTGCAACACTGGTGTGGTGATTGGAAGATATCTCATGGCATGTGTTCAAGGATGCTGTCTTTTTTCGTTGCTGTGAGAAATAGATTGGGTAGTTTATGCACCTACAAGCAATTGTTTTGAATACCAGTTTAAAATTAGAATTTATGCAGAAATGAAAAGAGTTACTCAAAATGAAGTTAACGATATGAAAAATACACCATTGATATTTTGAAAATAATAATTTAAAAATAAAAGGTAATGAAATTAGAGTTCAAAAAACTAAAATAGCATGCTTTTATGAACTAAAAAATGCAAAACTATTTAACAACAAAGTTAGTTTTATTGTAAAAAGCGTGGGGTACTATCTACTTAAATTTTCATAATAGCTCTACGTTTGCAATTAGCTAGTAAATAAAAATTTTTTTGTCGATATTAAGTACTTCACGCTTTTTACAGTAAAGCTAATTTTGTTGTAAAATTATTTTACATTTTTTAGTCTATAAAAGCGTGTTGTTTTAGTTTTTTTAAACTCTAATTTTAATTTCGTTACTGTGACAAATATACTGAGTGAATTATGCACGGTTGTTTTGAATAGCAGTTTAAAATTAGAAAAAAATAATAATTTCAAAATAAAAGGTAAAAATGCAGTACCCGACCATCATGACCAACTGATTTATGTTGCGTTGTTAGGAAAACTTGTTTGTAACACAATGATTTATTATTATAAACTAACATTTATTGTTTTCCACAAACTACTCAAATTTCTTATTTGATTAATGGATTCCCGGCCGTTAAAGTATAAAAAAATGGATTCATTCTGCAAAATTTTAAATAATATTTACTTTCGGGCAGGATTGCTCCGACCTATAATTTAAGACACACTACGAGGCTAAAAAATGCTGTTGCAAGGGTATCGCTGTCAGTTGATTACCTACTCTAAATTTTGGAAATATTTTGAAAATTTAAAAAACTTTTCCGAAAATGAAGAGTCACTTTAGGTTTGTGATGGAACAGTTTTGTGAAATAAGTACGAATAAGGACGTAGTGTGACATTGAAATCGTGTGTTTTTTGGCACAATTAATGCCAACTTTTTTCTAGTAAATCGTACATAAATTACCAAAGTAGTCCATTAGAGACCTAGATTTGTCTTTTATCTTCCTTATAGAGAAAGAATTTTTGCAAAATGTTGACGAATAAGTCTACAATCAGCTATGAGCCAAAGTTCAATTTTTGAATTGAATTCAGAGCGTTCTGACAGCCTTAAGACTGCCATATCAAATTTCAGGATGTAACGCTACTAAAAAGTTTCACTTTAAGAATCCATTTAAAAAGTTAGAGAAAATTTGACATAAGCGGTTTTTCCTTTTGGGCTACAGATATAATGCGTACTGGACGATGCATTATTTATAGGATGTTAGCACGGGTGCCGTGCGTACGAATCCACCCGGTATACTCTAAATCTTCATTTAAGTCCGTGAAAACAACGTTTGCACAACATACCAACGGGAGACTCTCTGTTCTCCGATTTACTCTTTCGAATTTAGATGGTATCATTACATCACCGAATGCATTTATCACGTTTAAAAGAAACGTAAGGTTGCCGTGAATTATTGAACACGAACTCTGGCGACTGCTTTCGATAATTCTCGTATAGTCTAAATACAAATAAAACATCCCATAAACTTTTACTTAGAAAATTTAAACCTTGTTGTGATTTCAATTCCGGGTTTACAATTAGATCCTAAAAAACAAAAACGAAAATCAATCTATTCAACGTATAATTCATATAGCTGAGTGCTTACTTTTTCATATTGTTCAAAAAAGAAATTAGGTAAAGCTCGCTTAATGACAGCGTTGCCAGACGTCCCGATTTTTAAATCAAAATTAAATGTCGCGGGACAGGCTCAATCCCGCTTTTCGGGGATAACTCGACCGTGCGTAAATAATTATTCTCTTATTGTAAGTTGCAATTTGTAACACTCACTCCTCAGACTATTGTTTGAAACGCCATATTTTTCTAATGAATAAAACTTTTTTGATCCTGATTTCTGTTTTTTTTTTTTTTTTTTTATTCAGAAGACGAATAAGACTCAACTATTTAACGATAGGGTAAATCTGATTTAAAATATAATATTTTTATTAAAATACATTTTCTATGGCTATTTTTGCTATCTATTGTCACGTAAACGCAATTTAAATATTTAAAAACTTATAATTATATACGTTTTTTTACTATGTCCCGCTTTCGACGAAAGAATCCCGCTTTTTTCACTCAAAAAGTTCCAAAATCCCGACTTGGCAAAAAAAAATCTGGCAACGCTGCTTAATGATAACACACTGGCTATTACAAAATTACTCGTTCACATATCACACTACAACTTATTCGCGCAAATTCAATACATGAATTTTATAATAATGATTATCATCTTTTATGACCATAAATAATTAGATAATTATTGCTACCCGTGCGAAGCCGGAACGGGCCGCGAGTACTTAATAAAAAAATAAAAAAAATAAAAAAAAAACATTTAAATTGCTTCATGTTTTCATATTGTCGGTAGGGCTTGGCAATATGATCTGAGTTTTTATTAGTATAATAAAGGAACTTATCTAATTTACAAAACTTTATTATAATGCCTGAAAAATACCCAACTGAAAGAAATTGACGTGGGATTTAATAGACCTTTTTCAGTTGTTATAAATGGATGAAAAAAAAAATGAAAACACGTGAAAGTTTGAGAACACATATTGTTGAGTAAGTGATTGGGTGTTTGTACAAACAAGTGAACGTAGTGGCCGCCCATAGAGATGTTACACTCCCGTGACAATAGCCTTTTCTCAACAATCAACTATGTTTATGTGTATACAGTGTGTCCACAAACATCTCAATTTAATTATTGCCATTCTCCACGCAAATAAAATCAATTAAATAGAATATTTTTACTACGTAGAAAGAACAGAATAAAAAACTTACGTGAAATTGTCTACCAACATTTCTAAAGAACAATCATGTTCCCAAATATAATTCTTACTCGGCTACGATGAAACCTAAAAAGGATCAGAAACGCGTGGAGGTATCAAGTTGAAATTAAAATCAAATACTCAGGTCTAGAGTCTGTTGAAGCTGTGAAAAAATTAAACTTCTAAGTCAACGCAATCAAAAGTTACGACCGTTTCTGCCGCATATTGGACACTCGCAAGAGAATCAAAACCTATACGGTACTTCCCGTTGACCTAGAATCATGAAATTTGGCAAGAAATAATGTCTTAATAGCACAAATAAAGGGGAAAATTCGAAAACCGTTACATCACAATTTTTTTTTTCTATAAACATCAAAATAATGCATACCTACAAGCAACATCGGACGGATTCTCTTAAAAGCTATTAGTTCAGGCACTTACTATGACCGTTTTAACAACAAATAATAAAAATAAAGTTAATAAATATTG
Organism: Venustoraphidia nigricollis; assembly: GCA_034508555.1. Taxonomy (NCBI): domain Eukaryota; kingdom Metazoa; phylum Arthropoda; class Insecta; order Raphidioptera; family Raphidiidae; genus Venustoraphidia; species Venustoraphidia nigricollis. The sequence goes on along the minus strand of JAVRKA010000004.1, from coordinate 8,322,084 downwards.
TACTGTTGTACGGAACTCTTCGTGTGCAATCCCGACTCGCAAAATTGGCCAGTTTTTTTTTTTTAACTTGACATGATTTCATGCAGCCTAACAGGATAGGGCACATGCTAGTTTTTTTTAATACAAATTACGAATTTGATAAATTAAAATACGGATTGGTACTGGACCTTGACACTTGATCTAAAAAATAAACAAATCGTCTTCATAATTTCCTACATTCATAGTCACACTGTTTTAATTGGTTCGTTGGCTGCAGTTTACAGGTCGCGTGTTAGCTTCTTGGTCGCTGGCTCAACGAAGAAATATGAAGTGGTGCAGTATATCATCGAAGAAAACAAAAGCAACTCCGAGGTTTCATTCCCTTCTGTACGCATCTATTGCGTGATTTCTGAACGTTTGCGTTCACAAAAAAGAATGCCGTCGAATCATAACGTTTGCGTGAACTTCTAGAAACGTCTATAAATGTTTCATAGATTATTAAGTTGTTGTTATGCGATGAATGATTGAGATAATGGATAAGTTCAGCAAGAGTACTAGAATATAAGAAGGTTAGGCGTAAAAGGTCACGTCTGTGAATGGTTGAGTCGATTGCTTACGTCACCGATGTCCATATTTTTCAATTATTGTTATCCCAACTGTTTGGAAAAATACTCCACAAGCCTACTTCCCCCACTCTTCCGTCTTGCCTAGTCACACCTTCAACAATGCTAACGTCCAAAGGTTGGGCGAAAGGCCCCAGTACACAGTGGTCTGTAGTGGGCCATGCTTTGCAATGTGCAACTGTAGGCCACTCTCACTTGGTGTTCACACAATGGCCCATGGCTCATTTCTGCCTGGCGAAGCACTTGCGATGGACGTTGAAGTAATTACGGCCGCGGCTATTTATTTATATACTGTTTACAAGTATTATAGTATTATAAACCTAAAATCTCTTCATTGCTCCAGTATACTGACATTTTGGGCGATTAAAAATTTAAATAGTATAGCACGCAACAAAAAAAGTAGGTACCTGTTCCGGACAATGGACCACAGGCCACGCTACACCACGATTTCTTTGAAGTGTGTCAAAAAAACCGACAACAAATGGATTTCGCACCACGATTCACAATTGTCCGCCACTACAGACCATTACCCCCTGTACACAATGGCGATGGTCTACAATGGCCCACTACAGACCTCTGTCACATCTGTGATTGGGCGAGTCGATTGCTTACGTCATCGATGCCCATGGCTTGGTTATCCCCACTGTTTGGAAAAACTCTACAAGCCTACTTCCCCCACCCTCTCCCGCGTCTCGCCTAGTCACAGCTTCAACAATGCTAACGCAAAACCTTAGTTTCTAGTAATCTTGTAAGTTCAGTACAGTCAAAGCCCTCTAAGTGCACGCTCTCTAAATGCACACGCTCTCTTACTGCACACGAACTCGCCCTCTAAGTGCACGTTCCCCAGCCCCCACTTCGAATAATCTGCGACCAATCACGTGCGACCGTAAGCGCGCTATTTTCAAACTTTCCATTTCCATCATATTCATAGAGTTTTAGAGATATTGTTTATAGGATCTGATTGAATAAAGATAGCTATAGGAGCTAGAAGAGTGGGGAAGTGTGCACTTAAAGGATGGGCCTCGGTTCCGAGCTGTGCACTTAGAGGGCTTTGACTGTAAGTTTATACAACAAATCAATTAGATTGGTAAAACTGATTAGATTGATTTTCATGACCACTGAGAAACATGTCCTTGTCAAAACGTCTTCGTTACATTGTGCTTTGACTTTTAGCAATGTTTTTGTTACTACAAATAAACTGTAAAAACTTGGCTAAAAGTTATATGAGAAGAAGGATACATATTTCTAGTTTATTTTGAAACATTACCATCAAAGACTGAATAAGTTTTTCCTTTGAAATTAAACATTTCCGAAACGTAAGTAAGTGCATTTTACCTGCACACACACATCCAACTGGTTGTAAGATAGAGCTATGCGAGTGAAGAACATATTAAACAGTTTGTTCTCAGTAACCTTAACGGAGAGTTTTTAAGATTAAAAAAAAGTGAAACTTACAAAACACATCAATGTGAAACACATACTATTTCCACATTTGGAGAAAATGGAAAATAAAGAAGCATTATACACTTTAGTAAGTTGTTTTGTTGGATAATACGTTAGGCCAACATTTAGTAATCGCAGTGTAAGTAATGGATGCCCGGCCAGCGGACAAGAAGCATCGTTTGTTTTGTCTTGCGGTGCTGACCAGCTCAGTGGAACGTATTACTATTTCATACAACTTAACTCATCCCCTCTTCGTCTCTCTTACACACTCTATCTTTCCAGGCGCACGCTACATTGTGTCCACAAATGGTTAATTTTATGCAAAAAAATGATTTCACATTTTTTACCAATAATTACATTTTTCTTCAATACATAATTCAAACAAAATTATAGAAACTTTGAATGTTGTAATGGTAGAGGAGTATCGTTTAAAGAAGGTGGAGAAGCTTTATAGTAAGAAGAGTGGGAAAGGCGATTTGTAATTTCAGGGGCAATCATAGGCGGTATCTGTACTGTCAATGGTGCATCTCGACTAGCGAAGAAAGACTAAATAACAATATTCATAGAACCACCCCTTTTTAGAAAACATAGATTCGCCCAGCTCGTAACTCGTCAGTGCGCAGAAATTTCGCTGTTATCTTCTTTAAACAATGCTACGAGTAGTATCGTTTAAAGAAGATAGTGGCCAGGCGAGGAATCAGCAGAATAAGAAGAGTGGGGAAAGCGACCAGTAGCGGTGCAATTTGTAGTTTCAGAGACAATCATACGTGGCATTTGTACTGTCTCGATAAGCAACAAACAACTGAATGACCATAGGTATAGGACCACCCCTTGTTAGGAAACATAGATCCGTCCGACCCTAAACTTGTTTGTGCGCAAAAATGGCGCTACTAACGGTACTATCGAAATTATGACCTAAAAAAATTTAATAATAATAATGTTTTATTATTGTAATTATATGTATAGAACAAGTCATTAGCAAGCGTATGAATAATTGCAGAATATAAATTAAAAATTAGAAATAAAACTCTTTAGTAGACAATGTTGTGTAATGGTCAGCATGTTTGCTTCTGGATCAGACTGTCGTGGGTTCGAATCATGCTTCCACTCATAGATGTTTTGTGATGTAGATTTATTTGACCCAACGGAGTGTCCGCGACTAACGACTTACATACTAACCGACTGACTGAATTGTCCCCGACTAAATCTTGATCAATCAATCGTTCTTATTTTGTCAGTTCGTGGATGAAACCTTTGAATGGCAAAAGCCCTACGTCAGCTTTAGCCAGTTCGGCTTCAGATCCACACACTTTGCAATATTCGCACGCGTCGTAATATAATTACAAGATGGCAATTATTACCACACAGTGACGTACTATTAAACTGCTAAGTATCGCTAACTTGCAATTTGGTTGTGCAAGAACAATTTAGATTTGTGTATTGCATAACTTGAAACATTCCTGAACACACTGTAGATGTGTTAAAGGCCGGGAAAGGAGATATTCACCAAGTTTCGGGCGGTTGTTCTACATCTATATTATGTGTACAATCCCCAGTTTGCTGCAGAGATCTTGTCCACTTTTTGTTTTATTAACATTTGCACGCTTAGGTGCCGCGATAAGAGAAGAATATAATATGAACTCGGTGCAATCCACTGCACTACGTCTGTCAACTCAAGCAACAGGTTTTTTAGAAAGACAGAAAATCACTTATAAAAAACGATCAAGTGCGAACCGAAGTGACGTGGAGACGATTCCGTACCATTCCGTTTTCCGGCAGGACTTCAAGACTTAGGATTTTCGTTTAGGTTTTCCGGTAAATTATGAGTGAGGTACTATATTCCATGTTTTTTTTTAATTTTAGCCTCAGTGTTTCAAAGATAAGAGGGGTGGGGTAATACTCGATTTTTGTATATGATCTTTAATATCTTTTAAGGTACCTGCGTATTTTAAAATCATAAAAAAAGGATATCTGTATTTCTCATAACGAGCCCTTTCACATAATGCACTGGAAAAATATGTTTTTTTTTTAATTTTCTAATTTACACTCGAAGTATGCATCCATTAATAATAATAGGTTATGTTTCTAGTGCGTAGTGTTACATTTTATGACGAATGTGATATTATGTCAAAAACGGGCGACGGCAAGTTTTAATAATAACACGAGCCATAATATCATCACGCACGAGATATACAGATCTATATGTACTATTATTTCATGTACTCCCTAATTTTCACATAATTTTCAAAATTTTTGGCAGTTCATTTTTGAGCAAGTTAGCTTCTAATTTGTAGAATGCGTTGGGTTTTCATTAATTTACTATGGAAATTATAGTACAACAACGTTTATTTTACTTTATGAACTAGTACGAACATGAAAAGCAGATATTTTATGGGGATGTGTGCAACATATCGTTTCTAGCCACAGTGACGTTGATGACCTTAGCTGTTGAGCGTCTATAATATGCAATTCTTCCTCTTTTAGTCACCGTGCTCTTAGTATTCATTATATTTATTCGGGTAAGGAAAAAATGGAGTAGAAATCTATAAAAAAGGTAAGGATCCTTTAATCTCAATGCGCTTGAATACAATATTATCGATTCTGTGCCCCATCAAGAAGCACCTTGCAACTTTTTTTTGGTCTAAATACATTTGCAGTAAACCGTCAAAGGTACCATATTTTAAATAATCCAATTGTCGTAAAATTTAACCATCAGTATATGTATATTATTTCTCAAAGGTGTTTTTTTGTCGGAATGAAATATCTCCCTTTGTATCAAAATTAATGTTTGATACGCCATTTTAGAGATTATTTTTCTCTCTAATGACGAAAAATTAGTTAATATCTTAAATTTAATGTTTTCAATAAAAAATAACAGTTTAAAAATTTTAAAAATTTCATTACAGAACAACATTCAGAAAAAAACTAATGTCGTCATCTGCTGGTGGCGATCTGTTTATTTTAACAGTTGTCGGTAAAATTAAGTGACGTAGTGGCGCTTAAGTCTCCGAATAGAATAAAATAAAACAAAGGTTGCCACCTGGCGGCAATATGTTTATTTTAACAGTTGTAGGTAATATTAAGTAACGTAGTGGCGCTAAAGTCTCTGAATAGAATATAGAATAAAATTTATTTCCACCCTATTTTATATTACGTAACTGACCACTAACGGTGCGAAGTATTCGTACGTGTCCGCTGGTATTATAATATATTTTGCATTTCAAATTTCGATTTTCTGGAAAACTATGAACACATTATTTTTATACGTTGTGTTTGCAACGTTACAATCGGCTGACATGGAGAAAGAGCAAACAAAGAATGTAACTTCACAGTGTTATACAAAAGAGCAAATAAATAATTCAAAGAATAAATAAATCATCATATCAAATTCCCGTTGACTACAAACAGTCAGTGAGGATAGCATAATACGTTTATTCATAATTTATATTCTGTTGTAGAGTACTGAGATTTTCTGATATTATAATTTAGGTTAGAAAAAAAAGCATAAAAGTTGTTTTGGTTTCGTTTAGCCATAAGTTTCCTCTTGTACATGCATAATTATGTGTTTTTAGGTGGTTTGGACATTACCTCGTGATCATAATAGAATCTAATTTTTTTTTAATAAAATTAAAAACTTGACATCATAAATTCATTATTATTACATTCACCGCCACAACGCTGCTCTCAGAGTTTTATACTATCACCTAAGACATCATTATGGTGTTGATAAAACTCCTGTTCTACCTTATGTTCCAAATGATATTGAGTCCGTTGTCGAAAATGAGTCATGCAAGATTTTCTGGAACTACTCATTTAGTACTACCAGGCAACTTTCAGCTACAAAGCCTGACATAGTTCTCCTTGATAAACCTGCGCGAACTATGTATGTTATCGAGTTTTCAGCCCCTGCTGAAACGAACATAGCCGCAAAGGAGACTGAGAAGCGGACAAAATATCAAGATCTTCTTTTTGAGCTCAGAATGCAGTACCCGGAGTATACTGTTAAATTAATTGTCCTTATAATTGGTGTTCTTGGAGGGGCAAAACCGTCACTGTTGGCAAATATGAAAACTATTCCGGCATGTCAGCGCATTGCTGAGTCACTAATTTGCCGTATGCAAGAGGCCGTGCTTATTGGGTCGCTCCGTGTACTCCGTGCGCATGATCCAAACTCACTGTAATCGCCCATTTCATGGTTTGAGACGCGGTTACAGTTACAACTTGCTCCACAAGTATCCCTAGTATGACGGTGACGAACCTGAAGTTTGGGTGCTTGTGGATGCAAATTTTTTTTTAAGGAATATTTCCTTCTCAATAATAATAATAATAATAATGCGTTTAACGTCCGTTTCTCGACTTTATGTCATAACAGACGCCATTCGCACCATTACTATTTTCCATCTACCACATTTCCCGTTATTTTTCTACATTTTAAAACTTCAACTTATGTAATAGCAATGGGCGAATGAAGGAATTATAGGAAATTAGGATAAGGTAGGTAATTTTTGAACTAGGAGTTTGATGGGTAATCGGCCATGGCCTCAAATAAGGAACCATCTCGATATTTATCTGGAATTAATTGAGAGAAACCATGGAAAACCTCAATCAAGATGGCTGGTACAGGAATTACCGTTTCTCGGCGAGAGGCAGTAGGAAAAAGTTCCAGCCACATCTGCTCCCGCCGGGATTCGCACCCAGACCTCCCGAATGCGAGTCTAGTGCTGTCACCACTACTCTACCCAGCTCGGTATTATTATAATTTAGAGATGATCTATGATAAATTATAATTAAATTGAGTAATTTACTTATACCAAAAATAATAAATAAATGACTGTTGAATAAAGTAGTCTTCTGTTGATTGGTGATGCTGTATTGAATTGATGGCGGACTGACATTTTCGTGAATTTTCGGTCTTTTTTGTTAAAATATTTTTAAAAACCTTTGTCAGAAAATTTCAATTTTATTTTTAAGGTATTCTATGGAAGTTAACTGATAATAATTTATAGTAGATTTTTGTTTTTTATCTTTTCCAGGAGTGGCTACATAACTCGATATGTGTGCGTTTTGCTTACATTCCCTCTAGGCCACATGTTAAATTTCAATTATTTATTAATTACACGAAAACCCTTCGTCAGATCTGCTTCAAAAAATTATTTTAGACGTATGCGTTAGCGATTAATAACATATTAAAAAAATAACTTTTAATCTTTAAAAGTGCTTTAATGTCCGAACCACCGTAAGGTATAAATAAATATATAAATAATTAATAAACACAATTTGCACTGATTTTTCACTCGACACTTGGTAGAACATGATTAATAATAACAGAATAAAAACACCTGAAAAATCTACAAAATGTATTATTAAATTATTTCTCGACGATCGAATAAGTCCATCCTCAGGAATATACATTTCAAATATCTAATTCAGTATATGTTTTATATTCCTGAGGATGGACTTATTGTCCGAAACGATCGTCGAGAATTAATTTAATAATCAATTTTGTAGAATTTATAAGTGTTTTTATTTTATCTGTTAGATAAATAAATATATAAATAAATATCAAGTGAAATAATGTGGAATAGAAAAAAAAAATAAAAATTTTATGTCGGTTGGGATCAACCCGGAACCTTAACCATACTTAGCTTACGCGTTATTAACTACACCACAGAGTCTAACTACGAACTAGCAATCGTTATGGTATACCACTTACTATATAAATAACATAAAATAACATTCAGAAAAAACAAATGTCGCCATCTGGTGGCATTCTGTTTATTTTAACAGTTGTCGGTAGTGGCGTGAAAGTCTCTGAATAGACAAGAATAAAATAAAACAAATGTTGCCATTTGGTGGGAATCTGTTTATTTTAACAGTTGTCAGTAATATTAAGTGACGTAGTGGCGTTGAAGTCTCTGAATAGAATCGAATAAAATTTCTTTCCATCCTATTACGTTACTGATCCCTAACGGTGCGAAGTAGTCGGACAGGTCCGCTAGTAAATACATATTTTAAAAAAGCAGTAAAGAGGGTTTATTAGTATTGATGTTAGTTGTTAAGTTCACTTCTCGATCGTTATGTTGAGTTAAATACCGGTGAGACGAATTGTTTCGTTTTAAATAATTAATGTCGGTGTAGACGCTAATTAGCGGTTGGCATATATGCTGTAAAATGGAACTTAACAAATCCCAACGCACTCGGCGTCGTTGTTCAAACAAGGAGCTTTATTTGATAGTATCTATACATACATTATTATGTCTTATATAGTTTTCCCACTGTCTTTTATTTGCAGACGAACTAAAGATATACACTAAGACTCCGCCTAACGCTGTTTCAGTATTACGTGGCCACTATGTAACGTAAATTAAGGATCAGTTTATACAAAATGATTCAAATGTTGATAGAAGATCAAAGGCAAGACGAAGTGTCATTGATGCAATATCTTGCTATCGACAACAACTTGCTATGAACGAAACAGAAAAAGATAAACGTCATTAGATGGCTTTTTCACAAAAAACAAAATATGTCAAATGAAGAACCTTCCTCATCACAAACAACTTCTTACTCAAACATTTATTTGATTTTCAGAAATGTTTTATGAACAAACATCGATATATGTGATAAAAAAGTGTTTAACAATAAATGTTACAAAATTAAACAACAGCAAAAAACTAACAAATTTTGTTATTCTCGGTTCTGTTTCATAATTATCTACGTCTAAGATGATCTCGTTTAGCGCTAGTTTGTATAGTGCAGGATCTTATTGGAACGTATCTTCTGTGTTAAGCGTAGTCTTACTGTACTTACTTACTAATAATTAAAAAATTAAAAATACCTGGTCACTCTCGAACTAAGAGCCTCGTACTATTATTACAAGCCCGACTTATTTATAAGATGTAGCTTTTCAAAAATGTCACTGTAAGGTAAATGTCAATATTAATTATTAATAATGTATATATATCATATCCTTTTGATGTTAATAATTTATAAATATTTTATAGGAATAAGGATCAATTAAATTAAAAGATAAATTATTATTTCACAACGTTTCGTATTAAATCAATACTTCATCAGGTGATCTACAATAAAATAACAAGACAATTTAACAACCAATAATAAAACAAATAAATAAATATTAAACATACCTTAAATAATTGTCTTAATAATTAGATTCAATTCAATTATCTTGTTATATTATTTTGAGATTATCATAACAAATCAAATTTTATTTTAATTATAGGTATTACAATTTATACAGACTAAAAAATTTTTTAAACTAAATAAACAGATAAACAGTTTATATTATTTATCACAACAGTTACGTAGTAACTAATGTGTATGCATACAAAATTTCATTACTATCATTTTATATAAGCGTCAATCTCAGTCATTATATTAAACTTTATATTTTCAAATATCAATTTAATTAAATTATTAATAACATTAAATAATAACTTAAGTTGTCTTTATCCACTTTTTATATTTATGCAAAATACCCTTGCGCGGACCACTTTCGAGGCTCTCAAGGACCACCTATGGTTCGTGAACAGCGTTGCCAGATTTTTTTTTTGCCAAGTCGGGATTTTGGAACTGTTTGAGTGAAAAAAGCAGCATTCCTTCATCGAAAGCGGGACATAGTAAAGAAACGTATATAATCAGAAGTTTTTAAGTATTTATCTTTTTATTTGAGTCCAAATTACGTTTACGTGACAATAGATAGCAAAAATAGCCATAGAAAATGTATTTTAATAAAAATATATTTTTTTTACCCTATCGTTAAATAGTTGAGTCTTATTCGTCTTCTGAATAAAAAAAAAAATAAAAAAACAGAAATCAAAATCAAAAAAGTTTTATTCATTAGAAAAATATGGCGTTTCAAACAAAAGTCTGAGGAGTGAGTGTTACAAATTGCAACTTACAATAAGAGAATAATTATTTACGCACGGTCGAGTTATCCCCGAAAAGCGGGACTGAGCCTGTCCCGCGCGGGACATTTAATTTTGATATAAAAATCGGGACGTCCCGCCAAAATCGGGACGTTTGGCAACGCTGTTCGTGAACTACTGGTCTATAACCATCGAAAATACACGCAGGCATCTCTAAAATCTGAGAGATCTAGAAAAAAGTCGTGGTCATTAGTAATTTATAAGTCGTGTTGACAGTCGTAGAGTCCATTAATTTACGGTGTTTCAATAAAATGAATTGATTTAAAATACGTAACTGTGTTAAACAACGTATATTGGTTTTTTCCTCATACCTTCGATAAGAAAAGTGGGTAAATTCGTTAACTACTTACTTTCATTCGAAGTTTTAAGTGTCTTATAAAATCAATATAGGCGGGTTTTTCTTTTAGTTCGTTAGATGATGATAAATCGACACCGTTTCTATTTATTTTCTATTTCTAGTATATTACCCACAAAGGCAGAAAGTTGAAACTCCTGAACTGCGCGCCATGATGCCTCTCTGCTTCGCCTCGAACTACATGTCGCGCAGTTCAGAAATTTCAATCTTCTGCCCATGTGGTGTATACTATTTTTCTTTATCCCCGGTCGAAAATGCGTTTATTATCAAAATTTTTAATCATTCGTCCATCTCTTTCTTTGATTAGTTTTTACTTAATAATTGATATCACTATTTAAATTTTATTCACCATTATATCAAAAGACTAATAACTTGCAAGTGATCAATTTTGAGGTTATACACAGTAGCAGTTGTTAGTTATTACTGGCTGGCGGCAGTCTTACGTATCAGTGTGCACGAGAAAACTCTTTCGTCCCGCTGATACTTTCTTTCGGCCCACTGTTATAGATGACGTGCGAGTAATTCCAGAAGAGGATAAATATTAGACTTTCTGCCTTGAAATCGAAGCCGAAACTACGTACTTTCCACCGTGTGTAAAGAAAAATACGTTTATCTTGTAAAAGTCTTATATTTAATAGCATTTAGGGTGTGGCTAGTTCGTTAAACGGAAAGGACAATATTGTTTTAAACGTTGCGTCGACAGCCATAATCCTTTCTTTAATTACGTTTTGTTGTTTAGTGCACAAAGCGTCGAAATAAGTGCACTAGGACCCTTCCATCTAATTTCATCCTTAATCATAAAACAGGGAAGAGTTTCTCAGATTGAATGACGCCTGTTAGTGCAGTCGTGTTGAAACTCTGTTATTTGACGGGGCGGCAGCACCCAGTGGGAAAAATTGACAATTGACAGATTTAACAATTTCTAAACAAAATTCTGTAACTTTCGAAATCGACCGATAATAGAGTCCTAATTAATATAAAAAAACTTAACAAAAATAAATTTCAATAACATTTAGGGTTTTTACGGGGGTGCACAGGAACCGATTCCGAATTTTTTGATAAAATTCAATAACTTTCGGAATGAACTGTTAATAGAATCCCAATAATTAAAAAAAAATATTTATCAAAAACTTTTTCCAACGACATTTGGCGTTTTTGGGGATGCACAGGGACCATTTCGCAATTTTTGATAAAATTCAATAACTTCCGAAATTAACCCGTAGTAGAATCCCAATTAATAAAAAATAGATATCTACTAAAAAATTTTTGCAACAACATTTTGGGTTTTTAGGGGGTGCATAGGAACCATTTCACAATTTAAGATAAAATTCAATAAATTTCAGAATAGAGCGATAATAGTCCTAATTGTTAAAAAAACACTTAAAAAAATTTCAACCACATTTGGGGTTTTTAGGGGGTGCAAAAACCGATTTTGCAATTTCTAAGAGAAATGCAATAACTTTGCTGGATTAAACCGATCATAGAGTTCCAATTAATAAAAAAAGTCGACAATATTGGGGGGATTTTGGAAGTATAATCTGCTTTTAATCAAATTCAAAATTTCGAAAAGCGAACTTCAAAAATTTAGCCTAATTTGGCGATTTGATTTACGTGAATTTGGTCCATTGTGCTACGTTGTCTAGATTTGTTAGTGTATTAATTTTTTGACTAAAATTTTTGATAAATAAAAACAGTTGAAAATTCTACAAAAATTAAATTAATAAATTATTTCTCGACGATCGTTTCGGACAATAATTTAGGAATTTAAAACATATAGTATGTTTTATATCCGTGAATTATTGTCCGAAACGATCATCTAGAAATAATGTCATAATAAATTTTTGTAGAATTATCAAGTATGTTTTTTTTATCTGTTATTATTAGTCATGTTTTTCCAAGTGCCGAGTGAGAAATCAGTGCAAATTATATAAAGTTTTAACTGACAGATAAGCTATTTATGAAATAATTTCCGTTGCTCAGATCGTGTTGTAGGTTTCCGACAAAGTTTTGTGTAAATTTGTCCCACTGCGCGGCATCGACTAGAGGCAGGCTAGTGTGATTTTTTTGTGCGCTGGTAGTTTAGAAGTGCGGGAAGGTGCTTATCGCGAACGCCTCCTTCCGAATGGGGCCATTGCTACCGCTTGTATACGCACTGCACACTTTGTTATATGTATGTACGCTATGTAGAGACGTCGTCCCGACATCATTGCGTCGCGGCGTCGGGCGTCAGTGATGACGACCGCATTACTCTCTACCGGCACTCTACTTACGTACCGTTTCTTCTCGCAGAACACTCTGTGCTAGAATAATCCAGTGGCGTACGAATTAAACGCCCCAGCTTCTAAACTGAAAGGAACATTTTCAACCAACATATGGACCAATATTATTATTTTGACTATTTTTTATTATTATTGCTAGTTTTCCGTAATACTATTTTGTTAGCTCAATTTTCATGCATTACGTTTCTACACTTAATATATTACGTAACGGCACATGCTAACATGTGCCGTGTCAATAATAATTGGAGACATACGTTTAAACTTTTTCTAGTTGTTGTAAAATCCATTAGTATCAGCTCTACCTTAGATAATAATTCACATTAGGTTTCACGTCGGAACACCACATGTAATGCCACGTTGTGACACGTGACGTGTTAATAATCAGTCCGTACCTTTAAACCTTTTCTCATTTTATAAAGTAATTATTTAAATGACAGTCAACTCCACCTCTGGTATAATTCAAAAAACATAAAAGTCTGGATAGCATCATCCTTGTAACATCATGTCTAGACACTTACAGCACGTTAAGTACCTTATTGACACGTGACGTGTCAATAATTAGATTTTAATATTTTATTGTTTTTTTAAACCATTGAAGTGACTACCAACTCCACCTATGTTTATTCAAGAAGAACACAGAATCTGGTTGACATATCTGGGCCGGATTCTTGTAAAATCATGTCTAGACACTTACAGCACGTAACCTCTCGTGTTGACACGTGGCGTTTCAATAATCAAGCTTGAAATTTTTCTTATTTTTTAAGCAAGTGTAATAACTCCACCTCTGCTAATTTATGAAACATAGAGTCTGGTTGACATATGTGTCGGATTTCCTTGCAACATCATGTCTAGACACATACAGCACGTAACCTACCGTGTTGACACGTGGCATTTCAATAATCAGGCTTGAAATTTTTCTTGTTTTTTTGAACACCTCTGCTAATTCAAGAAGAATAGCGTCTACTTGACATCTCTGTGCCGGATTTCTTAGCAAAATCGTATCTAGACACTCACAGCACGTAACCTCTCATGTTGACACGTGACGTGTAAATAATCAATCTTTATCATTTTTCTTGTTTTTTAAGCAATTTAAGTGATTGCCAGCGCCACCTCTGCTAATTCAAGAAGCATGAGAGTCTGGTTGGCATATCTGGAGTAAACCACTAACAGGCAACCAATGCAATATGCTATTTACTCCACCAGACTGTGCTCTGTGTTGGCGGTTGATGCGGAGCGGCGGGTAGAATAGAAAGAGAGTGAAGGAGGAACGGGCAACCGAACGGCGAAGTCTGTGTAATAAATGATGCGCGGCACGATTGTGTTAGCTGCTCTTCTTCTACTGACGGTAGCTAGACACGTGTTAGAAATTCACACATACACATGTATTTTATGTGTGTGTTTTAGACAGAGAGCTGTTAGACATTTTTGGGTAGGTATTTGAGGCACTGTGAAAATTTGTACACTACCAAACTTATCCAACATTCATCAAGGATCACAACCACACTAATTAATTTCTTTTACTTAGAGTCAACCTCGACTACCTCTTTAGTAAAATCCGAATACAAAAACACAGACCTGGCTGCAGGGTAACGGGCCTTAACCGACCCTCAAATTTTTAATCACCTAGTAAGTAGAATGTCCCACCGAAAAGACCTGTTTTTCGAATATATCTATTTTTAGTTACCAATATTATTCTGTTTATATTTCAACGTGCCTCAAATATATTTTTAACATTTTTCAAAAATGTAATTTAAGTTTTAGGCCCGATTAAAAAATTTGGCTTTTTTATTTTTCAACTACTTAAATAGGTACTAAATTTCAAGGTATTACAATTTCAAAATGTCTCTGGGGCCTTTTAATGTAATATTTGTTTTTGCTAATTTAAAAATTTGAGGGCCAGTTAAACCTCGCTACCCTCCAGCCAGGTCTGTGTTTTTGTATTGGGGTATTACTAAAGAGGTAGGATAAACTACTAGTCATTGGACATTACTAGTCATTAGACAGAACACATTTTCATTAGCTATAATAAGAATAAGAACGATATTATAGTTAATGAAAATGTGTTCTGTCCAATGACTAGTAATGACCCATAACTATTAGTTTACCCTATTGTACAAATTTTCACAGTGCCTCAAATACCTACCCAAAAATGTCTAACAGCTCCCGGACTATTTGTACTACACATAACACATTATTGTGAGAAACTCAGCAAGTGATTCACTGTTTGCTTTTACAATTGACTAAATTACAGTTTCAGTCGTTCCACAGACATTCCGACCGATCCGCGAAAAAACTAGGTCTTTACTGCGTGTGAAAATTGAAACGAAAAACCGCTCTTTGCAATAATACAATACGAAATGATCTTCAAAAATGCGAATCCATATATTTTACAAGCCTTTATTTAGTTCCTGTATGTAATCGAATCTTGCAAGCTAAATTTGACTCACTCTCCGATCTCCGATTGAGCTGAAATTTTGCACACACCTTTAGTTTTGAAGACAATACAATATACTTGTAGTATACTGAATATTATGGTAGATTCTGTCTGGCCGCCACCACAAAATGGCGGATTACCGACTCCTTTACAACCCCCTCCACATGAGTAACAAATGAAAGAGTATGACGAGTAGAATCCAAACAACAGTGTGACTTCATTCCAATCCAAAATGGCGGCCGTCACAAAATGGCGGATCATTTATTTCTTTTACTGGATCTAAGCAGCAAATAATCTGAATCTTCTTATAAGCTCCAGAAGATTTGCTACTTGATAATCCTGTGGAACTATTCCATCCTCAAAGATGGTTGCCCTTCTGTAGGTTAAAGTCTCATATTCGAACACGATATGGGTTCATTTCGCAAAATCTACATAGTGAAGATTCCTGCTGTATTCCCATCACATGTAGATGTTTTCTTAGGAAAGCATGACCGATTAAATTACCCTTAATTTGCCAGGTAATCCAAGACTCGGGGACATTTTAAAACACTAAAAAGAAAGCATTATTTTCATTTAAATAAAATAACACAGGACTTTATATTCTGTACAGAGTATATGGAATGTTTATATTAGCTGTGCAAACAAATTATTATTTTACTCTGTGCGCTCATCTCAATGCAGCTGGCGCTGGGTTGTAGCTAGAGAACCGATATACCGACTGGCTGCTTGATTTCGCTGTCAGATTCCATGCGTGCTATGGCGCCGAATTTTGTGACGGTGGCTTTACACGATACGTGTTTTGAAGCTGGATCTATAGGTGATTTTGGTGCGCGCGTATTGACAGTTCGAATATTAACAAAAAATAAACGTTTATTGTCTCAGCATACACACTATGACGCCATGTTTATTTATGACATTTTCCCATGTCGCCCTCGTGACAAGATTGGTTTTTGGTCAAAACCAACAGAGAATCAACCACGAAAAATAGTCCCGGTTCTAATTTTGAAATCCACGCAGCGTAGCGCTCGCAGTGACATCATTTCCACTTTCGCAGCAAGCACATCCATGCGAATCCAGCTGCAAAACCAGAATCACCAGAATGAACATAGAACTGACCGCCAGATTTTCTATCTTTTGAGTATACTGTGTCTGTGTGAACAAATTTAGACATATCTAATAATTAACGACTTAACGACCACGGCTATCGGTTATCTTTGAACGGCGACCTTAAAACAGATATACAAAATGCACCCCTTCACAGGTATAATGGATCAGTCTTAATGCATTGAGAAAATAATATCAGCGACTGTGTGTGCTTTGATTCAATGGTTCTTTTCTTGTTGAAACCATGCTCCTTTGTTTCGTGACGCTCGTTCGTTTTTTTCAAAGTTCACGGTCAAATCCGAGGCCTGCGCTAAGAAGCATGGTTTCAAATATCCCTATCATGATATTTCCGTGGAGCTAATCATTTTTAGGGTTCCGTACTTCAAAAGGAAAAAACGGAACCCTTATAGGATCACTCGTGTCTCTGTCCGTCCCACTGTCAAAGCCAATTTGCGCCGAACTACTGGACTGAGTTGAAATTTGGTACACATATGTAAGTCGGTGACCATAAGACGGACGTGTAACGTAAATAAATGAATTTTGAACGTGGGGGTCACTTTTGGGGGCTAAATTAGAAAATTAAAAAAAAAGTTTGCCAAACTGTACCGTGTGACATATCAAATGAAAGGGCTCGTAGTAAGGGTCTCAAATATGTATACTTTTATAATATTAAAATAAATAGCTTTCAAGTTATTTAGGAAAATAGATGAAAATTTGCCACTTACCCCCTCTTATCTCCTACTGGACCAATTGAGTTGAAATTTGGTACACATATGTAAGTCGGTGACCCAAAGACGGACGTGTAACGTAAATAAATAAATTTTGCACATGGGGGTATTTTTTGGGGAAAAATTAGGAAATTAAAAAAAAACTTTTGCAAACTGTACCATGTGACATATCAAATGAAAGGACTTGTGGTAAGGGTCTCAAATATATTTTTATAATTTTAAAATAAATAGTTTTAAAGTTATTTAAGAAAATAGATGAACAATTGAAACTACTGCGCCTAAAATTTTGAAAAAAATAGGGAATGTCGGGTCTCACCCATAGTTTACTGGAAAATTGAAACGAAAATCTTAAGTCTTAAAGTACTCACGAAAAATGAAATAGTACGGTACCCTCTTCTCGCGAGTTCGACTCGCACTTGACCGTTTTTTATTAATTGTGCTGCCTCTTAGATGTTACCATTTTTTTTATAAACTTATTCTTACATCCTCATGAAAATTTTATGCACACTAATCAAAATATGCATTTAGGTGTAAAAACAAGGCAACAAAATTAGTTTTAAATAGATGATCGAAATTCTTTTGACTGCGGCTCTGATAAAATAAATAAGAAATATATTAATACAATGAAAGGTAAAACAAATAAAAACTAGTTTTATCCTTCATTATATAAAATTCCCATAGCGTAATAATAGCTACCTACTTACTATTTTTCTGCATACAATTTAATTCTAATATGAAAACTAGAAATGAAGTTGTAAACTGGAAATATTTAAATTTAAATAAAATAAACTTGACGAGAACTAAAGATGTATCTTTTGGAGTTTTTCATAAAGTTTTGTAAACATTGTAGCTTTTATAATTAAACGAAAAAATACTTTTTTCATTGTCATTAGCTTTGTTTTTATTAAAACAGAAAATAGAGAGAAATGTTCGTAAAAAAGAAACAAACGAAAGATGCTTAAAAATGCTTTTCAAAATAATTCATTTTGTGAATTACACAAAAAATAAAGTCAGTTACCTACACACGTATAATACAGAATTTAACTGGCTTTTATTCTCTATTAGCTAATGAACGTAGATGGCAGCAGGCATATAACGACCTAAGCTATGATTGGTTTTCACTATGAAGTATAGTAAATATTCGTTCTTCTTTCAATAATTTAAGGTAGTACCCTCGCGCAGTCATAGTAAAAAGTTTATGCTGGTTTATGCAGTACATGTAGTTGAGAGTTGTTATTAACAAGCCCAATAATTTTTGCCAATTCTGTACTAATTTTAGCTAATCCCGAGCGAGAAATCTGGCAACACTGTCGGAGCGTTAAAATATTTTATAGTACACTGTAAAAATTGAGGTCGATTACATGTATGATCGCTGATCCACACAATGTCAGCGATTATTCTTGTAATCGTACACACCATATGGAATGCTACACGTTTTCCTGTAAATTTACATATATATGTAGTTGTATAGTTCACATTACATACAAATATATAATATTTTAAACAAAAAATGTAATTTTTCAAAAAATATGTGTAAAATTTCCTAACCCATACCCTATAATTTTACATATGTTTATGTAATATTTGTGTAAAATTACATACAAAAAGATTTTTGAATATAATTTTTATACTCAGTACTAGACAGCAGAAAATTGAGGGAATTTTACATTAACTTTCAATGTAATTTTACAATCATTGTTTACAGTGTATGTATGCATACGCACCTCATAGTTGTTTGACGGGTTAGATAAGTATGCGTTGTTGCCAGATCGTTTATCGTATGACCTTTCCTATGCTGAAATCTGGTAAATTTTCCATTTATATTTATTAAATATCTCTGAAACTGTGTAGTAACTGTTAATGAGACTATTTTTAAAAAATTGTTTAGTTGTTAGTTAACGTTACTTTAGTTTTTCAAAAAGATCCTAAGAAAATTTTCTGAGATACAAAAATATTTGTCGGTAAATTTTTCGATACCCCGTATACCGTAATGTATAAGAGCCTCAAAAACTCGAACTTTGGAATTTAATATCTCTGAAACAGTGTAGTTCAAAAATTTCATTCTGCGCCAATCGATGCAGAATTACATAAACATTATTCTGGCTAAATTTCAAACAACTCCTAAGAAAACGGGTGTGGCGAGGGTATTACCTTAAAGTAAATATGTGATGTTTAATCATCATTTAAACAAATATAATTAGTTTTTCTGTTTGTAATTTCTTCTTCTGTGGCAAAATCTTCTTTAGTAAAGTGGATTTCACAAACTATTGCATTTACAGCAAAAGTTTCTCCCTTCGGATAGCATATAACCACTTATTTTTCAGTTCCGCATTCTTTTGAAATACAAAAACTCTATAACTTGAACTTTAGTACACCCAGCACATCGGCATTATCGATGATTTGTGATTTTAAATAAACTCATTTTGCACACACTGCTACAACTATTCACAGACTGAGGTCGTTATATAGCTAGCGCCCCTAGCGTTAAAATTTAGCAGTGCCCATCTCACCATTTCTAGACATGTTTTCTTTCGGTTTTTACCACGAATTGCAAAATTATTGATTTCATTTTTTTGTTTTCAGTTTCTGCAGCATTCAGAAATGGGATGAATATTTGAAAATTTTAATGTAAGTAAACTTTTTATATTGTAAGTAACATAGGTGCAATTTTGAATTAACCAACAATAAAAAATTGTTAACTGAATCAAAATAAAAAAAATTTACGTCGACAAGGAAAGTTCCAAAACTTTTACAGGATTGAAATTTTGAAAATTGAATATCAAAAAACACAACTCAATGAGATTTTTTCATATACAGTGTAATCTTAATATAACGAACCTCAATATAACGATTTCCTCGATTTAATAAATTTTTCGAAATTCCCTAGAACTGCAGCCCGTAAGAGTTAATGCAAAATATACCTCTACATTACGAATACTTTTTGTCAAACACTTCTTTATAACGAATTTTCAATCATTGCAGAATGCAGAATATAAATAGAAAGTATAATTTACCTCCATTTAATGATTTTTGTTAACCTATAACCTTATAATCCTACCAATCCTACAAATCAATTACACACAAGCCCACAATAATAACAACAATTCATGTCTCGACAGGTTCAGACACGTTAAATTTATCGTAAGACAATCATTGTTGTTTGATGTAAAGTAATGTAAACACTGCTGTTGGTCACTGTTGTTAGTAAAAGTAAATTTAAAGTTGCAGAGAAACGAAAAATCATTAAGTATGTAAACGAGAATCCTACAAAGGAAAAATTAGACATCGCTTAAGAGTTCGAAAGTCCCGCAAGTACATAGACCACAATTTTAAAGTTTAAAGATAAGTTCTTACCTTATTAAAACGAATCTTAGACCAACCTAACATCTATATATCAAACTTCATTATAACAAATTACTTGGTATAACGAATATTTTCTAATTCCTTTCCGTTTTGTTATATCGAAGTTGCACTTTATATTGCATGGTATATCTTGATCTGAAACCTAAAATTTATTAAAAAAAAAATAAAGAGACCTTTAAAAAACATGACTGTACAGTCAGAATTTTTTGACAAGATAGCATAAAGACATAGGCAAGCACGTTCCCTTTAAACAAGTTTAAACATAAGTTAGGTGATTTACCTGAGTCAAAGCATTTTTTTAAATATAAAACTCAAAAGCAAAGTAATTAAATATTTCAACGGACTTCTGCATAAACTGTAGGGCGTTAGTATGCACTAGAGAAAACTATGCAAACACATTTTACAACAAAACTTCATAATTAGGTAATACTGGCGTCTAGCGTTAGCTTCACGCTGCAGCTTACATGTGTACCTATATGTGCGGTCGCATGATAAAACCGCTTATGTCAAATTTTGTGCATTTTGTCTGTAGCTACATTTTATAAAACCAGCCACTCACGATCCAACATCAAAGTTTGATTTCGTTGGTTACGACAAAATTGACCAAGTCGGTTCGATTTGACCGCAGATGTCAGTCTGCAGCAGTACAACACTGGTGCTTGGATCGTTTATTTGAAGGTGTATGTTCGCCGTGCAACCAAATCGGTGCGATTTAACCGCAAATGTCAGTCTACAGCAGTACAGCACTGCTGCTTGGATCGTTTATTTGATCGTGTATGTTCGTCGTGCAACCAAATCGATACACGTAGATATCAGCGTACAGCTTGGGTCGTTTATTTGATCGTGAATGTTCGTCGTGCAACCAAATTGGTGCGTTTTAACCGTAAATGTCTGTCTGCAACAGTACAACACTGTTGCTTGGATCGTTTATTTGATCGTGTATATTCGTCGTGCAACTAAATCGATACGCGTAGATGTCAGCCTACAGCTTGGGTCGTTTATCTGATCGTGAATGTTCGTTGTGCAACCAAATCGGTGCGTTTTAACCGTAGATGTCTGTCTGTAACAGTACAACACTGTTGCTTGGATCGTTTATTTGATCGTGAATGTTCGTCGTGCAACCAAATCGATACGCGTAGAGGTCAGCCTAAAGCTTGTGTCATTTATTTGATCGTGAATGTTCGTCGTGCAACCAAATCAGTGCGTTTTAACCGTAGATGTCTGTCTGCAACAGTACAACACTGTTGCTTGGATCGTTTATTTGATTGTAAATGTTCGTCGTGCAACCAAATTGGTGCGGTTTAACCGTAGATGTCTGGCTGCAACAGTACAACACTGTTGCTTGGATCGTTTATTTGATCGTGTATGTTCGTCATGCAACCAAATCGATACGCGTAGATGTCAGCCTACAGCTTGGGTCGTTTATTTGATCGTGAATGTTTGTCGTGCAACCAAATCGGTTCGTTTTAACCGTAGATGTCTGTCTGTAACAGTACAACACTGTTGTTTGGATCGTTTATTTCATCGTGTTTGTTCACCGTTCGACCAATTTCGTTTTATACTCCTCATGATGTCCGGTCATGTAATTGAGTAACTGAAACACAAAACGATAATCGAGGTAATTGTATGTGTTTCATTTTTATTAAATTTTGGTATACGAAAAACTAAAAAATAAAATAAAATCGACACAGGCAGTTTTGCATTTTAACCACAGATATACTTTCATCTCGCTAACACTATTACGAAATATCACACTTTCTGAATTATAAAACAGTTAACAATAATTATTAGTGCATTATGCCACATCCACTATTGGCGTCGGTCGGATGGCGGAACCTAGGGTTTGGGTAAAAATTTCTTGAAGTTTCATACTCTCCTGAACAATTTAGCATCATTTTTGGAAATTGTTATAAACATTCATTGTTACAATGCTAAATTAGAAAAATGTATTATTTATCCACCAACACCGTCGGGACTTAAACCCGAATCTTTCCACTTTCGGAATGAGTTATCATGTACTCTACGGTGCGATATCTAAACAATCATTTCATCATAATAAAGCAAATTGTAACATTAAATTCACTACATGCGAGAGCTGATTTTTTTATAGACATGACTCATCTCAGTAGTGAGAGCTATATGAATGAATGAGGTAAATTTCCATTTTTTTATTATTAATCCGACCTAAGTACATATGTAATTCGTAGGCAGATAAAGGGACTGTAGCCATACCCATGTGTATCATATGGAGATTTTTGAATACGAAATACTTTCGTAAAGTTTTTTCAATATAAGATATATTTTATTTCTACAAAGCTGCAGAACGCTATATAATTGTTATAAACTTTGTTATATATATATATATATATATATATATATATATATATATATATATATATATATATATAATTGTTATATATATATATATATATATATATATATATATATATATAATTGTTATATATATATATATATATATATATATATATATATATATATATATATATATAACAATTATATAGCGTTCTGCAGCTTTGTAGAAATAAAATATATCTTATATGTTTGGCAATGTTGAAAATGATCACTAGCTTGGGTCGATGAATCCAATCTACTCCTGATTAAGTATTGAACTCTTTCAAAAATACCAATGTCATTTCTTATTGAATTACATCCACCATTTATCCGATCTTCAACGTCTTAAAACTCCTAGATTAGTAGATTTACCAAGTACCGGAATCTATTGCACCCGTGTGACACCTGTTGTATAGTTAGGGGTTAATTTTTTTATTTTGTCCAAAAACAAACAAGTTTACGTAATAAAACCACTGCAATTTTTGTATTAGAAATTATATTATCGGTAGGGTTTGGCACTGCGACCCGAGTTTCTTGTTTCATGTAATTTTTAGTATATGTACTTGTCAAAATTAAATTTTCATTCGTTTTTAAATTATAAATTACAATTATGTCAGACAGTAATCTAAATTTATTATTAAAATTTCTACAAAACTATAGTTCCTGTACAAGTAAAGAAATATGAACTGTCGAGCATCTACAATCTGTAAACCTATCTATCTACCAATTAAGAATGCGCGTTCAACAAGTCTTAGTCGGCCTAATGCATCACCTATGCTTGACTTAAGGTTACTGAGTAAAAGCTTTTCAATATGCATCCTTTTTCACCCGCGTAACTCTATCTTACGAGCAATTCGATGTGTCTGTGCATGTGAAGTGCACTTACTCACGTTTAGGAAATGTCTAATTTCTATGAAACATATTTTCAATCTTTGATAATGCTGCAAAATTAAATAGAAATATGTACCATTCTTTGTACATTATTTCTAACCAAGTTTTTACAATTTATTTGACCTAAATAAATATTGAAAATCAAATGAAAACGCGAAATTTAGCATAAATTTTTGTACAGAAACGTGGAAAAAAATATGGAGCAAGCCAAATTTGTCAGTATTTTTAACATAAGTTTGTAAAGAAAAAACTTCAAAATATTAATTTGCCTTCCTGTAATTTGAAATCTCCTGACGTGCTGTAAAGAAATATTGACGAATATCACGGTTTTTTATTCAATTTTTAAGACGAAATGTATGTTTTTTTTTTAATTTTTAAGTAGCCAGCTAAATTTTGTGAAGCTTAATGCTTAATCGCAGCGAATAAAAACAGTAATAAAATGAATTTTGCGACCACAGTTCGAAATTTCCCAATAGCATATCTTGCAATCTGAAGGTTCAGTCACTTTATCATTGTTGAAATTGTGACATGGCGAGACGGTAGAGAGGACGGGGAAGTAGGCTTGTGACGTCACATGAAACCCTTTTCCAAACACATATTTTACAATTTGAGGGAACCGTCACCTTTAATCTACAAGCAAAATCAACGTTTATGCAAACAAATTCGCCGCCAAAAATGAATTACTGTAGATAAGAGGAGTCAAGGACAGTGTGGTCCAGTGGTTAGCGTGTTGGCTTCTTGACCAGACTGCGTCGTGGGTTCGAATCATGCCTCTGCTCATGGATGTTTTGTGATATCGTTTAGTTTTAAGGCTGTCGGAACGCTCTGAATTTAAGCCAAAAATAGAGCTTCGGCTGTCAACTGATTGTAGACTTATTCGTCAACATTCTGCAAAAATTCTTTCTCTATGAATTTTTAAGTAGATAGTAAGTAGATAATAGGTGACTGAATTGTAGATATTGACGCTATTATGACTTGTACCAGGTCCTTTAAATAAAGATTATTATTATTATTATTATTATAAGGAAGATAAAGGACAAATTTAGATCTCTAATGAACTACTTTTGTAATTTATGTACGATTTACTAGAAAAAGGTTGGCATTGATTGTGCCAGAAAAACACACGTTTTCAATGTCACACTGACCTTATTCGTACTTACTTCACAAAACTATTCCATCACAAACCTAAAGTGACTCTTCTTTTTTCGGAAAAGTTTTTTAAATCTTCAAAATATTTCCCAAAATTAGAGTAATCAATTGACAGCGGCACCCTTGCAAAACCTCTTTTAGCCTCGTAGTTGGCACCAGCCAAAAATTGAAACGTGCGGATAATTTGAGACAGAGCTAAAGAAGGTCACACCCACAATATGTCTTTTGCCTACCTCGCCTCTTACCGCTGGGTCTCAACACAAACTGCGTGAAAGTGATCCAACACTGTTAAGTGATTATGTTATTTGACGTAATTAAGACGCAAATGACCTAGGGTGTCGAGCGTCTATAATCTAAATACTGTAGGTAATATAGACGTTCATCGATTGAATCGATCAGAATCGAACAGCACTGGAATATGAAGCAGCAATACTAAATTCCCATAGGTAATTAACATAATTTAAAAAAATCACAGTCTCACCTCGCACGTATGTAATTTATATGATTGTTATTCAATAGAAACGATCCACAATGGGGCTGGGGTCGAGTCATGCCGCCATGCGACACAGTAACATTGTACGTTATGTATAACTATTTATTTTACACGTAAAGCTGATTCTACTGCAGCAGAGTGTTTGCTAGCTAAAGATCCGTTGTATTTCCCAGGAGGTTCTCATGAAACGATTGTTGTTAGGGCCACAATGTACATTGTGTCTTATTTTCGATGGGATTGCAGGTTAAGTCAACGTTTCCCAAAGTGCTTGTCGCGACCCCGCACCGGGTCGTAGAAAAATTTTGCCGGGTCATGAAAAAAAATTGTAAATTTTTGTGTATGAAATAATCAAACAAATAACTTAATTTCTATTACAAAATAATTTATTTTAAAAATTAGTGTTTTATTTTCATAAAGTGAGTCGCGAAAAATTTTAGAACTTTGTTCCGGGCCGCGGTCAAAAGAGTTTGGGAAACGCTGGGTTAACTCATTGGATATTGAGTGACTATAACAAAGTGTGGCCAACAGATCAAGTGACCTGGCCGGAACACGGATTGGCTGCGCAATATTGAGCCAGTTTATACGCAGTGTACAGCTGTCGGCTGCTTCTGTATAGAGCAGCCGTACTCAAAGTGGGCTCCGCGGAGTCCGGGGGTTCCGCTAGTCCTTTGCGAGGGCTCCACCGGAATAATATCAACCTAAAGAACAAAACACCGACTTAAACAGTTGGTCAAAAATAAAAAGACAACTTCATACCTCCCATTAAGGTAGGTGTCGTGGTACAATATTGTCAAAAAGTTACAGATTATACGCCCCACAAAAGTATACTAGCTTGTAGCTAAGTGATCCATAATTTGTACGCAAGACCGTACCCGTGGAAACGTAACCCATACAGTATTCATATGCATGTATACTTTTCTATAAATTGTTGAACTTTAAACCAGTATTTATAAATAATTAGACGGTCAAAAAAAATTTCTTATTTTTTTTTTTAAACTCATAACAAATGCATTGAAAGACTGTCAGTTTTTGGAAAGTTTCTGACAGTTAGTTCTTTTTTTATAAATAAGAAACTGGTTCAGAACTACAGAGATCGTATACAATCAATGTTAATTATCCAATTTTTAATTGAATTTATCTCGGATTATATACGGTCGATCGACTACAAATTTTCAGGGTAATTGTACTATTATGTTCTTAATAAGTATACAAAAATTAAGAATTTTCTGACGGTGTGCCTTAACCACGACAACTAGCTTAAATGAAAACAGTTTTATCAATTTCTAGCGGAATCAATACAGCCGTCAGGAGGTTCATTTACTGGGACTCTACAAGAGGAACCTTTAAGGTCCAAACGATCAACTTCCCAGTATATGATCTTAATAAATTAGATCTGAAAAATCCTTTCCAAAAAATTCGAAAATACACATTTTTGCAGTATTTTTGTTTAAACGGCTGGACCGATTTTGATAAAATTACTTTTGGATCATAGTGACGTCAATATCCTTCGATCTGCACTGTAAAATACATTTTTTCTTAAATAAAAAGAACGACTGGATCGATTTTGAAAACCTTTCTTTCAGGTCATATTAACGTTAATACGCGTTGATTGGAATCGCAACATACTTAGTCGATATCATTTTTTATTCTCGAAATTTCGTCTTAGAATGAAATGACCACGTCGGACCTATTTTCAAGAATAGTGTAGTGATTTTGAAACATTTTCTTTTTTATAGATTTTATTGACCTTTGTTGTGTAAAACAGCCACGACAAAATAAATTTTGAAACAAAAATGTGTTAAATATTTTGAGTTTGATATTCGGACCCATTACAATAACTTACCAATGTACCGGCAAATTAATAACAAAACTATTTATATAACAAACAATTAAATTACACTTGATTCACATTTTCCACGGTTTTGATTCACGTTTTAGTTCGTGTACAATATGAATACACAATAATATGTGTTTCAGTGAAGTCGACTTCTTACAGCATTTTTACGGCAAGCTATAAAGTGCACCGTTCCGAATTGTTGGCTTTCACGTAGTTTGTTTTAAATATTGAACGCTATTAGAAGATTGACTTCTGTAAATTCACAAACGATTCCCTGTAGTGATTTCAGACATTTCACTTTATTGTAATTTACTATTTTCTTTTTCTACAAAATTTGATAAGCTACAAGAGAAATAACTAATCTTTACTAGCGATTCGCTCGCGTTAACGTCGATTTTAACACAAATTTTTCTAGTTTGATAACATTTTGCCAATATTCCTTAAATTAGTATAATATAAATAACGCTAAATTATTACTGACATATCTTGCAGTCAGTAGTAAGTAATGTAAGTATATTATGACTCCTAGATATCAGGAATAACATTCCTCAGATTTAGACTAAATTTTGCAAAATACTGCCTTTTTAACCGTTCGTAAGATTCCATGAAAAACTTTGGTTAGATGGCCGGTACAGGAATTACTGTTTTTCAGCGAGAGGCCCTAGGAAAAAGTCCCAGTCACATCTGCCTCCGCCGAGATTCAAACCAGGTACCTTCCGAATGCGAGTCTAGTGCTTTCACCACTACTCTACACCGCTCGATAAAATTTCTATTGTTTGGTAAAATTGATTCAAAAAATGTAGAAACCGGTTGATCGGTGGGAACCCTAAAATACCGAAATATTTTCAGAATCGTTTCACAATTAAAATTTAATCCACTGGTAAAAGCTAAAACGTGCTACTAAAATTTTAACAAAATGGGACCGACAGGACCGGACTTACATCGCTCGATAATTACATACGTGAAGTTTTCTTCCTGTACTAGCTTGACTCTATAAACTCCAACCACAAATTCTAAATTATCTATTCGCAAATCCCTAATGAAAATTTAAAAGCTGCCAATACTAAACGGTACTTCCGCCTTTTACTGTGCAGATACTGATTTGAGTTAGTACAAACTCCGAGCGCTTAGGAAAGTTCACAAAATTAAAATATAAAGTCAAATATATTATTCTCAAGAACCAATCCGTAGCAGTGATCATGTGGAGTCGTAAAAGAATTGAATTTAGTGAAAAACGTTTGTGATAAAGTCATATATTTTCGACTCATTTCAGTTTTATGAGTAGAAATAGGAGATGGAACGATACATTTCACGTATGTACGACGGAGTAAGCAAGTTCTATAAGACACGTTGCTTTGAGTAGTTTCAGTCGAGTGTCAATGACCTTGAAATTTTAAAGGAATGTACTATTCTAACGTTTCACAAAGTGTGGGTCGCGATCCCGCACCGGATCGTAGAAAAATTTTGCCGGGTCACGAAAAAACTGTAAATTTTTGTGTATGAAATAAGCAAACAAATAACTTGATTTCTATTGAAAAATAAAATTTGTTTTGTAAATAAATATTTTTTTCATATTAGGTGAGTCGCGAAAAATTTTAAAACCTCGTTCCGGGCCGCGGTCAAAAAAGTTTGGGAAACGCTGTACTATTTCATTAAAATGTCAAGGTCATTGACATTGACATTTATTTAGCCTATAGTTTTAATTATTTTGTTATGTTCAATCTCTTTACATGGATATATATAAGATTGAAGTAGGTATCAATATTTTTTTGTCTAATAAAGGTGTATTGAAATAATTGTTTAGTAAATCACACCAAAAACATAAATGTAAAAAAAGGTCATGTATACAAAGAACAAGCGGATTTGTCGACTTTGCCGAAAGAAAGAAGTAAGATCTAAGAAGGAGCCAAGTTTTCACTTGGCGAGTTCACATATACGAATCATTTATTTATAAAATAAAACACAAATACTTGGTACCTTTTTAGATCTCATTTATTTTTCCCGGCAAAAGACAATCGGACTTCTCTTTCCAGTGAAGGCATCTTTTTACTTTTCTTCCGATGTCGTTCGACGTCGACCGACAAATGATCGAAAAAAATACGGATCCATCTTATTCGAGTGTCGCGTCTTACAGGAATAGCCTTTGTACGTAATGCAGAGTGTAGTCTAGCTGGTACGTTTTATATACTATATACGGCAGGCTATACTGTCTACAGTCAACTTGAATTGACTTGTGTTTACTTAAATATTCATGCCGTGGCAGAACTTTAGATATACTAGTGAAACGATGAAAGGAAAAGTGCGTGGGAAATCGAAAACTGTTTGCTACATGTTCGTCCTGGCATCAAATTTTCTGATATATAGCTATATTAGAGTCAGGATCGGATTCAGCCAAGTATTCGCTAATGACCTTAGTTGCTGATAATCTACAAATTTTCATTTTATTGAATTTGAACAATATCAAAATTCGGCGTGGCTTCATTGTCAACAAAAAAAAAACCCGGGTCGCAGTGCCAAAACCCTGCCGACAATATAGTGTATTTACTTATACAGGCAGTGTGGCTTTATTATGCAACCTTAAGTTGGTTTTTGGGCAAAAATTTGACTCCTTAATACACCCCTCAAAATAACATTTTGTTTCTTAATTGCAATAATATTATCAATCGAACCTCTATACCAAATTATATACAACTTTCAGTAAATAATTCACTATCTGCAAACTAGTGTTTTCATAAAATTTGTAAGTCCGGTCCTGTCGGGCCGATTTTATTAAAATTTTAGGGACACTTTCTAATTACTACTAAAGGTTCAAATGTCAATTTTGAAACGATTCTGAGAAGTTTTTCGGTATTTTGGGACCCAAAAATATTTTTAACCCCTAAGAACTACCCTTAAAATGCTCCGATTACGCCCATTTTAAATAGGCTTCTTGCGGTGATGGATTTCAACACGTGGGCCAAATTTCGTTAAAATCAATTAACTCTTTCGAAAGTTATTGCCCGCACACATATATATATATATATACGTATATATATATATATGTATATATAAATATATATATATATATATATATATATATATATATATATATATATATATATATATATATATATATATATAAACATTTTTAAAAATGGTGCCAAAGTGTTTAGGAGGTTATGAAACGTCGAGAAATTTTGGTCCGACCCCTAGGTCCCGCCATCCGACCGATGCCAATAGTGTATGTTGCCATATGGCAAATACACTAATTAGGAGATTCGCAAGGAGACTGATGTGCCACAAATTTAAAATACATCTAAGTAAGCCATCAATATTTTATTACTAAGCTATCTCCAGCGTTTGTGAATGTCATTTTTTTATTGAGATTTACATACAAAAATACCGACGAAAAATTTTCGACTTTCCCGCTGTATTTTCCAAACTTTTATCTTGACAATTACGAACACAACCAAAAAAAAAAAAAATCAGCCAAATCGGTCGAACCATTCTTACGTAATGATCTTTCATCCATGCGGTAATTGATTTTTTTATTTATAAGTATATGTAGATTTTGTTCATAAATTTAGGATGTTTTGCGTATTGGCTAATACTGGTCTGGTACGTGCATCAAAAGATTCACAGTGCTGAGTGTTTGATAGCGGAAATCGAACAAACATACTGGGTGTTTGTCGTTTCTACCGTCTTTGAAAATCGACCCAACTTTTATGTAATACTGTTTGATCGTTGTTATTTGAATTCCGTGACAAGTTAAATCACTGAATGGAGAACATGAATAAAACGTATAAGTCGATATTATGTTACTACCTTTTTGCCTAATGAGGTTATCTTATTATTTCAAATGAGCGCTGTCTTCCTAATATTTAAAGTAAGAATTTAAAAAAACTTAAAAAACACGCCTTAATAGCAAACCAAACTAAAAAAAAGTAAAAAATAATGTTTAATTGTAAAAAAGCGTGGGGTGCTTGATATCAACTGGTATAAATATTCCATTGTTAGTTATATTGTAAAAGTAGAGTTATACTTAGTATAAAAATAATAATAAACACCCCACGCTTTTTTTTCAATAAAACATTATTTTTTACTTTTTAGTTCGGTTTGCTATTAAAGTATGTTTTTTTTACTTTTTTTAAACTATTAGGTATTTATTTTTTATTTACTAGACTTGACTTTTTGTGCTCAAGAGCACCTGAATTTATCGCTCCGAAAATTTCAAACATGACGAAATATATTTAGTGACACCTTTATTTGACATCTTTGACCGCGTCCATCCACACATTGTCTCCGGTCTCAGCTGCCAGACTGCGGTTTTTTATGTTTAATAGTGCCCTTAATGAACTCACAAAAACTCAGGTTTGACAAAATGCTATAAGTAAAATCGTTACTAGCTTCCCACTATAACAGCATAACATGTTTTTAAAAATAAAAAAAAATCAACCAGTATGTATCAGGTCGTTTAAATATCAAAATACACAGTGTAATGCTTTGAAAAAGGTTATGAAAATCATTTAGCCTTTTCATTTGAATTTTTTTATTTCTTTTCTGCATTAATTTTTAAAAATTTGAAAAGCTTTTATTTAAAAAAAGTAGCCGTAAACAAAATATTTACAGCAACTAGGTACTTAAAAAACTTTCACATCTTTATAATAATATGTAAAAAAGTACCTACTCCAAAAAGGAAACGAAGATAATAATATGTACGGTCACAAAACAAAACCACTTCGGTTTGAATATCATATTGAATTCTTATTATAGTATTTTCTAAGCATCTTGGCACCATTTTTGAAATTGCTGAAATCCATCACCCCACGAAGCCTATTTAAAACTGGCCCAATTGGATCATTTTAAGGAGTATATTTAAGGGTTTGGGACCCAAACAGCGTTGCCAGACGTCCCGATTTTGGCGGAACGTCCCGATTTTTAAATCAAAATTAAATGTCCCGCGCGGGACAGGCTCAGTCCCGCTTTTCGGGGATAACTCGACCGTGCGTAAATAATTATTCTCTTATTGTAAGTTGCAATTTGTAACCCACACTCCTCAGACTATTGTTTGAAACGCCATATTTTTCTAATGAATAAAACTTTTTTGATTTTGATTTCTGTTTTTTTTTTTTTTTTTATTCAGAAGACAAATAAGACTCAACTATTTAACGATAGGGTAAATCTGATTTAAAATATCATATTTTTATTAAAATACATTTTCTATGGCTATTTTTGCTATCTATTGTCACGTAAACGTAATTTGAACTCAAATAAAAAGATAAATATTTAACAACTTCTGATTATATACGTTTTTTTACTATGTTCCGCTTTCGACGATAGAATCCCGCTTTTTTCACTCAAAAAGTTCCAAAATCCCGACTTGGCAAAAAAAAATCTGGCAACACCGGGCCCAAAACACCGAAAAAATTCTCGAAATTGTTTCAAAATTGAAATTTAACCCTTTAGTGACAATAAAAAAGTGCTCTTCAAGTTTGAAAAAATCAATTCAACAGGACCGGATTTACAAATTTTCTGAAAACACGAGTTTACAGATAGTAAGTTATTTAGGTACCTACTTAAAGTGTATTTAATTTAGTGTCGATGTTCGATTGATAATAATATTGCAATTAAGAAAAAAAAAGATATTTTAAGGGGTGTATTAAGGGGTTTAATTTTTTATTTTCTCCAAAAACAAACAAATTTATATAATAAAGTTACACTGCTGTATTAGCAAATACACTATATATTGTTGGCAGAGTTTTGGCACTGCGACCCGAGTTTTTTTTTTAGGTTATTGTTAAAATATTTCTTAAAAGTTCGCTATAAGCGGTCTTTTCTTAAGGCCATATATGTAACAAAGTAGAATGAATATAAATTTGAAAATGGCACAGCTAAGCAATGCATGTCAAGTTTGTAAATAAATGAATTATTTTAGTTTCGATAAAGTAAGTCATCCATCATTCACTTGGTAGGTGGGTCTTTAACACTTACACCGTACATAATTAACTTCCCCGTTTCCTTTTACGTCGCTTCGACCAACTTCGGGCGTGACACTACTCTTCTGTGTATATGGCGGGGAGGCAAGAAAACATAAATGCTTATTAAGAACAAAGTATCGGTTAAATAATGTGCGTAAAATTTATCTTACCAAAATTATAAATGTGAAAAAAGAGGCCAAGCTCGATGAAAAAAAACAAGTGAATTTATAGATAGATACATAGATAGATAGATATTTACAACATTTGGTACAGAATGTACAATATAGTTGCAAGTCAAGACAAGATTAAAAAACCCGGGTCGCAGTGCCAAAACCCTGCCGACAATATAGTGTATTTGCTTATACAGGCAGTGTGGCTTTATTTTGCGAGTTTAAGTTGGTTTTTGGGCAAAATAAAAAATTTTACTCCTTAATACACCCCTTAAAATAACATTTTTTTTCTTAATTGCAATATTATTATAAATCGAACCTCTATACCAAATTATATACAACTTTCAGTAAATAATTCACTATTTGTAAACTAGTGTTTTCATAAAATTTGTAAGTCCAGTCATGTCGGGCCGATTTTATTTAAATTTTAGGGACACCTTTTAATTACTACTAAAGGGTTAAATGTCAATTTTGAAACGATTCTGAGAATTTTTTCGGTATTTTGGGGCCCAAAAACATTTTTCAACCCCTAAAAACTACCCTTAAAATGGCCCGATTAGGCCCATTTTTAATAGGCTTCTTGCGGTGATGGATTTCAATACGTGGACCAAATTTAGTTGAAATCAATTAACTCTTTCGAAAGTTATTGCGCGTACACATATATATATATATATATATATATACATATATATATATATATATATACATATATATATATATATATATATATATATATATATACATATATATATGTATATATATATATATATATATACATATATATATAAACATTTTTAAAAATGGTGCCAAAGTGTGTAGGAGGTTATGAAACGGCGAGAAATTTTGGTCCGACCCCTAGGTCCCGCCATCCGACCAACGCCAATAGTGTATGTTGCCATATGGCAAATACACTAAAAACAGAGATTAAAATACTCTTCCACAGAATAGAAACAATTTATTATCTGTCAGCAATTTTTTAACATATTTTTTAAATTTTTGTAATTTAAACTCTTTAACTGAGGAAGGTAGGTTGTTATATAATTTTAAGGCACAATAGTCAGGTGCGGTGCGTGATCTCGCCAATCGGTGGTTCGGAAGACGAAACTTATCTCTATCTCTGGTATAGTAACGATGACAGTCAGCGTGACTTTCAAAATTTTTCTTATGAGAATGTGCATATATTACACAGTTGTATATATAGACACATGGCAATGTTAATATTTTGAATTTTTTAAATAAAGGACGGCAAGGATCTCGATACTTCGCGTTTGCGATAATTCTGACGGCCAATTTCTATTATATAGGTACCTACGCAGACTCCATAGATTCGGCAAAGCCGACAAATCCACTTATTTTTTGTACCTCACTTGGCACCTTTTTAGGGTTCCGTACCCAAAGGGTAAAACGGGACCCTATTACTAAGACTCCGCTGTCTGTCCGTCTGTCACCAGGCTGTATCTCATGAACCGTGATGGTTAGGCAGTTGAAATTTTCATAGATGGTGTATTTCAGTTGCCGATATAACAACAAATACTAAAAAACAAAATAAAATAAATATTTAAGGGGACTTCCATACAACGAACGTGATTTTTTTGCTCGTTTTTGCTCGATATTGATAACGGCAACAGGTAGACGCTTGAAATATTCACAGAATATTTAGTTATATATTCACTTTAAAAATAAATAAATTAAAATAAAACAAATATTTAAGGGGGGCTCCCATACAACAGTGATTTTTTTGCTCGTTTTTGCTCGATATTGATAACGGCAACAGGTAGACACTTGAAATATTCACAGAATATTTAGTTATATATTAACTTTAAAAATAAATAATTAAATTAAAATAAAACAAATATTTAAGGGGGACTCCCATACAACAAACGTGATTTTTTTGCTTGTTTTTGCTCGATATTGATAACGGCAACAGGTAGACGCTTGAAATATTCACAGAATATTTAGTTATATATTCACTTTAAAAATAAATAATTAAATTAAAATAAAACAAATATTTAAGGGGGGCTTCCATACAACAAACGTGATTTTTTTTTGCTCGTTTTTGTTCGATATTGATAATGGTACGGAACCCTTCATGCGCGAGTCTGACTCGCACTTGGCCGGTTTTTTTTACATTTATGATTTTGGTGGGATATCAATACTTTTTGTATTTTAGTTATGCATCTATATGTTACGCCGAAAGTGGCAAAATACATAATCGCTTGACACTGTGTACAATTTTATTTTGAATTTAGTAGTTTTGTAATGTTTTGATTTTTTTTAATCGCCGACGCAGAGGGGTGTTCTAAGCTTAACGTGTGTCTATCTGTGGCATCGTAGCTCCCAAACGAATGAACCGATTTAATTCAGTTTTTTTTTTTTTGAAAAGTGACTTAATCGAGAGTGTTCTTAGCTCTATGATTCACGAAAATCTGTTCAACCGTTTGAAGTTCATCAACTCTTTTCTAATTGATGAGGGGATGAGAGTAACTTCCACAGGTCTAATCGATTAGAAATTTGGTATCCTGTTGTTGGTATCCCCAGTAATATATAAAGTTTGAAAAGCATGAAATAAAACTTAAATTAAAAATGTTAAAAACCCTCAACACAAAAAAACCGTAGTACCTACTATTTTATATTATTATTTTCAGAACATTGATTATAAAAATTCGTAAGCATTATAGTTTATGAATATTTCGGATGTCGCAAACCCGATCTCAGTCAGTTGATTCAAAATTGTTTACACACCCACACACATGCATACGAACGTTCATTCAAAAATAGAATAGCGTCCCAGGACCCCAAAACGTCAAGATCTGATGAAAATCGGACCGAAAGCAATAACTTTTTTTTTTGTAAATTTTCAACAGCGAGAAGGTAAAAAATTGACATTTACTACAAGTATGATGTAGTATTCTACAGTGCCTGCATACCGACGCACGCAATATGTGTGTATCATACTAATGGATATCAAATTTGAACATATAACATAATTAACGATCAAAGTATAAAGTTGGATGTCACGTACATTACGTCAAATCATGTCTTGTATTTACAGCACGGGCAATATAACCGGCCACAAAATTGAAATGAGTCTTAATAAAGTCGACTTTCCCTATACATTATAGCAATCATTGTAATTAAGGTAGTTGTCGTGGTTAAGGCACATCGTCAGAAAATTCTTAATTTTTGTATACTTATTAAGGACGTGATAATACAATTACCCTGAAAATTTGAAGTCGATCGACCGTATATAATCCGAGATAAATTCAATTAAAAATTGGATACTTAACATTGATTGTATACGATCTGTGTAGTTCTGAACCAGTTTCTTATTTATAAAAAAAGAAGTAACTGTCAGAAACTTTTCAAAAACTGACAGTCTTTCAATGTATTCGTTATGAGTTAAAAAAAAATAAGACAAATTTTTTGACCGTCTAATTATTTATAAATAACGGTTTAAAGTTCAACAATTTATAGAAAAGTATACATGCATATGAATACTGTATGGGTTACGTTTCCACGGGTACAGTCTTGCGTACAAATTATGGATCACTTAGCTACAAGCTAGTATACTTTTGTGGCGCGTATAATCTATAACTTCTATATT
This sequence comes from Venustoraphidia nigricollis, assembly GCA_034508555.1. NCBI lineage: Eukaryota > Metazoa > Arthropoda > Insecta > Raphidioptera > Raphidiidae > Venustoraphidia > Venustoraphidia nigricollis. Next base: position 8,285,377 of record JAVRKA010000004.1, on the reverse strand, counting down.
ATTATATTATTCATACAAAGAAGTTTTACTTCGGTCATGTGTGTCGCGACACTCGCCTATATTTCATAATTTTGTCGAGATTTCAACAAATCAAACTTTAACTTTATTTTGGAATTCGATACCATAGATATTATTAGCCTCAAAAAAAATAACTGTAACAAAACTGTTCTTTGTGGTGGTTTAAAACTGATTTATTTACAACAAACAAAATAAATACTAAACAAATAACTAAAAAGTATTTCTCTAACAATTATGACAAAAAGAAACTAAACAATGAAATAAACTAACGGATCCTGATAAATAATAAGACAAAAATGACTATGTACACAATGCACTACTCTTAACACACCGAAATTTATGTACTACCGCACGACTATTTATGTAACTATGATTTATGTCTGTCGTGACGCTTCGACTGAAATCACTGAATCACTGTAGCAAGCAAACAACTGACTGAATGCCTGTCGCGCCCCACACGCACTGAATTTATAGGCTCATACATTCCGTCTCCGATCATTCCAGAAACTTCCGTTCAAGTTCGAGAAGCCTCTGTCATTTCCAGTCGCGTAACAATTGGAGGTGCGCTTCATAACAAAAAGAAAATGTGACCCGTCGTGAGGCGCCTGGCACTTTTTCATTCAAAGAAATTTCACTTCAGTCGTGTGTGCCCCGACACATGCCTATATAATTTTGTCGAGACTTCAACAAATCAATCATTAATTTTGTGGATACCAGAAATATTGTTAACCTCAATTAAAACAAAGTGTAATCTAAACGTTGTCACCTACATTCAGTGGCGCCATTAGATGTTTCACATCAAAAAGAAAAACTTGTTTCGCGGCCACAATCATTATAGTCAAACCTTAACGATGAAAAGCCCAAATCAGCTACGTATTGAGAGGAGAGCGCCAAGTGGGAAAGAGCCAAAGAGACGCAGGCTGACGGAATTTAACTTCGCAACGTACAATCAAAACGACGTGCAAGCTAAACGTTGTCACCTACATTCAAGCGCGCCATTAGATGTTTCTCATCAAAGAGAAAAACTTGTCAAGCCTTAACGATGAGAAGTCAAAATCAGCAAGCTGTACCTCCTACACACAAATGACGCGCTTAAAAGTTTCTCGTGTCGTGGTTGTAAAGTTCTTACTCACGTTAGGATCCATGAGATCCGCAGCAGCTTCACACACACACACACACTACCACGCACGCGCGCACGCACGCACAGACACACACACATCCTCTCACTAAAATTTCCTACTGAAGACATATTATGACATACGTCAGCAACGTATACCTACTTGACTGACATTTATCATTTTATATTTTTTTGGATAAGTAAGTGTTTTTTTTCTGTTCACGGTGTACTTCTGACTACTTTAAACTAGTTACTGGATTGATCCCAAAACCGCCGTTTAACATGTTTTGTCCTACGGGAAATTAAAACACATGCTGAAGCCAGGTGAATTATGTCAACATTTTAATTAAAATTTTTGTTGAATGTTGTCATTTTACATAAAGTTTGGATAGACGACTTTCCAGCAACAGTAAATTGACAACATTAATTAATATCATTTTATGGGTGCATGTGTACTAAAGGAACCGGGACATTGTCCCCCCTAAGGTAATAATACCAAGTACAGTAGATAGATAGATAGATAGATGATTGTATTGTCTGAAGAGCGCAATGCGCCATACATAATCATTAAATAATTAAAATTTAAACTAAAAGTTATAAAAATCTTTTACATTGTAAAATGCTATGTTAAGAAACGATTTTAATTTATTTTTGAAGATATTTATGTCAGGGATATTTTTGATTTCCTCGGGCAGGTTGTTGAAGTAGTGTCGCAATAGGTCGTTGCTTGTTAATTAAACACGTCTCGCCCTTCCCCTCCTTAAATCCCTACTCCTTTAGTTAGATCTCATAGCATGTTTAATTTGGACTAGCAAAAAATAAAAAGAAGGAGCTCCCATTAAGTCAGCGTTTTACCTACATTAACTTGCTAATTAACTCCCGGTAATTTAATATAAATAACCGTGGCTATTTATTATAATTATTATACAAGGCTGCGTAAAAACTTTTGCGCATGATTATAAGTTTCAGTCGAGGTTTTAATTTTATAACCAAGATAGCAGCTCTCTCTTACGAGCCAGTGTTCCCAACTGTTTGAAAACTTTCCCCCTAAAGCGATTTTAAAATCCATTAAATTCAAACCCAAACTCCCCTAATCCAGACTATTTTTTAATTTCAATATAATTAAATAAATTAATATAGTTATTTAGTATTGGTTCAATTTAAAACTATTACAATATTTTAGAAAAATTAAGTTTATATCTATAATTAATCAAGAAGTAATTAGAAAAATATAATTTCAGAAACTACATTTAGTACTGCCCAGCATTAAATAACACAAATAAAATGTTATCCCTAAAAATACCACCAAAAAAATTTACCCTCCAAAGAAATCCCTATATAATTTTTCCCCCTAAATTTAGGGGGAAAACCCCGGAGTTGGCAACAGTGGTGTGTGCATGTAAAAAGCGCTTACGTTTCGGAAATCTTTAGTTTCTATGAAAAATTCTATTCAATCTTTGATGTTATTGCTTCAAAATAAACTAGACTATGTACCATTTTTCACATATGATTTTCAGCCAATTTTTTGAAGTTTATTTGATCTAAATAAACCATTTAAAATAAGATAAAAATGAAACAGTTATCATAAGTTTTACACAAATTTTTGTACAGGAAAATAAAAAAAAAATATTAAGCAAGTCAACTTTCTCAGTATTTTTAACATAGGTTTATAAAGAAATAAATAAATAATTTCCTTCCTGTAATTTGAAATCTCATGACGTGCTGGAAAGAACTGATGATAATCCCGTTTTTAGATTCAATTTTGAAGCAAAAATAGGTTTTTTGAAACCAAATTTGGTGAAGTTTAATGCTTAATGACAGCTCGTAAAAAAATGAATTTTGCGACCACAGTTCTAAATTTCCCGAGAGCATATTTTGCAATGTGAGGGATGATGCCTTAAGGTGATTGATCCCTCAGATTGTGAAATATGCCCTCGGGAAATTTTGAACTGTGATCGCAAAAGTCATTTTATTACTGTAACGCAAACGAGACCGCTAGTAAAAACTGGTTCGATCATAACATTCTCCTCTTAAATCTGTTTTGGAAAATACATTCACAGTTTGGTACCTTAATAGACACCATGCATACTTAGCTAAGTGCATTTTCTTATATCTTGAAACAAATTCAAACTTTTAAAACTTTATTACTTGCTTGTTACAAGCTAAGTGCATTTTCACCTCAGTTTTTAGAAAACACTAATAAGTTAACAGTAACAAGGAATTACGATGCGGCTATGCGGACTACAAAAAAAAAGAAAATAGAAAACATATTACAATATGACATCTGTTATATGTATATTTTATATCTTAGCTTCCGGGCTTGTACGCCGTGGTCCATTAGCATTTCTACCTGACGTTTCGTCTACAACTGTGGTAGACATTATCAAAGGTGATGTCGAAGCGGGCGAAGTGTTTTTCTAGGCTGGTCCCAGGTAAAAGAGCAACTTAGAAAGACACTTCGCCCGCTACGACATCACCTTTGATAATGTCTACCACAGTTGTAGACGAAACGTCAGGTAGAAATGCCAACGGACCACGGCGTACAAGCCCGGAAACCAAGAAGTTTTATTTTGAGTTTCTACTGTACTGTGTGTAACGTAGGCTAGTTATATAAGTATAATACTCGCCACGGTTCTAAAAGGTTCTGAAGTTAGTCACGAATATCGTCGCAAATGCATATTTTAGAGCCGTCCTGGTTGTTTTGTGGGAAAGGAAGACTCCCACCACCTCCCAGTTATCGACACAAAACGTGCACTCGTCGGTGATTGGTTATCGTGTCACTTGTCGCTTTCTTGCTGTAAAGAACAATCCAGTACGCTATTATTAAGTTGTTTCTTTGGTTGCTAATTGATCAAGATGCCTAATACAGTTTTGCATAGACAAGCACGAAAAATAAGTTTTTGGATGTCTTTATGCAAGGAATTAGACCTTTCGATTAAAGAAAAATTAAAAATAATAATATAGCGCGAGTTTGTAGTTTTTCAACCGATTGTACCTGCGCAAGCCTCCATTTTAGAGATGGGAAAAACGGTTCTTTTTAGTGATCTGCATCTTTGCATCTGGATCCCGAATGTGAGTCGGCTCACTGAACCGGTTCAAAAAGAGCCGAATTCTGAATATGTTACTGCACTCTGCCACTGAGCTACCTAGTTCAGTCAATCATATCACGACCTGTATAGAATCAAGAATGCATAGCCAAACATGTGATGCATGAGTCATTTGAGCTGACAGATGCATCAAAGCAAGAACTGATACGTAAGTGTAAAATGTGCTTCGGTGTGTTAAGTGTTTCACTGAGTTATGCGGATCCGTTGATCCGTCGGCTCAAATAAAAGTGAGTCGGCTCTCATGGATCTTCTGTCGGAGTCGGCTCTTTGAACCGGTTCAGATCTGAGTTACCCAACACTACTCCATTTGCATCTAACTTATCTGAACCTTTCAGATCCATGGCGCGTACTAGACCTACAATGATTATGTAATAATACATTCTTTCAATGTAGAAGACTTTTCACTTTTGTTAAAACGGTTAGTAGTTCATATTTGAAATCATGAAAATAAAGATGTTTAAATTTCTTGAATAACAATTGTCTATATTTTATGAAAAAACATATTAATCTGTAGATGCGGGTGTGGAAATAATTATAAGAAGAATATTTTTAGTGACTTCTAATTGGTAAAAATAAAATTTTCGTGAAATTAAGTAAAATAGATTGAAATTATTTAGCAAGGAATTATTTTCAATACATCTTAGTAATCAAATTTTATAATTGGTAAAGTATATTTGAACAATAATAACATTGAAGTCTTTTTAGGATTAAGGCACGTTTGCAAAAGCTGATAATAGGGAATATGCATGTATTTTTTTTATATTTTTAATTCACTTTTAGCATCGTTATAAAATAGTAAAAAATATAAATACTGTTGGAAATGCTCGAATATTTTTTTTAAATAATATTTATAGCATCGCTTAAATTTGATCTGTTTGAACGCCGCCATTTTTCGCGGGCCTTGAGTGACGTCAAAAGCCACGACCAGTGTTTGTTGACTATAAGTTTGACAGATACTTTTGGTTCTTTTATAGAAATTTTCAGTTTTAAAAGCTATTCACGCCATGGATAAAGCTAAAAAACCATTTTATTGATATTGTCTTGTACCAATATGCAAAAACACTATTAGAAGTACACCTGATAAAGTGATTTTTCCCGTTCCAAAAGATGCGAAAACAATGGTGTAAGGTTATGAGAAGAGATAATGTATCTGGATTTGATGCAAAATATGCTGTCATCATAAATGCATCTATTTTTGTTAAATTATCCGATTGTGCTTTGACAAAGCCACTTTCAGTCATCGTTCTAAATGATTTAATGCTACTAGAAATTTCACGTTAATGAAAAACACTACAGAAGCACAAATAAAACAATTTTTCATTCAGACACCATATAGACAGCGACGCCTATAAATCCGATAACGTGGTATTTGACGTCACGTTTCTGTTCGACCAACGGTGATGCGTTTCGCAAATTCGAATGTCCCTCGCATATTTTGCATTTTTTAATTAATATTTTATGCAATTAAAAACAAACTAAATAAGGAAATAATGGTTCAGATATAATTTCAGGGACAATATGGATTCAGGGGAAAAAAATCAATTCAATTTAATCCAAATGCATATTCCCTATTAATATATTAACATCCAATGACCAAGTGGTCAAAAAACTCGAACACGCCGGGACGCCGATAATCTTGACATGACTTACATCGCATCCGCTTAAGTTCCGTAACGGCTTTTGCGAAAAATGATGTCAATGCTCCGCGATTGCGAAGGCAGACGTCTGCAATATAGAATATACTCGTAGATAACATTTTGAGTAAAATTTTTTTAAGAATTTTTTTAAATTGATTTTTTTTAAACAGAATCTGTAGAACTGATTTTCAACTGTGTTTAAAAAGATTACAAAATCTTTTGAGACAGCCTGCATAAAAGCAGATAAATTGCATAATTCAACAGTTTTTTTTATCATTCATTGTCTTCTGGTATTATGGATGTGAAAGCTCTCTTGTTGAACTTATATAGAGTATATATTATCTCAAAGTAGCTTTATTTTATAGCCCATACAAATGCAGTTTCGTCTTCCTGCCTTCCTTACTTCTTTGCTATCTTTACAAAGTTTGATGTAAGTGGGTCGGCGGACATATTGAGCGGTTTAATGATGCACACAATCAAATTAATGTCCTTTCTTAACCCAAATCTCTCTCACATTTATATACAATATATTATTTTAATTCAACTTTCACAATACACAAAAATATATTTATTAAAATGGAATGGAACGAAACCCTATCCACGCGAGTTTGACTCGCACTTGACCGGTTTTATTATAAAACTCTAAAAAAGGTTAGTATGGCACGCCGTTTTACTTTAATCCGAGTATATTTTTACAAAACAATAAATAATTTATTATTTTCAATTGAAAAAAAAAAGTTTTTTTTATTTATCGACATAATTAAAATGCCAAGTTGGGCAGGAAATCCTTTTTATTTTATAGTTTATACTTTATAGTTTATATTAATTGTGTATCTTTCTGATAATTTCAATAATAATAAACCACGAATTGTAATTATGTTGCGACATAATAAAAATTATTTCAGATTCGTTTCTTACAATCAGGAACATATTTTTATTATCTAGTGACATAATAATAATCAAAAACAATTTAATTATATGTTATAATCTTTCTATTTTAATTATGTTGATTTGACTTTTAATTTTATAACTTTCCTGCTACTATTAAATAGTAAAACGACGTACCATAGATTAGTAGGTATTTTTTATTGAAAATATAAAAATGAACAGCATTTTACTTAAGGAGCGTTAGTTCAACGAAGTCATATCTTTTAATGCATCCGTCTGTAAAAGTAGTCTTATTTGTCACAAAACCATTTAGGAATCACTGGTCTGAAAAATTTGGAACACATTTAAAACTTTATTTATAATCCCCCTCTATGTCTAGTTTCACTGTAAAGAAAATTATTTTAAGGCCGTGTTACATATTTTGCAAACATTCTGCAAACGTTCTGCTGTTGTTTATATTTTATTAACACAGATTGTAATATTAATGAACTTTATTTTTAGATTCATCTTTAAAGTTCAGTTCCAAAATATGTAATAATAGAAATTAGTTTCACGGGTAATTGGAATAAAAAATCAATTTAAACACTTATTGATTGCAACGTTTCGTCTTTATTAAATCAAGACTTTTTCAAGCTCTCAGCATGTTTAAATTATAAAAAACCCGGGTCGCAGTGCCAAAACCCTGCCGACAATATAGTGTATTTGCTGATACAGGCAGTGTGGCTTTATTATGCGAACTTAAGTTGGTTTTTGGGCAAAATAAAAAATTTTACTCCTTAATACAGCCCTTAATATAACATTTTTTTTCTTAATTGCAATATTATTATCAATGGAACCTCTATACCAAATTATAAGCAACTTTCTGTAAATAATTCACTATCTGCAAAATAGTGTTTTCATAAAATTTGTAAGTCCGGTCCTGTCGGACCGATTTTATTAAAATTTTAGGGACACTTTTTAATTACTACCAGAGGGTTAAATTTCAATTTTGAAACGATTCGGAGAATTTTTTCGGTATTTTGGGCCCCAAAAACATTTTTCAACCCCTAAAAACTACCCTTAAAATGGCCCGATTGGGCCCATTTTAAATAGGCTTCGTGCGGTGATGGATTCCAGCATGTGTGCCAAATTTCGTTAAAATAAATTAACTTCTTCGAAAGTTATAGCCCGCACACATATATACCTATATATATATATAAATATATATATATATATATATATATATATATATATATATATATATATATATATATATATATATATATATATATATATATATACATATATATATATACATATATATATATACATATATATATATACATATATATATAAACATTTTTAAAAATGGTGCCAAAGTGTTTAGGAGGTTATGAAACGTCGAGAAATTTTGGTCCGACACCTAGGTCCCGCCATCCGACCGACGCCAATAGTGTATGTTGCCATATGGCAAATACACTAATAAATATATATATAAATATATCATAGTTTTATTATAATTTAAACATGCTGAGAGCTTGAAAAAGTCTTGATTTAATAAAGACGAAACGTTGCAATCAATAAGTGTTTAAATTGATTTTTTATTCCAATTACCCGTGAAACTAATTTCTTTTATTTTTAGATTATTCAATTTTGTTCTAAACAAAATTAACACTCGAAGAATAACATGTTTTACCAAAATTAGGTTTTTTGTGCTATATGATAGATCAAGCAATCTTCTATCATATAGCACAAAGAAGAAAAAAATGTTATTTAAGGTGATTCCTCAGATTGTAAAATAGGCTCTCAGGAAATTTCGAACTGTGGGCGTAAAGTTCATTTTATTACTGTTAATTTTATTAGTTTCACAAAATTTCAAAAAAAAAAATATATTTTTTTAACAATTGAATCAAAAAACGTGATATCCGTCAATATTTTTTTAGAGCACGTCACGAGATTTTGAATTACGGAAAGACAAATTGACATTTTAAATGTTTTTCTTTACAAAAATATGAACAAATTTGGCTTGCTCAATATATGTATTTTTTTGTTTAATTTTTTCTGTGCAAAAATTTGTGTAAAACTTATGCTAATTTTTGTACATATTTTTAGTTTATTTTGTAAACATGAACATGAAAGATTGAATAAGATTTTTCATAGAAATTAGAGATTTCTGAACCATGAGTAAGTGCATTTTACATGCACACACACATCGAAGATAGAGTTAAAAAAGGGAGCACATTGAACAGCTGGTAAACAGTCACTTTAAGGCATTTTAGTTCACATTGCATTGTCTACTGTTTAATTTTTTTTTTAATTTTTGGTTAAAAAGAATGTTCTTAATATTTAAAACGAAAAGGTAGACAGAAAAAGAATTTTAATTGATTACCTTAGAGTGGCGGTCCGTAACATCTAACGAGCCTCTTACCTTGTGAAAGCTGTAACCATGAAGAAGGCGTCTTTACAAATTCCTTTTTTGTTTTTTACTTTGCATTGCGTTCGGAAATACAATTTCAGCAAACTCTTTAAGCTGTATTCAGTTACATTTTTTTTTTCATTTCTGTAATTTTTTTGAATTAAAACTTCTTTTGACGCGATATTAGGGGTAATTCAGATCTTTTTCTAACAGAAATAAACGTTCAGTTTATGCAAATGAGTATCGACATATTGTTAAGCTAGAAATTTTATAAGGTAACTGTTGAAGCTTTTAGTCAATAGATGACCGCACAGTTGTAAAATTTCTAGCATACCGACATAAATTGTGCCACTACGCCTAAGAAAATTTACTTCAATTGCGTGTGAAGGTTACACGCACTGTATTTTTTTATACAAACAAACAAAAACAATATTTCAACACTTCCTGAAACCTCACATTTCGGAAATTTTAACCAGTATTTTAGGTTAAAGTTAAAAAAATATATAATGAGCCTCATCCTCATAAGCTCACATAAGAAGTTAAACTTCTTTAGTTTTTAATATTATTCCCAAGTTTAATTTTTTCTTATGTCCAACTAATTAATAATATTAACACATACACATGGACTTAACAACACGCTATAAAATTCTGTCTTTGTCAGTTTCATGTAATTTAGGAGACAAAATAACTTCCTCTTTGGGGGACAATTCTACTTCCCCTCGATTTTTACTTTTTTCAAACAGATACGTCGCTAAAGAAGATTAACTTCAAAAAAATATGTTAACTAAAATTGGATAATTTATCATGCGAGATAAAATAAAGATATAACGAACTAATACTGGCTATAAATTTGTCAGCCACGGCGTTTTCAACTCTATGTTGTCAATATTTTTTAATCTGGGATCTCATCGTTTAGATACAGGGAAATATGAGTGAATTCAAAGTGTTAACCTCCTAACCTCATTTGTCATTCTTGAATTCAAATTGTTGTTTATTGTTTCAAATTTTTTTTTACATACTTCATTTTTTCTTTAAATACTTCTTAAACTAGATGCCCTTTTATAAGAAACTGGACACAACGTATACCAGCCATTTTTCTTTATAACAATAATAATAATAATACGCAGAGAGAAGCAATTAGCCAGATAATATTCCGGTTAGCTAGCTAAAAAACAGCATGGCGGTTTCCAGTTTCTCAGAACAACAAAAAACAAAACAATAGAGCAGTTTTCAACAGTAGAATCGAAAGAATTACTTAAGTCTTAAATCATGTATTTATATTTCTGCAGAAATTTCTGCGTAGCGTTGTGTAGAAATAATAATAAATAACCGCGGCAATTTAACCGGTTAATTAACCAGTAATTTACCCTTTTACATCAATACTATATTCCTGTTTTTCTCTCTTTGCTGCAGAGCCGATCAAATACAGGTTGGGTTACCACATCTTGGCTATATAAATCCGGGAGAACAAAAAACATCGATTTTCATAGCGTTTTATTTTATTTTGAACTTATATTTTACATTTGAACGTACAGATTTCAAAATATCTGGTCTGAAACTGACAAATTTAAAAAACTTCATTTTAAAATTGAACAACGTCTGGATTTCTTTTTATGTTTTAAAATTATTTTAAAGATATATCTAATTGTATATGTCCACATATACCATAGAACATATGCACTTATTCAAGAGAATATCACTTAGGGATTCAGCTTCCACCATAACGCATTTTGGCCAGCAACATTAAATATCAAATAAATCGACATCACAAAACATCCATGAGCAGAGATGGGATTCGAACTCACGACAGTTCGGTCAAGAAGCCAGCACGTTAACCAGTGGACCTTAACTGTCCCCTTCTGGATTTCTTCCTTGACATGTTTTTCATTTAAACAGTCTCTTTCCTTTGTTCACTCCATGACTCGTGGTTGTACCATTTTCTCCCCTCTCAGCCATTTCGCCCGCGTGCATCTTTATTTTCAAGCAACTTGAAATTTCGGAAGAATTTTGTTCATCTTAAATTCTTTCCGGAAGCCCGGAGATTTTAATATTCAGGGTTCAATTCCTGGAGAGGTGGGAACCCTAATCACAGGTTGCTATCTTAAATATTAATGGCGAACCAATCACACGACGAAAAGTGTGCAGTCTCTTCTAAAACGCTTCTCTCGTAAATATAAAGCGCTTGGTTTCTATGCGAACACGCGACGGGGAACCACCATTCCACTGTTGACTTTCCCACCGCACGTTGCGGCAACACCGTCAGTGTTTGTTGCATTCTTTATCTCTGCCTTCTCTGTTCTTTTCCCGTCGCAATTAAGTCTCATCGGGCATTATCTTAAATTTACAACGTATATCTTACCAGTATATATGTACATATTAAATTCTATCTTACCTGCCTTCATTATACATATATGCCTTTAAAAGTGTGGCTACTAAGAGCAAAGACACCAAACAAGCAGTTCTCAAAGTGGCGCATAAAATTGTGCCTCAGAAAGCCACGATATATCGATATACATTATTTCTCAAAGGTGTTTTTTGGTCGGAATGACATATCTCCCTGAATACTGTATCAAAATTAATGTTTGGTACGCCATTTTGGAGTTTATTTTTCTCTCTAATGACGAAAAATAAGTTAATATCTTCAAATTAATGTTTTCATTAAAAAATTACAGTTTAAAAATTTTAATATTTTCGACAGGGTACATGGCTCCTGGAAACATACATGTCCGGAACTACCTAAGTCTCCTCATTACTGTTGAAAACTGTAGGTCTCACTAGAAAAATAACTGGAAGTACCAACTTTATAAAGAAATACTGGCCGCACCCCGCGGCTCCGCCCGCGATTTTAATAGTTGGGATTGTTTCATTACCCACTCACTCCGTTCGTTCGCCAGAGTTTATAATTATTTGTTTCATTACTCACTCACTCACTCCGTTCGTTCGCTCGAATTTATTTGATTATTATGCTGTAGTGAACTTTCTTAAAGCTGCCTAGAAATTGTCCCTACTAATATTATAATTTGTTTGTTACGCTTTCACGCCAAAGCTACTCAACCGATTATTATGAAATTTTGTACACATATTTTTAGTGGTATTAGAAAGGACATAGTATACTTTTTATTAAAAATTTTTTTTTTTTATTTTTTTGACAAAAAATCCCAAAAAAAATGTTTTTAATAAAAAGTATCCTATGTTCTTTCTAATACCTCTAAGAATATGTGAACAAAATTTCATGATAATCGGTTGAGTAATTCTGGCGTGACAGCGTAACAAACAAATTTACATTCACATTTATAATATTATTAGGGATTAGGGATGTAAAAGAGCTACTGTACAGGAAACTCACAAAATAGCCTCAACCAAAAAAAGGTAGAGAAGCACTGCTCTAAGCGAACATATCTACACTGTATGTTTGTATAAACGTACATAAATATAAGAATGCACATACATTAATAAAGGTGAGGTTACATTGAAGAGGCCAGCATATTGTGTTTAAAAAATATTTAATCCGAAAATTGTTCTAATATCTGAAAATAGAGAAAATAGTATTTAATATTTTCCTTTCTGAATTTACATGAAATATATATTATGAGTTCCTATCGTTTGTAGGTCAAATTACAGAAATTGTTTTGTACTTCAATTGTTCATAATTTCAAACGTCAGATTCAAGCCGTTGATCCTTTTCTTACTATTTTGCGAATCAAAATGCAACACACTATAAACTTTTGTCCTTGTCAGTTTCATATAATTTAGGGGACAAACTAACTTCCCCTTTAAACAAAACGAAACCACTTGCAATTACTGTTCAATCCAATTTTTTATTTACAAAACGTTTCGACCAACCATTTTGGTCCTTTTCAATTTTTTAAATTTAAAAAATTGAAAAGGACCAAAATGGTTGGTCGAAACGTTTTGTAAATAAAAAATTGGATTGAACAGTAATTGCAAGTGGTTTCGTTTTGTTTAATATTCTATTACTGTTGGTAGAGTCAATATTATTTATTAATAATAGAAATTAGTTTCACGGGTAATTGGAATAAAAAATCAATTTAAACACTTATTGATTGCAACGTTTCGTCTTTATTAAATCAAGTCTTGATTTAATAAAGACGAAACGTTGCAATCAATAAGTGTTTAAATTGATTTTTTATTCCAATTACTCGTGAAACTAATTTCTATTATTACATATTTTGGAATTGAACTTTAAAGATGAATTATTTATTAACTTCCCCTTTATTTGTTTATTCTACTTACCCTCGATTTCTTACATTTTTCAAACAGATACGTCGCTAAAGAAGTTAAACTTCTAAAATGGTTTATTTATTTTTAGTAAAGTAAATATATTTCGAGTTTGGCAACAGCGGCAACAGTGGTGATTTAACTTTCCAACGCTAATGAAACTCTACCTTTATAAAAAGAGAATAAAAAAGTATGCTTAATTACCAGATAATGCATTACAGCGCTAAGACTAAAAACTTTCAAGAAAAAGAACACAAAGACAAAGGCATATTTATCCCTCAAGTCTGAATAAAAAACATCTGAGAAAAAATGGAAACAACGCCAGGGAGGATAATCGCATATTATACATAATTTACAATTTATTTTCAAAATGCATTATTTACATTTGAGTGTACTAAGTATTATTTACACTTTATGTTAACTGACAGGGGAATTTTTTCTCTATTTTCTATTTTGCCTTGAGTCTAGACTATTAAACTAGTTGTACCCACGTTTGTGTATCATAGAATACTTTCAAAATTGCTAGTAATGCAATTCTTTTAAGGAAAATAATAATTGATAAATATATTTCCAACGTTTATAGTACGTAAGATTTCTACATAAGTTGTAGATGCCTAATGATAATTATTAGAAAAATTCATTGTTAAAATGCTAAATTAGAAAAATTTAATATCGGTCCAGTCGATTTCGAATTCATCTAAACATCAGACAGAATATTTGATAAACTCGCAAAGAAACGAAATTATAGAGATGTATCATCATATTCCGATACTACACAATTAATTCATACAGTAATAAATATTAATGATGCGTATAGGTACTACACCAACATTGCAGGTTGACAAGTAAAGATTTTAAAACACTCTTCTATATTGTCGTTCTTTATATTAGATATTATAATATAATCAGCTTATGTCTTTTTAATATAACATTTTTTTTTGATATTCAATAGCCCCATAATGGAGTCATCAGTCTTAGGTACTGCTTCAAAAAAAAAAAAAATGTTATTACTAGGTAGTACCTATATTTTTGTGTAAGCTCATAATACAGCTTGTACCAGAAAAATCGACTTGGTGCAACCAATATAGATAATGTACGAAAATAGATTTCTTCTCCAAAACACATAGCAACTAAATTTTAAAATGTAATTTAACAATGAAAATATTGAAATACAGAAAATAGACTAAACGAACCGAACCCCTTCCGTGATAAACCTTCGGTTTTTTTGTTAAAATCGAAAAAATTGGTAAAAGTATCAAATATCAAGTGACATGTGTACATGACAAGCATAACGCAGATGGCAGCATGTATATTATTACTTAAGTTACGATTTGTTTCCACTATGGATGATAATTTTCATTCAGAAGGAACGCTATTTAATCATATTAAAAGTTATAGAGATCTATATTTTGTCCAGGGTTTTACAGTAAAAAGATTTTCCTTTTAATAGCATTCAACCACTTCTTTTTCAGTTTCGGATCATTTGGAAATACAAAACCCCTATAATCTGAACATTGGTAAACACGGCACATCGGCATTGTCAATGGTTGATTATTTTAAATAAATTTATTTGGCACATACTGCTACAGTCAAAGCCCTCTAAGTGCACGCTCTCTAAATGCACACGCTCTCTTACTGCACACGAACTCGCCCTCTAAGTGCACGTTCCCCAGCCCCCATTTCGAATAATCTGCGACCAATCACGTGCGACCGTAAGCGCGCTATTTTCAAACTTTCCATTTCCATCATATTCATAGAGTTTTAGAGATATTGTTTATAGCATCTGATTGAATAAAGATAGCTATAGGAGTTAGAAGAGTGGGGATGAAAAAGATCGTAGGGGAAGTGTGCACTTAAAGGATGGGCCTCGGTTCCGAGCTGTGCACTTAGAGGGCTTTATGAACTATTCATAGCCTGAAGTCATTGTATGGCTGGCGCCCCTAGCGGTAACCTTTGGCAATACCCATCTCCGTTGGCTGTTTAGTTTGTAATTAAAAAGTAATTAATATATTTTAAGTGCATTTATACATATCATTGTAACTTGTAACTCGATAATGGCCATAGAAGCCGATTGGAACTATTTAAAATAAAAAAAGTAATTTTAAAATATAAATTGGCAGATATAGAAAACGCTGACAGTTGGGTAATCTTTATTTTGAAAACAACGGTCATCTTATTTGTAATAATAACAATAGCGGACCCACGCAAATATCTCGCACCGTTAGTGGTCAGTTACGTAATATAATAGGGTGGAAATTCTATGCAGAGACTTCAGCACCACTGCGTCACTTAATATTATCGACAACTGTTAAAATAAATAGATTGCCACCAGATGGTGACATTTGTTTTTTCTGTAATGAAATCGCTAAAATTTTCAAACTGTAATTTTTTTAATGAAAACATTAATTTTAGGATATTAACTTATTTTTCGTCATTAGAGAGAAAAATAATCTCCAAAAGGGCATTAATTTTGTTACAGTATTAAGGGAGATTTTTCATACCGACAAAAAAACCTTTGAGAAATAATATATACCAATTATTGTTCCCACCTCTTTATCAACTGTAATCAAAATATTTCTTTGTATTATTCCAATTTTTTCGAAAGTTTCGATTGAAATATAGCAAAGGAGTTTTCTTAACGTTTATGAGTCGAACATAGGCATTCCCTCGGCGTGCATAAACTAGTCTTCGAGTAGGTAGTTTTTTTATCTTCGAATCCTTAAGTGAAATAACCTATGTAAAAGTTGTTCAGCGACGAGCGATAGTCGTTTTGTTTAATATTTTATATCACCAGGAACAAAATATCTTTTAAAGCAAATTCGGTAATAAAGACGTTGATGCTAACACTAAATCAATCCAGAATGTATATATAGGGCTTTATATGTTGAAGATAGAAGAAGGTAGGGCCATAGTTACAATCGATGTTATAGTACGAAATCCAGGGGAACGGAGAGCATAAATTTGTGATGATGTTGCTCAATACACTATTATGTATTACATAAGTCTTTTTTTAGTTGAAATTTTATATTGTAATTTTTAAATAAAAATAAAACAGAAGACAGTGTGGTGCAGGGCTTAGCGTACTGGCTTCTTGAATCCCGCCTCTGTACATAGATGTTTTGTGATGTCGATTTATTTTAACTAGCTTTGATATTTAATGTTACTGGCCAAAATGCCTTATGGTGGAAGCCAAATCCCTAAGCGATGTTCTCTCGTATATGTGAATATGCTCGATATATACATGGAGTATTGTTGACATACGAGTATTATACAATTTATTGGAACCTTTCTTATAATTAAATTTTAAAATTAAAACAGTTAATATTAGCTGGTAATAGATAAATTATCATTTGGAAACCTTTTAATTATTATTTTATAATACTAACCAAATACTACAACCTTAAAGTTTGGTTATCTATTGATTTTCCAGTACATTCGGAAATTATTGTAATAGATCCGAAAATAAATATAAAAAATTTTAATGTGCCTAGATTTCAAAACATACTCTTCGAACTGTGGTCGCAAAATTAATTTTCTTTATGTACCCGGCCGAAAGTATGCACTTTCGGTTTCGATTCTAAGGCAGAAAACCTAACATTTATGCTCTGCTGGAATTACTCACACGCCATTTATAAGAGCGAGACGAAAGACTTTTTCTTTTTACTCGCTAAGTAAGCCAGACAAAGACAAAAAAATCCAATGCATTGTGAATATCCAAAAAAGCACTGAAATCAGGAACAAAAATTAAGCATGACCGCATAACAAGCTGCCTGCTGGAACGTGGTTGTATTTTTTATGATAATAATTACAAATTTTGATACTTATCCTTTTTAATTTCAAAGTAAGTTTACATGACAATATGAATAGATATCCAAAATAGCCTATTTAGTGCCGAGCGGCCGGCCAGGCGACACTTGCCTGTGTCACCCACGTCTCCTCCGCACCGCACCGTCGATTAATCCCCGAAGTCTCTTCCGCGCAAAATTTAATTTTGGGCTAAAAATCGGGACGTCTGGCAACGCTGAGAAGAAGTGTTATGCTGGCAAAATAGTTGTACTACATTGCAGGTATGAGGTGTAGACTGTAGGTGCTGCAGGTGACTGCAGCTAAGGGAATTGGGACAGGTGTACCCGTATTCGTTGTATGTAGGTATAGAATAGGGCACGGAGTTATAAACATAAAAGTTTGTTGTTGTTGCCGCTGTTGTCTCTGAACACACAAACACACACACGTAGGCATGCAGGGTAGAAGGGGGCAGTTATACCAGCGGGGACATACTGTTGGGTCTCCTAGTGATAACATTTATACTCTGCATTGTCGGCCACAACATTGTTTTGTTTTAAGTTTCTATTAGCAACGCTTAAGAAACAAAGATAATATAATTTTCAATCTCGTTGTGATCAGACGTATTTAGAGTTCGTCTTGATTAAATCAAATTTTATTGTGTTTTTAGTGTATTTGCCATATGGCAACATACACTATTGGCGTCGGTCGGATGGCGGGACCTAGGGGTCGGACCAAAATTTCTCGACGTTTCATAACCTCCTGAACACTTTGGCACCATTTTTGAAAATGTTTATATATATATGTATATATATATATATATATATTTATATACGTATATATATATATATGTGTGCGGGCAATAACTTTCGAAAGAGTTAATTGATTTTAACGAAATTTGGCCCACGTGTTGAAATCCATCACCGCAAGAAGCCTATTTAAAATGGGCGTAATCGGGGCATTTTAAGGGTAGTTTTTAGGGGTTGAAAAAAGTTTTTGGGCCCCAAAATACCGAAAAAATTCTCAGAATCGTTTCAAAATTGAAATTTAACCCTCTGATAGTAATTAAAATGTGTCCCTAAAATTTTAATAAAATCGGCCCGACAGGACCGGACTTACAAATTTTTTGAAAACACTAATTTGCAGATAGTGAGTTATTTATTGAAGGGTGTCTTTAATTCGGTGTAGACGTTAGATTGATAATAATATTACAATTGAGAAAAAAAATGTTATTTTAAGGGGTGTATTAAGGGGTTAAATTTTTTATTTTGCCCAAAAACAAACTTAATTTCACATAATAAAAGTATAAAATCACACGGCCCTATACAAGCAAATACACTATATTGTCGGCAGGGTTTTGGCACTGCGACCCGGGTTTTATTTATTTATTTTTTATTGTATATAAGTTTGATTTAATCAAGTCGAACTCTAAATACGTCCGATCACAATGAGATTGAAAATTATATTATTTTTGTTTGTTTCTTAAGCGTTGCTAATAGAAACAAACAAAACAATGTTGTGGTCGACAATATAGAGTATCAATGTTGTCACTAGGAAACCCAACAAAACTTACGATCCATACTTTTCACGAGACAAATTGACATTATTTTGTGCAAAACCAATAAAGAAGAACGGGTAAATATTTTCTTCAAAGTTTACCATTTCAGTGTCTTTTTCTGAGAACATTTAGGAATACATGCTTAAGAAGAAATACTTTTATTCTAAGCGATTTTCTTTGCTATTTAACTTAATAACTTTATAATATGCATTGATTATTTATTCAGTGCCGGCCGTAGCCCTAGATCAGAGTAGAGCGAGATTGTCTTTCAGCGCTCTTTGGTCGACTATTTAAATTGTACTTTGGTTTTATGTTAAATAAATAAAAAGTCCCAACTGTTCAAAAAACAACTGTTACTGCATTTATATACATTTTACATTTGTTCCATTTTCAAAAGTAACATTTTTGGTGCCTACATAAAGTGACTTATTTTAGGTATTAAAGAGACTTATACTGTTGAATCCATTATTTTAAAGAAATACAAGTATTGAGGGTATTTAACTGTCAAAAGTTATCATTTATTCAGGACATGTCTATGAAAAACGACTAAAGCGCAAAAAAATATAAACTAACAGCTTTTAAGAAATTCCGTCCGATGTAGCTAGTATAACCTACTATTTTGGCGTTATCTGAAACAATTTCCGCAACATAACAAAGAAAATTTTACCCGCAGTGCTCCAAGAAAATAGTGGCAAATAATGGCCCCCTTCTACCCTATTTGTTTGTGTTGTGTATTATATCACACTGAACGGAAAGCATAGCGGAGCTTTGCTGATACGTTCTGGGAACAAACTCTGTCACTTTGCGAATTGTCGATGGAGTAATAGATGCCTACAGCTGTCACGACGAATCTTGGCGAACAGAAGGGGTACACGCTTTTCAACATTTTTATACGATTTATATAAATTTACGGGGTTTGAGAATAGCCGAGCTTGTGGCGTTGTTTATACGCGTTTCCATGACCCATCCATTGCTAGCACACTGTTCCCGGCTCTCGCAGTTTTAATCCAAGAAATTCCAGCCAAATGGGCGACAGGACCATTCCAATTTTAAAAATATTCACATTTTACATATAAAAAATTTAATTTGCACTGATCTTTCACTCGATATTGTGTAGATCATGATTACTAATAACAGATAAATTAAAAACATTTGAAACTTCTACAAATTTTTTTTAATAAATTATTAAAAATATGTATAAAACATAATATAGTATATGTTTTATATTCCTGAGGATGGGGTTATTGTCCGAACCGATTTTCGAGAAATAATTTAATATTAAATTTTTGTAGAATTTTCGAATGTTTTTAATTATCTGTTATATAAAAAATTAAACAAAATTTCTGTTAACGTGCGCCATGACGCGGATAACGACTAATAACAAATATATTTGCTGCTTATTTCCATGGTTACATATTATGATTTCACATGTAAAAATTAATTAAAGCATGCTTGTCATCTACCTAACTAATTTCTTTTTGACAGATCTTCAGAACAAAAGAACAGCTGATTTTTTTTTATTTTCGAAACTAAAAAGCTTAGAAAAATATTTTTTTTAACAAAACTTTCTTGGAAAAATATATAGAATACTTCATCTTTAAAGTTCAATTCCAGAATATATTATTTTCTACAATTTTCAATTTTTAATTGATTTTTGCAATGCGAAATTGCTTTTTATATCATAGTTTTATTGTTATTTAAACATATTGAGAGCTTGAAAAAGTCTTGATTGAATAAAGACGAAACGTTGCAATCAGTGAGTGTTTAAATTGATTTATTTTTATTCCAATTACCCGTGAAACTAATTTCTATATAGAATAATAATCCGTTATAAAAAGTATACTGCTATAACAGGAAAAGTAACATTAGATTGTTCTCGTATATCTCTTCAAAAACATATCTTCTCAAAAACAATAAGGTTCTTCATATTTGCATATCAAACATCCTCCCAAAATTTGGTTTCAATCCACTCATTCGGTTGACATGTATCGGGTTTACAGGCAAACAGATTTTTCCAAAATGAAAAATATTGTAATTTTTTGAAAAGTTAATTTTGATCTAAATTAGTACCACTTGTGGAATGGTAAAATGGTAAAAGTATCAATTTGATTTTCAATCTATTGTTAAAAATAATAAGTTGAACATATGAATTGGTAGGTACTAGACCCAGATTACTCTGGTAGTTAATGGCTTTAACAAAAAAAAAAAAAAAATACACCACAGGTCTTGACACTAATAGTCCAAGCGGCAGACGTAAAAAAAATTCCGTACGGTTTTCTTGGAAATCTACATTATAACTGGTTAAGTAGGTTTTATTTATTGTAGACTGCAGACGCTTGAAAACTTAGGCCATTAACCGTCATCGGAAAATAATATTCGATCGATTGTCGTAAGCTGAACTTATAGTATGACATCAATTCCCAGTACTATTCAGTAAAGTAGGTATAAGACCAATATAATGCAGTATATTAGAGATGGGATATTTAGAGTGAAAATAGTCGAACTATTCGATTATTAAAATATCTCAAGATGTCTCGAGAGGTTATTCAAAATCATCCGGGCTACGACTTATAATACAATCTGCAGTAATAAATTAATATACTACGGCTTTTTCTTTACTCTTTAAAACACTGCATGTAATTGTCTCTCTCAGATTGTATTTCACAGTATTTATTATATGAATACTTAGTCTTTTATCAGCACTACATGCAACTGACTCAAGTCTCGAGCAAAATTCATTCGTTACAGATCGAATGAATTGTGTTTTCACTCGCAGAGTATCTAATCACTCGAGATAATAAATATTAATGCATTGCACAGTATTAAATACGATCACTTATGTCTTTTATCTGCGTCTGTACTATGAAGCTCTCTCAAGACTGACAATCGAAACTGAGCGCAAAATTAATTCGATAGATGAACATTCATTAATGCATAGTACCATTACAAGTATTTTTATTATACATCATGAGAAAGAATCATTTCAAAAGAATCATTCGATTATAAAAATCATTCGAGTAGCAATCTTTCGATTATTATCAATCATTCGGGAGGGCATTCGGGTTCGAATTCCGGCGGGGGCAGATATGGCTGGGCCTTTTTCCTACTGCCTCTGGCCGAGAAACGGTAATTCCTGTACCGACCATCTTGTTGAGGTTTCCCATGGTTTCTCTCAATTAATTCCAGATCAATATCGAGACGGTTCCTTATTCGACGGCGATTACCTATCAAACTCCTAGTTTAAAAATTACCTACCTTATACTAACATCCTATGACAAGCGAACGAACGGAGTGAGTGAGTTAGTGAGTAATGAAACAACTAATTATAAATTCGAGCGAACGAACGGAGTGAGTGAGTAATGAAACAAAAAATTATAAATTCGAGCGAACGAACGGAGTGAGTGAGTGAGTAATGAAACAAATAATTATAAATTCGAGCGAACGAACGGAGTGAGTGAGCGAGTAATGAAACAAATAATTATAAATTCGAGCGAACGAACGGAGTGAGTGAGTGAGTATTGAAACAAATAATTATAAATTCGAGCGAACGTGAGTGAATAATGAAACAATCTATTAAAATCGCGGGCAGAGCTGCGGGGAGCGGCTAGTATCCTATAATTCCTTCATTCACCCGTTGCTATAAAGTTGAAGTTTAAAACGTAAAAAATAACGGGAAGTAGTAGGTAGATGAAAAAATAGTAATGGTGCGAATGGCGTCTGTTATGACAAAAAGTCGAGAAACGGGCGTTAAACGCATTATTATTATAATTATTCTTATCAAAATCGTTCGATTATTCCCAAGACTAGTATATATTTTCAAATGAAATACCAAAAGACGTTAGACTACGGTTTTATCTACAATAAATCATTTCAGTCGAGTAAACGAATTACGAGCATATGGAAACAAGTTTTGCGAAACGAAATTTCTATCTACAAAGAAAAATCACAGTTTCTATACATGACTTTATCCGGAAGTGATGAAGCATCAACGCTATTTTAAAGTAAACTTATTACCCACTCGGCGGTCTAGAGCATTATTATGTATACTGCAACATAAATTTGCTAGTTGGGAAACTTTTACAGAAAACTAAATTCCGCACATCTCTATCCGCACATTTAGTATTGTATGTTACAGAATAAGTCGTAAATAAACTACCTCTGGCTAACATAAAACACCTTATTTGCTTATTTATTATTTTGTTAGTGGTTATTACACTCGTTGCGCGATAAAAAAAATGATATGTGTACATATGTATGCTTTGCCTTGCTCAATAATTTGTTTTCAAATTTAATTGTTTTTGTACAAAATTTTATGTAAAATTATGCTAATTTTCCCCTTCTTATCTGATTTTAAATCGTTTATTTTGACCAAATAAACTGTAAAAATTTGGCGAAAAGTAAAATGGGAAAGACGATATATATTTCTAGTTTTTTTTTTTTTTTGAAACATTTTCATCAAACATACTCAATTAAGTTAGCAGGAAAGTGGACAATTGATGTAAATTGTCCACTTTCGTGCTAACTTAATTGTGTATGTTTGAAAAAAATATGGACGTAACAATTTCCAATTAACATCAAAGACTGATTAAGATTCATCTCTAAAGTTCAATTCCAGAATATGTTATGATAGAAAACAGTTTCACGGGTAATTGGAATAAAAATAAATCAATTTAAACAATAATAAAAAAAAAACCCGGGTCGCAGTGCCGAAACCCTGCCGACAATATAGTGTATTTGCTAATATAGGCAGTGTGGCTTTATTATGCGAACTAAAGTTGGTTTTTTGAGCAAAATAAAAAATTTGACTCCTTAATACACCCCTTAAAAGAACATTTTTTTCTCAGTTGCAATATTATTATCAATCGTACCTCTAAACTAAATTATATACACCTTTCAGCAAATAATTCACTATGTGCAAACTAGTGTTTTCATAAAATTTGTAAAGCCGGTCCTGTCGGGCCGATTTTATTAAAATTTCAGGAGTACTTTTTAATTGCTATTAAAGGGAAACGATTCTGAGAATTTTTTAGGTATTTTTGGGCCCCTAAAAACTACCCTTAAAATGGTCTGATTGGGCCCATTTTAAGTAGGGTTCTTGCGGTGGTGGATTCTAACATGTGGGCAAAATTTCGTAAAAATCAATTAACTCTTTCGAAAGTTATAGCGCACACACACACACACATATATATATATATATATATATATATATATATATATATATATATATATATATATATATATATATATATATATATATATATATATACATATATATATACATATATATATATAAACATTTTTAAAAATGGTGCCAAAGTGTTTATAAGGTTATGAAACGTCGAGAAATTTTGGTCCGACCCCTAGGTCCCGCCATCCGACCAACGCCAATAGTGTATGTTGCCTATGGCAAATACACTAATAAGATATTATTTTCTACAATTTTCAATTTTTAATTGATTTTAGGAATGCGAAATTGCTTATTATATCACAGTTTTATTATAATTTAAACATATTGAGGTTAGTAACAACATTGTTTCTTTTTAGTAAATTATTTAATCCATAAGGTTTAATATTTTTATTATATGATTGTTAATTTAATTTTTTCAGAGAAGAAAAAGTCTTGATTGAATAAAGACGAAACGTTGCAATCAATGAGTGTTTAAATTGATTTTTTTTTATTCCAATTACCCGTGAAACTGTTTTCTATTGATTAATATTTTTCATAGAAATTAAGAATTTCCTTAACGTAAGTGCATTTTACAACAGACTGTTGGTGGTTTTAGTTGACCTGATGTTTCGTTTATTCTTGAGCGATTTATCTGATTTTATCTTATTTTTACCATTTTATCTATGTTTTTATTTTTATTTAAGTACTAGTATTGTGTTGTGAAAGTCTGTTCAATTTTCATTTTTTATTATATAACGCGCCAACCTTAGATGTTGAGCGTCTATATACACAGTCTTCTCCTTCTTCTAGTAGCTTTTGCCCGCGGTTTGCATTAATATCGATTTTGGCAGAATACTTTAACTTTTCTTTATCTCAAATTACAATTTACAATGGGAATTTTTTTTCATCATTCATTCCAAATGAAAAATGTGTTCAGTTTTTGTACAGGATAATGTGACGCAAGTAACTAGTTACCTCCTGTGAATATAAGAATATCTTATTTGCTTATTTATCATTTTGTCCGTCGTTATTACTCTCATTTTTATTTTCTAAATAACTATACACTTAAAAAATAAGAATATAATATTCACAAGGCGTACTCTCTCTGCAAGATTATTCTTAATAAAATTGTATATTAAATTTGACAGCGGCTATTACTACAGATTGCTATCTCTCCAGTGCCGGTTATAAATTATATTTAGTGAACCAAAATATAAGTCAGTAGCGTAACAAACCAAATTTGATTACACAATTGACAAAATATTTTTTGTTCACTTATTATAGACCGTGCGCTGGGCTGCATCTCATATGAAAAATCCGGTGAATTTATTCCGATTGATGATGTACGTCCAGGAAAACCTAAAGTTTGAAATTCTGCAGGCTGCCGGAAAAATCGGCGTGCAATTTTTTTTTAACTGGACTATGGGAATTACCATTTTAATCGTTTTATGTGTTTGTCCGCTAAAAACGCAAGAAATGCTGAACGGATTTGAATGCGGCTTTTACCGTTCGATAGCTTAGTTCTTAAAAAAAAGTTTGTGTCTATAATAACTGCCTAACCTGGCTTCATCCGAGTGAAAATCGGATTGATTTCACTATACAGAACAGATTTGAATGAGGTTTTTACCATTCGATAGCTCATTATTTTATTATGAAAATAAAAAAAAACCCGGGTCGCAGTGCCAAAACCCTGCCGACAATATAGTGTATTTGCTGGTATAGGGCCGTGTGGTTTTATACTTTTATTATGTGAAATTAAGTTTGTTTTTGGGCAAAATAAAAAATTTAACCCCTTAATACACCCCTTAAAATAACATTTTTTTTCTTAATTGTAATATTATTATCAATCTAACGTCTACATTGAATTAAATACACCCTTCAATAAATAAGTCACTATCTGCAAACTAGTGTTTTCATAAAATTTGTAAATCCGGTCCTGTCGGGCCGATTTTATTAAAATTTTGGGGACACTTTTTAATTACTACCAAAGGGTTAAATTTCAATTTTGAAACGATTCGGAGAATTTTTTCGATATTTTGGGGCCCAAAAACAGTTTTCAACCCCTAAAAACTACCCTTAAAATAGCCCGATTAGGCCCATTTTAAATAGGCTTCTTGCGGTGGTGGATTTCAACACGTGGCCCAAATTTCGTTGAAATCAGTTAACTCTTTCGAAAGTTATCGCGCGTACACATATATATATATATATATAAATATATATATATATATATATATATATATATATATACATATATATATAAACATTTTTCAAAAATGGTGCCAAAGTGTTTAGGAGGTTATGAAACGTCGAGAAATTTTGGTCCGACCCCTAGGTCCCGCCATCTGACCGACGCCAATAGTGTATGTTGCCATATGGCAAATACACTAAAAACCCGGGTCGCAGTGCCAAAACCCTGCCGACAATATAGTGTATTTGCTTGTATAGGGCCGTGTGGTTTTATACTTTTATTATGTGAAATTAAGTTTGTTTTTGGGCAAAATAAAAAATTTAACCCCTTAATACACCCCTTAAAATAACATTTTTTTTCTTAATTGTAATATTATTATCAATCTAACGTCTACATTGAATTAAATACACCCTTCAATAAATAAGTCACTATCTGCAAACTAGTGTTTTCATAAAATTTGTAAATCCGGTCCTGTCGGGCCGATTTTATTAAAATTTTGGGGACACTTTTTAATTACTACCAAAGGGTTAAATTTCAATTTTGAAACGATTCGGAGAGTTTTTTCGATATTTTGGGGCCCAAAAACAGTTTTCAACCCCTAAAAACTACCCTTAAAATAGCCCGATTAGGCCCATTTTAAATAGGCTTCTTGCGGTGGTGGATTTCAACACGTGGCCCAAATTTCGTTGAAATCAGTTAACTCTTTCGAAAGTTATCGCGCGTACACATATATATATATATATATAATATATATATATATATATATATATATATATATATATATATATATATATATAAACATTTTTAAAAATGGTGCCAAAGTGTTTAGGAGGTTATGAAACGTCGAGAAATTTTGGTCCGACCCCTAGGTCCCGCCATCCGACCGACGCCAATAGTGTATGTTGCCATATGGCAAATACACTAATTAAAAATTGGAAAGTTACTGTAATTTACGTCTGATATCGATCTAGCTATATTCTAGAAATTATTATAGACAGGCAGATAAAAATTCAGGAAAAACGTACATTCATCTAGATATTATAGAAAATATCAAAAAAACTCAAAAAACCTTTTAGAAAACAAACTTACAGACGTCGTATCATTAGCTTATCGTCAATAGTAAATAACATAAAATAGTAACGAAACGTTTTTTCTGAGTATTTTTGGATATTTTTCGACATCTACGCAAACAAACGTGTTCTTAGAATCTTTATCTGTCTATCTATAACAGTAGAATTCGAGACTGGATAAATTTTAATAAAACTCGATGCAATATCAATTGTTCCGTACTTATACTGAGTTTCTGGCAACGTTAAACGTATTTTTAGATCTGAATTACTTTGAAAACAATGCTAAATAAACTTTAACGGTATACTTTTATCTTTAAAATTCGAGCCAGAACCCTTAAAAATAGAATTAAAATCGCTTATGTCAAAATCAACGTTAACCCTGTCATTTTATCTCGCTTAATTGCTGATCAAATTATTCATAATGAAACGACGTTCTTATGAAAGTATCTAAGAGTTACTTTACACTAACTTCGTTTTTCCGTTGTATCACTGTAGATTTACCAATATTTTCGACAACAATAATACGATTATTTATCGGTCTGAGCTGGATTCATTTAAGAAAAGATAATATCCAGAAGACCATTACTTTATCGTGAAGATTGAACAAAAGAAATATGGCACCGTGAACAGTTTTATTTTCTCGAACGTTTAACTTTAATAATATCAGATTTACTCGTTCTGTCCAGACTGTCTTTATGTTATCATAGTTTACTTAAAAAAGGAGACACCGTTTGACGTTTTCATTTGTAACCCGCTTATGTTATATTTATGTCTCTGTTGAAGTTTACAAAAAAATATTGACGACGCTCATACTGTGAAAATGCACCAAAAATAATAACCAACAGCGAAAAATGTAGTCCTAGAATTTAGATGATCCACGCGTCCACCATTTTTAAAAGTTGATATACAATAAGACCCCGCTTAACGCGTTGTTTACGTTCATGTAAGTAATGGGGTTAGGGGAAAACGGGTATAAAATTAAAAAACTTTGTCATTTAAGTTCACTAAATAAGTTTTTTATAACAATACAACAAAAACGTATTTCTTACAAATGTAGAAACATAACAAAATTAATATATAAAAATAAATAAAATTCTAAATCACCATTTATGTTTGAGATCATTTAGATTCTTCTTCATTTTCTGCTTTTTTATCAAGAAGTAGAGTTGGGTAACTCAGATCTGAACCGGTTCAAAGAGCCGACTCCGACAGAAGATTCGTGAGAGCCGAGTCGCTTTTTTTTGAGTCGACGGATCAACGGATCCGCATAACTCAGTAAAACACTTAACACACAGAAGCACATTTTACACTTACGTATCAGTTCTCGCTTTGATGCATCTGTCAGCTCAAATGACTCATGCATCACATGTTTGGCTACGCATTCTTGATTCTATACAGGTCGTGATATGATTGACTGAACTAGGTAACTCAGTGGCAGACTGCAGTGACATATTCAGAACTCGGCTCTTTTTGAATCGGTTCAGTGAGCCGGCTCACATACGGGATCCAGATGCAAAGATGCAAATCACTAAAAAGACCCGTTTTTCCCATCTCTGTCAAGAAGGTATCTAATGTAATTTGCATTTTTCTTTTGCGCTCTGTAAGAAGTTGCCGATAAGTAGACAAGGCATCCATGACACTCCGTCTTGCCTTTGAACTTCAATCAAAAGCTGCGTCATTTTCAATAAATTGGTCCATAATTTCCGTTATAGTGGCTAAACCCATATTAAAACCAAAAATTGTAATATTTATCACTACATCAATCATTTTATTTAAATATAAATATATAATAAAATTATTTATACGGTAACAAATGTTTGAAATAATAAAAATACGTGTATGTAACACTGCAGAGAAGAAGCAATGCAGATTTACTTTAGATTTCGGAGAAGCCCAATGCTACGTGCGCAATTTTCAGGGAACCCCACTATTTCAATAAAAACGCGTTAAACCGAAACAGCGTCAGCGCTAAACGGAACAGCGTTAAGCGGGGTCTTACTATGCTTCAAACACTTGTTAATTTTCATACTAGCTAGTTCCTTCGAATATTTCGATATTATTAAAGAAATATTAGTCTAAGAGCCTACGGTTATTTAGCAAGCTTCATATTTTCTTCAGTCATTCTTCCATGTTATATTTAAAAGAAACACTCATAATATGAGGAAAGTACTTGAATAATTGGAGAAACACACGTCGTTGAGATAATACGTGATGAATCTGAGTAGATTTCAGGAAAGTTATACGTGTTCTGAAATTAAAACAGAAATATATACTTGATGAACACTGTGAAAAACTTTGTGTTAGAAACATTAATTCATATAATATAATCTTTAAATTATAGAATTACCCTAATTATCAGCGTTGCCAGATTTTTTTTTTGCCAAGTCGGGATTTTGGAATGTTTTGATTGAAAAAAGCGGGATTCTTTCGTCGAAAGCGGGACATAGTAAAAAAAACGTATATATCGTAATCAGAAGTTTTTAAATATTTATCTTTTTATTTGAGTTAAAATTACGTTTACGACTTACATGACAATAGATAGCAAAAATAGCCATAGAAAATGTATTTTAATAAAAATATATTTTTTTTACCCTGTCGTTAAATAGTTGAGTCTTATTCGTCTTCTGAATAAAAAAATAAAAAAAACAGAAATCAAAATCAAAAAAGTTTTATTCATTAGAAAAATATGGCGTTTCAAACAATAGTCTGAGGAGTGAGTGTTACAAATTGCAACTTACAATAAGAGAATAATTATTTACGCACGGTCGAGTTATCTCCGAAAAGCGGGACTGAACCTGTCCCGCGCGGGACATTTAATTTTGATTTAAAAATCGGGACGTCCCGCCAAAATCGGGGCGTCTGGCAACGCTGCTAACTATGTACTTGAAACTCGTCGTTAGAGATCAATCAATTATTTTTCAAGTAGTGTCGATTTTTAATTCTACAATGCTTTTCTCATGGAGAAATATATATGATCACATTTTAAGGTCATTGTTAAGTCAGGTTTTTTTGATAATGTTTTCTGCCACCGAACATGAGTCAAACAGCTACGGGCATTAACACAATCTCCGGCTACACTCAAAACCGTATGTCAGAGTTTCTGAAAAAGAATTTGGCAGCGAAACCCAGTGATGGATTTAGGTTCGATTCCGCCCTAGACCCCGTCCGATATGACGCCCTTTTTGCTCTATGGGCAGCTGATTATTGAAATTAAACATCTAATAAAGCTGCAGGGAACCGTAAATTTGGACAACAGATGATAAATTAATTAAATTAATTTTTAAATTTCAACTGTCCTAACATTGTTTACTTTTGAAGTTTTGCCGTCTCTAAAATTTTGCCGCCCTAGGCCTGGACCTCACGGTCCTAATGGTAAATCCGCCACTGGAGATACCACGCGGACGAAGTCACGGGCAAACCGCTAGAATAAAATAGAACGAAGTCAATTTAATACTCACCTGTGTCAGTCGAGCGGCAATAGAAACAGCCTTAAAACCGTGTAATAAAGAGAAGCACATAGTAGTCGGGTAGGTGCAAGGTTACTGGAGTACTAGAAGGTTGGGCGTAAGAGACTGTAAACATGGTCATGTCTGTGATTGGTTGAGTCGATTGCTTGCGTCACCCATACCCGTGGCTTGTTATCCTCGCCCTAACTCGCGTCTCGCCCCATCACACCTTCAACAATACTAACGCCCAACCTTAGTTTCTAGTAACAATGCCCATGACTTGGTTTTACAAATATTGTTGTCCCAACTGTTTGGAAAATGACTCCACAAGCCTACTTTTCCCGCCCTGACTCGCGTCTCGCCCAATCACACCTTCAACAATGCTAACGCCCAACCTTAGTTTCTAGTAATAATGTCCATGGCTTGGTTTTTCAATTACTATCTCAACTGTTTGGAAAAAGAATCAAGCCTACTTCTCCGCCCTCACTTTCGTCTCTTCAAGTCACACCTTCAACAATGCTAACACTCAACCGTTTCGAGTAACAAAGTCCATGGCTTGGTTTTACAATTATTGTTATCTCAACTGTTTGGAAAAAGACTCCACAAGTCTACTTCCTCCGCCCTGACTCGCGTCTCGCTCAATCACACCTTAAACAGTGCTAACGCCCAACCTTTGTTTCTTGTAACCTTGGGATAGGTGGCCTAAGATTTAAGGGGCATTAAGGTGGTTCGTTACGTCACTGTTATATAACAAGTTTATGGATTACAGTCTGCTCGAGCTGCATATAATAAAACTGTATAAACCTTGTGTAAAATGACTTGGCAGATTATTTCCGTTCTTCATTTAATCTATTTTAATATGTTAATTAGATCTGATTAACAAAGTTTATAGGTTATTTCAGCACGAGTTTTATACACTTGAAACATTTTCATGGCGTACTTGAAATCGTACAGAATTTGTTATATGCTTCATTATGAAATGGTTTATTTGCTTGTTCCGCTATTTCAAATAAATGTATTGTTTATTTAATTAAAGAGGTTCGTACAAACGCTTTTTTTACCACCACTTTTATGAACTGAACGAGGAAATAAACAAAAGAAATCATAATTTTTGCAGAAGTTTAATTCGTTTATATATTTTGATTGCATTCATTTAAATAATTTAATTTCAGTGTATGATTGCGTAGCTTCATATTTATGATATTCAGTCTTGGCGGATTTTATTTTAACGGGTTAGTTCTGTGTTTCGCAACCTCATGCAATGAATTGGAGGCAAACCTAAGGAAATTTTAAAAATAATACAATTAAATTTTGTCACAAAAGACACCAAATTATAATTATTTTGATTCGTTCTAGGGAGATAGCATTTAAACATCCATAAATATTTGCGGGACTACGAATCTCTGGTTAAAAACCACTGGATTAGATATTACAGTTTATAATTATGTTTTAAAAAGAAATAAAAAATATATATTACGTTGTTTAATTAAACTAAAATAACATATTTTTGTCTTAAACATTTACGTCATAATAATGATCGCGGTAATATTAAAATTTAAAACATTCATATTGCATAATAAAAAAATAGGAACTGACAATATTATTGACCGAGCATATTACTATATAGAAAGAAGGATTTTACCTATTATAAGCAACAACAAAATAGCAAATTCAATGGAAAACGTTGCGTTTTTGGATGCATTTTTTAATATTATAATAATAGTATATTACACCACAAGGGCAGAAAACTAGAATTCCTGCACTGAGAGTACATGATGCCTGAGGTAAAGCTGAAGGCATCATGTCGCGCAGTTCAGGGCTTTCAACTTTCTCCCATGTGGTGTATACTATTTTTCTTTATCCCCGGTCGAAAATACGTACTTTCACCATTTGTAAAAGACTAATAACTTTCAAGTGAGCAATTTTGAGGTTATACGCAATAACAGTTATTACTGACTGGCGGCAGTCTCACGTATCAGTGTGCACGAAAAAATTACTTCGCCCCGCTGTTATAGATGCCGTGCGAGTAATTCCAGCAGAGCATAAATGTTAGCCTTTCTGCCCTGAAATCAAAGCCGAAAGTACCTACGTATTTTCGGCCGGGTATAAAGAAAAAATTTTATAACTGAACTATAACGCACGAGATGGTTGGTTAAATTCATTCATTTTTGTTTTATTTTGAAATGTAAACTTTGACGTCACCGTTTTGTTGTTTCAGACTTTATAAATTGTGTTTCGTATATATGTGAGTACCTAACTGTTCATTTCTCTAAAAATTTTATGGAAGTTTCGATAGAAATTTTATAACGTTATATTATTATTATATATAATATAAAGCTTATATATCTTTTATTTATCCCGTTATATATACATACGTTCAGTTGACTACTTGAAAGGAAGGTAGGAACTTATGAAAGGTAATATTTCGAGTTTGAGGTCATATTTTCCTCTGGCTTCAGGCATTTCCGGTGTCTGAGGGTAGCTGCAGACGGCTAGCGGTTGACTGGTTAGAATTCAGGAAGGTGGTAAGGTTTACTTCTCTCTCGGCCCATATCCGCTATGCTTTTACACTAGAACTGGCCAACTTATTAAAACGTCTGAAAAATGTCAATTTTTGATAAAATTAAAAAAAAGTGATGCGTGTACAAACGTACGCGCGGCAGAAGTTATACTTCTTTGGCGTAATTGCAATTATTGGAACGAAGTTCCTTATCGCGGGTTGGCGAGGGGACCTAGCCGAGAAAAAATGTAACGTGTCACAAAAAACCGTAAGACGTATAATGTACACTGGTATACGGTGATACCGGGTGTTTTTAGATTATATAAAACGCGTTACGAAAAACGTCTTATACGAAAGGGACTTCGTTCCAAACGCGTGTCCCACGACACGTTCCAAGTTTTTTTGATACCGACATTTTCGTTAAAGATGTACATTAATAAAATAAAATAGGATGTCCAGAGAAATGATATATATAGTTGGAAAAACATTTTTAAACACAGGCTGTGTTATGTTTGTGGTCTTATAATTTATATAGATTTTACCTTTGTTCCATTTTCAAAAGTAACATTTTTAGTGCCTGTGTAAAGTAACTTTTTAACTATTAAAAGGTTATCTACTGTTGAATCCATAATTTAAATAAAATTACAACTATTTAGGTTATTTAACTGTCGAAAGTGTTGATTAATTCAGGACATGTCTATGAAAAACGGTTAAAGTGCAAAAAAGTATAAGCTAATAGCTTTTAAGAAATTCCGTCCGATGTCGCTAGTATAGCCTACTTTGTTGTTTTATGAAATAACTATTTTGACGTTATCAGAAACGACTTCCCAACATCGTTGGTTGCGTGTATAACTTCCCTAACACAAAAAATTATACCTCAGTGCGCCAAAAGAAGTATAACTTAAAAAAAAACTAATCAGCTATTAAAAAAAGACTCGCTGTTTCCAATAAGTGCCACGGGACGCAATTTACCTATACACTGTTTAGACCGAAAGCAAATGTCCTACGTAGAGTTAACGATGTTTTTAAACAATTTGGAAGATGGTTGGTCTAAAACTAGATATGCTTCTGTCTGTATTTAAAAATGAAATATTTTTTGTTCAATTTAACGTGGTTCAACAGACATAGGAATGAATCAGAACGAACAAAAGAGGTTCCTCCGGCAGCGCGGTCGATCGGTGAAAACCTTTTTATTTGCGGGTAATGTTGCTAGATTACTTTATGCAGTTGTCTACATATAGGTCCGGGTGTAGGGTTAGGGCAACAGCTCGGCCGCTACCCAACCCTTCAATGAACCGACCAAACAGCCTACGGGCCTCTTCATGTGATATTGTTGTAATAAAAGGTTCGAACATAATAATGAATTCTGAATAATAGTGGTTTTCCAACGTTTCCCAAATGTGTTTAAAAGATATGTCAATGCATGTAGTTCACATCTAAGGTTGGATTTTTCAATTCTATGTATGAAACTCTCGTATCTTTGACCAAACGACAAAACCGTTCATATACCTAGATATATTTTTTTTTTCTTTACAATTTTAATTTAATATTTGTTGTGTCGAGAATAAAATTTCGATTCAGACTGATATAATGTATAAGAAATTTAATGTACAAAGTACCAAATGTTTCCAGTTTCAATTTATTAGATTTTGTTGATTATTGGATTAATTCTAAATGCACTTTGAGTTTCTACAATTTCTTTAAAATAATTATATTTAAAATTACCATTCAAATAGTTTTCTTTATACGTAGTTTCGGCTTCGATTTTAAGGCAGAAAGCCTAACATTTATGCTCTGCTGGAACAGGCTTAATGTCGCTAACTATCGACCCATTTCTGTGCTCTCTACCTTCTCTAAATTATTAGAATTAGCCCTTTGCGCACGACTGATACCCTTCGTGCAAAAATATGATATCATTTGTCCCAATCAAAACGGGTTTTGTCGTGGAAAATCAACAGAGGATGCAATATTTGAATTGGTAACTGCAATTTCTGCTAGTTTAAACAACAAAAATTGTGCCGCAGCCGTCTTCTGTGACCTGAGTAAGGCATTCGATACCGTAGATCACAAGAAACTCTTAAATAAAATTGAAGGTTATGGTATTCGAGGTACCAGCCACGCCACACATTTCTTGTAATTTCTGTAACTCCACTGTGTAATTAATTTTTTGTCAATGTTTATTTAAACAAGTTTTTTTTACATTACAATATTTTATACATAACGAGAGAAACGGAGCTTAAATCTAAATAAATTCTAAATAGCGACTCTAATTACTTGTAGGTACATTTAAAGTGTAGGCATGAATCATTAATTTCTGTTTAACTTTTTTTTTACAGTCCTCATCCAAAGAACGCTACCTCAACGTGTTTTCATTGCTGCAAAAAATTGATTCTGGCTGAAGGTAAACTTGTTTAGGAATTTTTAACTGCAAGTTTCGTATACTTATTTATTTCAAATTTGGTGACCAATTTTTCACCCACCTACGTCCCGTAATTCGATTGAGTTGAAATTTTGCACACATATGTAGTTGGGATGATAAAGCAACTAGTTGACCGGCCCAACTTTTCTTCAGGTGCAAATTGCACTTTTAATAAAACATATTGAATATTTTAAAAATGGTTTTAATGTACAGTCGTTATTAAAAGCTAGTAAACAATAAATTATAGGTTACTATTCTGGAGCATTGTTCAGATTAAACTAAAATCGTGGGGTACCTTTAGTCGACAATTTTCTTCTGTTGGAACTTGCAAATCATATCTGGCTTTCAACCTTTGACCTTAATATAATATAATATAATAATTAATAATAATAAATGCGCCCCATGATTTCATTTTAGTCCAATAAAAACTCTAGAATGGCGATCCATAGTTATTTTCTAGCTATTAATAATGATAATAATTATATGTAATAATATATTTCTCTATTGTATATACAAGTCATAGGCTGGAGAGGTCGTAATAACAGATTAAAACATTTCATAAAAATTTCATAAAGAAAAATTTCAAGAGTCCATATCAAGGGTCCGCATCAGAGGCCATAAACTCATTAACGGTGTAAAATACATTTTCTATAAAAAATGACTTTAATTTTTTTTTATTTAGAAATATTGTTTCGTTTTTTAAATCTATAGGCAACTTATTATAGAATCGAATGCAGTTGCAATACATATTTTTGCTATACTGAGACAATCTGTGAGTACACTATTGATTGAACAATAAAGTATTTTACCTTAAAAAACATTAGACATTACTCCGCCCAAAAAACATTTGAAGAAAGTCATGGAAAATTCAACGTAAGCAGTTTTGCCTTTCGGCCACAGATATGTGTACAACTACGCAATATTGAATTTATATTCTCATAAATCAAATTCTTATGGAAAAGTTTCCTAACATTTTACTTTTTCTTGTGACACTTAAGTATATAAATATGTAATTCAGATTATTTCTTATTTTATCAGTTATAAAAATGTATTTCATTTTTTTTAATTTATGGGTCTTCTGAAGACTGAATACTTTTTATGTTATTACTGTCTAAATAAATATTTTCAAATAGTCAAATGTTTTTTATAAACTGTCGATTTTTAAAACTGTTTTTAAAAGCTGAAGCTTGTTTTATGATACACATGAATAATTTCACTGTAAGTGTTTATTTTTCATAAAATAAAAATTTAAACTAGTATATAAAATTGGGAGGGAACCTTGGAATGTAATTTTGTTTTGTTGTTGGTTTTTTAAAGTTATAGTCCTTTTTGGCGTTGAGCGAAAAATTTTAGCAGAAAATGGAAGTTACGCTCGCACAGCTAAAGAAAATTTGGCAGTATGAAGCTGGCCTTTAGAGATCTAGACTGTAGAGTTGGGTAACTCAGATCTGAACCGGTTCAAAGAGCCGACTCCGACAGAAGATCCGTGAGAGCCGACTCACTTTTTTTTGAGCCGACGAATCAACGGATCCGCATAACTCAGTGAAACACTTAACACACAGAAGCACATTTTACACTTACGTATCAATTCTTGCTTTGATGCATCTGCCAGCTCAAATGACTCATGCATCACATGCTTGGCTATGCATTCTTGATTCTATACAGGTCGTGATATGATTGACTGAACTAGGTAACGCAGTGGCAGACTGCAGTAACATATTCAGAACTCGGCTCTTTTTGAACCGGTTCAGTGAGCCGGTTCACATACGGAATCCAAATGCAAAGATGCAGATCACTAAAAACACCCGTTTTTTCCATCTCTATACTAGACTGAAATGACAGATGAAATCAATGTACTTCCTGTCATCTGGAAACTATATAATATTATATTACACGACTATAATCTTTGATTACAATTACAACCAAAAGTCGTTTTGTCATCCAGTGAAATTTATAACATCGCATTTTTTATTACTCGATTGATTACTCGGATTGATTATAAAAGTAAAAACCAAAATAAAATGTTGAAAGTCTTTTAAAATATTTGAGGTTATTTTTTTGTAAGTAGGTATTAGTCTTAAACATTTTGAACATTTTATTTCAGTAAATTATTTGCATGTATTTTTAAAATTAGTTTTTAATCACGCCAAAGAAGTCTAACTTCAAACACGCGTAAAGTACACGCCTTCAGTTTTTTTTTTGTAAATGGAAAAATCTCTTTCGACATTTTTGTTTGTCTATCTCAGCATTGCTTAAGAAAGACTGGACAGATTTTGGAAAATTTACCTTGATAGTTAATTTCACAGTTGGTAGTCCTTTTGACGTCATTTGACGTCAATCTTATAATATAGTATATCTGAACTTATATAGTATGTCTGCCGTGATAATAAGACAATAACATTTAAGCTACGCAGATGTTATGCTGCAATTTCAAACTGACGTACGAGAAACTAGTTCTACATTTGAACATACCTGTCATTATAATGTTTATATGGCTGATTCAAAACTACGTATCATAATCAAAATACAATGAGGCTATGAAAAAAACCCGGGTCGCAGTGCCAAAACCCTGCCGACAATATAGTGTATTTGCTTGTTTAGGGCCGTCTGGTTTTATACTTTTATTATGTGAAATTAAGTTTGTTTTAAGGCAAAATAAAAAATTTAACCCCTTAATACACCCCTTAAAATAACATTTTTTTCTTAATTGTAATATTATTATCAATCTAACGTCTACACCGAATTAAATACACCCTTCAATAAATAAGTCACTATCTGCAAACTAGTGTTTTCATAAAATTTGTAAATCCGGTCCTGTCGGGCCGATTTTATTAAAATTGTGGGGATACTTTTTAATCACTACCAGAGGGTTAAATTTCAATTTTGAAACGATTCGAAGAATTTTTTCGGTATTTTGGGGCCCAAAAACAGTTTTCAACCCCTAAAAACTACCCTTAAAATAGCCCGATTAGGCCCATTTTAAATAGGCTTCTTGCGGTGATGGGTTTCAACACGTGGCCCAAATTTCGTTGAAATCAATTAACTCTTTCGAAAGTTATCGCGCGTACACACATATATATATATATATATATATATATATATATATATATATATACGTATATATATATATATATATATATATATATATATATATATATATATATATATATACATATAAATATATATAAACATTTTTAAAAATGGTGCCAAAGTGTTTAGGAGGCTATGAAACGTCGAGAAATTTTGGTCCCGCCATCCGACCGACGCCAATAGTGTATGTTGCCATATGGCAAATACACTAATATGTTTCCATATGGCAAATACACTAATAAAATAATAATAATAAGGTTTGATTTATCTGGATTTGTAGATTGTTTATTAAAGATAGCCTGTCAACTGGATTAGGATTAATACAATGTCGGTCAAAAAAGTTTCGCTAATCTCGTCGAACAATAACTATTTTATTGCGATTAATTTTTATGTCAATGATATCTTCTAAGATATTCATTTGAATGATATGGTGTAAATTGAATAAGAATTATTTCCATGTCGATCAATATAACTTCGCAAATAACTCATTATTCTTGATCAAATTTTTGAAAAATAAAGATAAAGTTAATTTCATCCCTACAAGATATATGTTGATATCGTGAACTTTTCTGTAGGCTTTTTTATAACCTACACTCTATTATTTTGATGTACAGTAAAACCTCGCTTAACGCTGCTCCGCCTAACGATGCTTTAGTATTACTCGGTTTCTAAAAAAAAGCCACTATAACGGAAATTATGGATCAATTTATACAAAATGATTCAAATGTTGCTAGAAGTTCAAAGGCAAGACGAAGTGTCATTAATGCAATATCGTGCTATTGACACAGAAAAAGGCAAACGACATTAGATGACTTCTTCACAAAAAACAAAATAAGTCAAATAAGGAACCTTCCTCATGACAAACATATTCGGCGGCCATGTTGAATCTACCATAATATTCAATGTACTATATTGTATTGTCTTTAGAACCAAAGACGTGTGCAAAATTTCAACATGATCGGATATCGGGAAGTGGTCGAAAAATAGATCGCAACATTTGACCCGAACAAACATACACTGCAAGTGTTAAATAAAAGCTTTAAAAAAATAAAATTGTCGTGTCCGAGGATTTTGATCGCGGATAATCTAGGATTTTTTGTATGGATTGTTCCAGATTAAATGTATGCGCTATGTAGTATGTAACACAAGTTGGAAGAGCACCAGGTATTTCAGTTATTTAACGTCCATCAGTTCGCGGCTTACCAACTGGATATACGGAATGTGAATCAGATAACAGTCCCTCATACTATCAGACACCTTCCCTTTCATATTAATCTATAAATACCATCATCGAATTGGGATGTATATTACAGCCGTATTAGTATCTACTGAGTTGGACTTCAGGATTTCTAACCAAAACTTTTTTTTTGTATTTTTATTAAACAGATACGTATAAATATCTAAAATATAAAGTTATAGGTGAGTCAAAAATTGAAGGCAAAACAAAAGAAAGTTATACAAATAGCGGATTAAACTACTCTCTGTTACTCTGTTCCCTTCCGAGGCTG
This sequence comes from Venustoraphidia nigricollis, assembly GCA_034508555.1. NCBI lineage: Eukaryota > Metazoa > Arthropoda > Insecta > Raphidioptera > Raphidiidae > Venustoraphidia > Venustoraphidia nigricollis. Next base: position 8,245,247 of record JAVRKA010000004.1, on the reverse strand, counting down.
CAATCTAAAAACAGCGAGCTTAGGTATTTTTGAAGTTATACTTCTTTTGGGGCACTGATGGTAAAATTTTCTCTGTGACGGAAGTTGCGTACGCAGCATGCAACGAATATGTTGCGGAAGTTGTTTCTGATAACGTCAAAATAGTTATTTCATAAAACAACAAAATAGGTTATACTAGCGACATCGGACGGAACTTCGTAAAAGCCATTAGTTTATACTTTTTTGCGCTTTATTCGTTTATCATAGACATTTCTTCGATGAACAATAGCTTTTGACAGTTAAATAAACTCAATACTCGGAGTTTCCTATTTTATTTTATCAATGTGAATATCAATCCAACCTGAAACAAAAAATCTAGTTAATTGTGCAATTTTAAACATACAGAGATAAAAAACATTACTCTAAAAACTCAGTATATTATTATTCCACTTACCTTATAATTAACCACGTGCATATAGCCTAACGCGCTGCGCACGCCTTTAAATAATAAAAAAAAAAAATTTTAGCGATCACGCCAACGAAGTATAACTTCTGTCGCACGTGCATAAGTACACGCACCACTTTTTAGTGTATTTGCCATATGGCAACATACACTATTGGCATCGGTCGGATGGCGGGACCTAGGGGTCGGACCAAAATTTCTCGACGTTTCATAACCTCCTAAACACTTTGGCACCATTTTTAAAAATGTTTATATATATATGTGTATAGATATATATATATATATATATATATATGTGTGTGTGTGTGTGTGTGTGTGTGCGCTATAACTTTCCAAAGAGTTAATTGATTTTAACGAAATTTTGTTCATATGTTGTGATCCACCACCGCAAGAACCCTATTTAAAATGGGCCCAATCGGACCATTTTAAGGGTAGTTTTTAGGGGTTGAAAAATGTTTTTGGGCCCCAAAATACCGAAAAACTTCTCAGAATCGTTTGAAAACTGAAATTTAACCCTTTAGTAGCAATTAAAAAGCGGCCCTAAAATTTCAATAAAATCGGCCCGACAGGACCGGACTTACAAATTTTATGAAAACACTAGTTTGCAGATAGTGAGTTATTTACTAAAAGGTGTATTTAATTTGGTGTAGATATTCGATGATAGTAATGTTGCAATTAAGAAACAAACTGTTGATTTAAGGGGTGTATTAAGGGGTTAAATTTTTGATTTTGCTCAAAAACCAACTTAAGTTCGCGTAATAAAGCCACACTGCCTGTATAAGCAAATACACTATATTGTCGGCAGGGTTTTGGCACTGCGACCCGGGTTTTTTTATTTATGATTTAAGCCTCACTTAAGGTGACGATACCTCAGAATGTAAAATTATTGTCGGGAAATTTCTAACTGCGGTCGCAAAATTCGTTTTATTACTGTTTTTATTAACTGTGATTAAGCATTACGGCTGTCGGAACGCTCTGAACTTAAGACTTAAGTAGAGCTTCGGCTGTCAATTAATTGTAGACTTATTCGTCAGCATTCTGCAAAAATTCTTTCTCTATAAGGAAGATAAAGGACAAATCTAGGTCTCTAATGAACTACTTTTGTAATTTATGTACGATTTACTAGAAAAAAGTTGGCATCAATTGTGCCAAAAAAACACATGTTTTCAATGTCACACTATGACCTTATTCGTACTTACTTCACAAAACTGTTCCATCACAAACCTAAAGTGAGTCTTCCTTTTTCGGAAAAGTTTTTTAAATCTTCAAAATATTTCCAAAAATTATAGTAATCAATTGACAGCGGCACCCTTGCAATAACATTTTTTAGCCTCGTAGTTGGCACCAACCAAAAATTGAAGCGTGCGGATGATTTGAGTGAGACAGAGCTAAAGAAGGTCACACCCACAATATGTCTTTTGCCTACTTTGCCCCTTACCGCTGGGTCTCAGCACAAACAAAATTCAAAGCGTTCCGACAGCCTTAAGCATCAGAAAATTTGGCTTGCTACTTAAAATTTTCAAAAAACATATTTATTTAGCTTGTTATCCGATTACGAAAAAAAAAAACATATGACATGTTTATTGGATCAGAGGTTAAAAAAATAAATACACAATTTTGTTTTCATATTTTTAGCTAAAAATGTGACAAAACGAAACAAAAAAAGAAACATAAAATCGTGTTTCCTGCGCGTCATATTTCGTATGGAGTTAATCTCCATGTGCGATATGTTGAAAGTTTATAAACGCATGTTTATTTCTATTTCACCGTTATGCCATGTCAAAAACTTACATCGTTTATATTTGTTTCGTAGTGAAAATATTTTCGCTACAAGAATACATCATTTTTCATTGTTGCAGAAACATTTAAACCATAATATATACCTTTGGAACGTTTTGGTTTCAACTTTTTATAATACATATGTATGTACAATGCAAGGTTAGTAGAGCACTAGAGGTTGGGTGTGACAGATTGAATCGATTGCTTACGTCATTCCAAATCCTTGACTGGACTTTTCAATAATAGGACTGTTGACTGTATTCAAATAAAAACATAATTTTAACGTCAAGTGGTAGTTTCTATGATAGAAATACTAGAAAGCACAATATTTTTCCTTATTTTTAAGGAATGTAATTAATATTTAATAAATAAAACCTAACTAAATCACTCTCAAGTTACCCGACAACAAACACCAATCAGAGCGCATGACGTCAGAGGGTCATGAACAGCATCAGACGCTGTAAAAAGGTTTTATTGTTTGGTTCATATTTAGAGTGTAATTTATTATTATTTGTTTACAGGAAACGTCAAATTACATGTAACTGTAGAAACAACTACGAAACAACCTTTCATCACCTCATCAATTAACCAGTGTTTATGAGCACAACCTCCTACTTTGTGACCATCTGACGTCACGGCAGCCACATGAGAAGTATTGGCGTTTTAGACCGACATTTGAAACGCAATTTAAAATACGTGATTTTTAAAGGCTTGAGCCATATTTAAATAAAAATAATAAATATTTGTGGCTATATTAGGTATGCACGATTTAAAACACTTTCCCAAAAACAGTCAACATCCCTGCACGTTTGATAGTTTGGAAAAAAGTTTCATGTGACGTCACAATCCTCTTTCTCCGTTCTCTCTACAGTTTCGCCTAGTCACAATTTCAACAATGTTAAGGTGACAAACATTCAGGATTGTAAAATATGCTCTCGGGAAATTTCGCACTGAGGTCGAAAAATTCATTTCATCACAGTTTTTATTAGCTGTCATTAAGTATTGAGCTTCGCAAAATTTAGCTTGCTGCTTAAACGTTTCAAAAAACATATTTTTGCCCTAAAAATTGAATCAAAAAACGTGATATTCGTTAATATTTTTTTTTACAGCACGTTTCAAGATTTCAAATTGCGGGAAGGCAAATTAACATTTTTATGTTTTTTCTTTACAAACTTATGTTAAAAATACTGACTTTGGCTGGCGTAATCGTTTTTTTTTTTCAAATTATTTTTTTTCTGTACAAAAATCTGTGTAAAACTTATGCTAATTTTCTCGTTTTTATCTGATTTTAAATTTATATAGGTATAACTTATTAAAGCGTTAGTTTAACATCAAAGATTGAATATGATTTTTCATAGAAACTAGAGATTTCCGAAACATCAGTAAATGCATTTTACATGCACACAGTGCTCGTAAGCGGATGAAAAAGCGGACATTTTGAACAGCTTAGCGCCCATCCTCTATTATTCTAGTAACCTTGTGTACAATATACATTGTGTTTATAGTCAGTAACGTAGTGTATTCCAGCCTCCTAAAAATGTGTATTCATTTATTTTTTAGCCAGAGAGTGTGGTTGATTTACCAATAGGCTCAGCAGGCCCAGACACCTAGTACGGCGAAATTTAGGAGGCACATTTTTGAGAGATAGTCTCGCAAAATAAAAAATATACAGAAGTTTTTTGTAAGTGCAATTTGGAAAAAAATATTCATCACAAAATTGTCATTCTTTGATTTTCAATTACTGATTTTTGTTGGCGCGTTGAGAGTAAAGTTTTAGCAGGCAACAAAAGTTACGCGCGCACAGCTAACGAAAATTCGACAGTATGAAGTTAGTCATAAGAGGCTCAGACTGAAATGACAGATGGACAAAATCAATGCACGTCCTGTCATCTGGAAACTATATATAATAATAAATAATATTGACTCTACCAACAGTAATAGAATATTAAACAAAACGAAACCACTTGCAATTACTGTTCAATCCAATTTTTTATTTACAAAACGCTTCGACCAACCATTTTAGTCCTTTTCAATTTTTTAAAAAGTGGTTTCGTTTTGTTTAATTATATAATAATAAACTAGACGACAATAACAGCCAATAGTCGTTTTGCGTGACCTCAAGCAGAATTTATAACATCGCATGTTTGATTACTCAATGGATTGATTGTAAAAATAAAAACCAAAATAAAATTTTGAAAGTGTTTTATATTTGAGGTTAATTTTTTGTAAGTACTATTCTTAAATTTTTTGAAAATTTTATTTCAATAAATTATTTGCACTTCTACTAAAACATAGTATCACGGCCAAGAAGTATAACTTCGAACTTTGGTAATCTCTAAGTATCAGTATTTATCTTGACTTCGGTTGCATAGAAAAATGTTAACTATGTAAAAACTTAAAAAAAATAGAAATCAAGATCACGGGTAATTGGAATAATGAGTGTTTAAATTGATTTATTTTCATTATTCCAATTACCCGTGATCTTGTTTTCTATTATAACATATATCTGGAATTGAACTTTGAAGATGAACTTAAAAAAAATATTAACCTTCTTTAAAAAAGTAACTAAAAAGATGAAAATAATGAAATTTTGAGGTCGGTGTCAATTTAATAAAAGTAGATTTGTAATTAAAAGTTTTAGTATAATGAAATTGGCTCGACCGACTTCAAAATTTCATTAATTTCATCTTTTTAATAACTTTTTTTAAGGTGGTTAATATTTTTTCTTTAAGTTTTTTTATTTGTTACTTTTTAGTGGATTTGATTTCGCACATTTTTATTACCAATATTTGGTAGTTGCTTTGTTTATAAATTGTAATAAAAAAAAGTCCTGAACCCATCAAAGTAAAATTTATCTGGAATTAAATAAGAAAAGAATCATCACCAAACTCGATTCACAAATGTTGGCAATATGAGGTAGCATTCATATAAAAAATGTCATTTATAAACGGATAGACCGATTGTAATAAAAACTATATGGTACCAATCCGATAGCATTCTGAACAAAATGGCGTTGAAATTTTTCGAATCGTTTCAAATCGGTTTACAATTGAGAAAACAAAAAAAAAATACAACCGAATTGATAACCTCTCCTCCCTTTTTTGAAATCGGTTAAAATAAACCAATCATTTCTAACGAAGAGCAAATAAAATACCGAAATTGCATACTAAATCGAAGCGTTTAATTTTGTATAAAATGGTATATAAACTTCTTAAAGCATTATAGTTTAATGTTTAAATAGGTGATAGAAGTTTCAGTAATAATAATGACTGGAAATAATTGTTGTTATCGAACATTGTGAACGACTTCCGCCCCATAACCACTTTCTCTACAACTAAAACTAGGAGTAAACCAACTACTATACAAAGACCGGATATAAACTTCCGACTGAAAACACAGTATTATAGCGAACCTATAGATACTATCGTGTTGCGGCAAGGTTAAGTGGAAAACAGAAAGTTTTGGGAACGCCCGTCAAACTTAATTCTTCTTCAGAAATTACTGTTTTTCAATGGTTTTCTTAAGTTAAAAATCCTGTCGTTTGTCTGTACCTATTGGTCAAATTATTTCTTCAAATTTAACGATTGAAATTAAATTGGACTAAAAAGTAAAACTTACAAAAAGTGGAAATTGCTTTTTTTTCAAGATTTATCAGAATAATTTGTAAAAAGAAAACCATTGACTAATAAAATTATTTATTTTCTTTTTGAAATAATATTTTTTCTACTTTTTAATGTAAAAAGAAAACCATTGCTTTTGATTTTATTTTTGCTCTTAAAAACCCGTTTTAAATAACCATTCATATATTGTAAAAATGTACTCCAAAGTCTTGAAGAGAGGCAAAAAAAAACATTTCAAACCAAACATTTCAAACCGAAAATAGTCAATAGGCCTGTCGTTTGATACTGAAATCAAAGAAATCGAGCGAGAATTTAGAAAAAGGCCAACCATTTGAAGATTGATTAAACCCCGTCAGTCCATGATTCCATGTCTACCGGCAGGCTTACAACTACTAGGGCATTTGTTTATGTAGTTTTATGTTTACTAAGTGATTATCTTCGCAAATTCATCACTGAATTGCAGAATATTGTGAACTTTATACTAAAAAAAAATACAAAAGACAAACAAAGCCCTGAATAATAGCTTACATCAGTACAATTTTCACAATACGACAATACCTACCCCGCTGAAAACTCGTAAACTGTTTTTGAAGTGCAGTATAAATACGGATATCGACAAAGACAAGTGGATAGTTTAAGTAGTAGTCACTCTTATAGAGTTTTAAATACAAGGATGTGCAAACTCTAAAGATAAATCTATTCAAATAATCTATATACATATAAATAAATTTGAAGTGCGTCTATAATTTCAAAATAACAACTTTTTACTAAATGCACATGAAAGGTACGGTACAGATATCAATAAAACCATTTTTTTAAAGCTTTTGTCTGTCTTTCTGTTTGTTCTGGCTAATCTCCGAAACGGCTGGACCGATTTTGATGGGACTTTCATTGGCAGATAGCTGATATTATAAGGAATAACTTAGGCTATTTTTATTTTAGAAAAAGAATTAGGGTTCCGTCCAAAAAAAATTGTGAACAAAATCCGATTCAAATAGGGAAGTATACATCCAATATCTATACATATAATATTGTAGCGCGCCCCCCAATTGTTACGCCACTAGAAATGACGTAGGCTTCTCGAAACTGACAGAAGTTTCTGGAATGATCGAGAACGGGTGTACACGCTTATAAATACAGCGCATGTGGAGCGCGACAGGCATTCCGTCAGAAACAGTGAGTGCGTCAAAGTCAGTTGTTTGCTTGCTACAGTCATTCAGTAGAAGCGGTCACGCGGCGAACAGCAGACATAAATAGCATTATTACATAAATTTGGGTGCGTGTGTAAAGTAGTGTATTGTGTAAATCAGTTTGTTTGTTTCATTGTTTAGTTTATTTCATTATTAGAAAAACACGTTTAATTTATTTCATTGTTGTAAGAGATATACTTTTTAGTTTATCTGTTTATTGAAAATAAATTAGTTTTAAACCACCACAAAGAAGCAGTTTTGTTACAATATAATCTATACATCTATATTCTATAAATACCAGAAGTGATCTAGGCAACATTTTATCTCAAAAATAACCCTTATAGGGGTGAACAGGGTGATGGAAACCTTTATAAAGGATACGTTGTATCTCCGAAATTACTTAAGTTAAAAAAGAAATACATGTTCGACGGTCTTTTGAACACACTACCCGAACGAAGTGGGGGTGAATTTTATATAAAAGAATTTAACCGGGCGCAATATATCTAACGTACCACGCGGTCGAAGTCGCGGGCAAACCGCTAGCATTATATTATAAAACACAATTAAAATGTTCTGTCGTCAATGTGGCATGTGTAATCTTACAGATGTAACACCTGTGGACACGACACGCTCGATATATGTATGCATGTGCTTGAAAATAACACAAGGCGAGTGGCGTTGTATGTTTACACTACTCGACTCGTAGATTGCCAATCCGCTATGCACGCAACAACTGCTAAACAGTGATACATGTATAGTAAAAGTAATGTGCATGAGTGAGACGGTTTGTGTTTAGTCGAACACGCGAACACGCATGTATCTTCTTTGTAAACAAACCTACTGTTGCTTCGATTAGACAGGGCTCGCGTAATGGAGGGACACAGTCAAGGTTATTAGATACAGAGGTCACCTCGTTCTGATGGATGGTACTGGGGAATGATGTCATCCAGCGGACTGTCAATTGGTATTGATATTGAACGGTCTTCCAGCTGACGTCTCTTGAACGAGGTCACTTCTGCATCTAATAACCTTGGAACACAACAGAACATTGTTTTTAATATGTAATTTGTACTTGTTGGCGTTTTCTATATGAGTTTTTTCCTCATCAATTGAAAAAACCCGGGTCGCAGTGCCAAAACCCTGCCGACAATATAGTGTATTTGATAATACAGGCAGTGTGGCTTTATTATGCGAACTTAAGTTGGTTTTTCGGCAAAATAAAAAATTTGACTCCTTAATACACCTCTTAAAATAACATTTTTTTTTCTTAATTGCAATATTATTATCAATCGAACCTCTATACCAAATTATATACAACTTTCAGTAAATAATTCACTATCTGCAAAGTAGTGTTTTCATAAAATTTTTAAGTCCGGTCCTGTCGGGCCGATTTTTTTAAAATTTTAGGGACATTTTTTAATTACTACTGGAAGGTTAAATGTCAATTTTGAAACGATTCGGAGAATTTTTTCGGTATTTTGGGGCCCAAAAACGTTTTTCAACCCCTAAAAACTACCCTTAAAATAGCCCGATTACGCCCATTTTAAATAGGCTTCTTGCGGTGATGGATTTCAACACGTGGGCCAAATTTCGTTAAAATCAATTAACTCTTTCGAAAGTTATTGCCCGCACACACATATATATATATATATATATATATATATATATATATATATATATATATATATATATATATACATATATATATACGCATATATATATATATATAAATATATATATACATATATATATAAACATTTTTAAAAATGGTGCCAAAGTGTTTAGGAGGTTATGAAACGTCGAGAAATTTTGGTCCGACCCCTAGGTCCCGCCACCCGACCGACGCCAATAGTGTATGTTGCCTTATGGCAAATACACTAATAAAGAGCATATTATTATTATTATCAGTACAGTAAGAAAATAGTAATATAAGCGTACGCCTTTGCATAAAAACTGTGCCGCTTATTTACAAATCCAGTGGACTGTCAATTGATATTGCGTATATTGAACGGCCTTCCAGCTGACGTCTCTTGAACGAGGTCACTTCTACATTTAATAACCTTGGGACACAACAGAACATTTTTTTTAATATGTAATTTGTACTTGTTGACGTTTTCTATATGAGTTTTTTTCTCATCAATTGAAATAAAGAGCTTATTTTTAGTATCAGTACAGTAAGTAATATGCCCGTGCATAAAAACTGTGGCGCTTATTTATAAACTCTGGAGTATAAGCGTATGAATCACTGACTAATTATTTTTAGACCATATTTATCAAGGTTGTCATATTTCACCACCGCAATTTCAGCGCCTCTAATATTTTCAAGCAGCATGTGATAAAATCACACAGGTTAGACTGAAATTTAATTTTGTATTGACAGGCTTTAACATCTCAACTTTAAGGTACGTTTTATCTAGAGTCCATATTCTGAGAACACTCTTTCTAATTGTGTATTTGACGCTGATGACCTCAGCTGTTGAGCGTCTATAATCTACAATCTCTCTCTAATTGTCTATTTGTACCTGGTGAAAAGAGAGAAGCTAAAAATTGAAACAAATAAGGACTGGTTGTCCTTAAAATAAGGACAAATCGGAACGTGTATTTTTTGTTTTGCGTATTCAATGAGTTAAGGTGCTTGGTTACCAGCTGTTTATTATCCAACAAAACAACTTACTTCTTTATTTTCCATTTTCTCCAAACGTGAAAATAGTGTGTGTTTCACATTAATATATTTTGCAAGCTTCACTTTTTTCGATCTTAAGACTCTCCGTTAAGGTTACTGAGTGCCAACTGTTATATGTACCCTTTTTCACTCGGATAGCTCTATATCTTACGAAAATGCGTTTACTCACGTTTCGAAAATCTCTAATTTCTATTAAAAAATCTTATTCAATCTTTGATACTAATTTTTCAAAATAAATTAGAAATATGTAAAGTTCTTCTTATATGACTTTTAGCCAAGGTTTTAGAGTTTATTTGATCTAAATAAACGGTTTAAAATAAGATAAAAACGAGAAAGTGAACATAAGTTTTACGCAAATTTTTGTACAGAAATAATTAAATTAAAAAAAATTATTGAGCAAGCCAAATTTGTCAGAGTTTTTAACATAGTTTGTAAAGAAAATGTCAGGCTTTCTGCCTTAAAATCGAAGCCGACAGTACATATTTTCGACCGGGCATAAAGAAAAACCTTAAAATGCCCCGGTCACATCGGAACAACTGGTCACTTCATGTATTTCTTGGAATATTTGATAATATAAACGCTTTTCATGTCAGAATCACCCCAATCCTAAGGTAACATTTCACCACATACCTTCATCATAACTATACTATTTCCAGTTCGTCTATGTTAACGCATTCGTGAATTCCACTTTCCACCTCTATGACGTGCTGTCATTTTTACCAAGAAACTATCTAATTTGGAATACCTTGAAAACGTTTTCCCGGAAAATGCTTTAGTGGATTATTAATTTCACGTTTCAACTTTGAAATCAAGTAACCTTCCCCGTCATATCATACAATCAAAAAAGCCGTACTTTGAGCCGTCTAGAATACCGGATGAAAATACTGATGGCACTTTGAAACGAATAAATTAAAAAATTAGATGGCAACAGATATATAACAACCTTGGTTATGATTGGTTTTCACTATGGCAAAAACCAAATCTACGCGTTCTTTAGTAAGTTGCGTGCTTTAAATAAGGAATAATAAACCAAAGTAACTCTGTGAATGTGTGTGAATTTAAAAAAAACCCGGGTCGCAGTGCCAAAACCCTGCCGACAATATAGTGTATTTGCTTGTATAGGGCCGTGTGGTTTTATAGTTTTATTATGTGAAATTAAGTTTGTTTTTGGGCAAAATAAAAAATTTAACCCCTTAATACACCCCTTAAAATAACATTTTTTTTCTTAATTGTAATATTATTATCAATCTAACGTCTACACCGAATTAAATACACCCTTCAATAAATAAATCACTATCTGCAAATTAGTGTTTTCAAAAAATTTGTAAGTCCGGTCCTGTTGAGGCCATTTTATTAAAATTTTAGGGGCACTTTTTAATTGCTACTGACAGGTTAAATATCAATTTTGAAACGATTCTGAGAATTTTTTCGGAATTTTGGGGCCCAAAAACCCCTAAAAACTACCCTTAAAATGGCCCGATTACGCCCATTTTAAATAGGCTTCTTGCGGTGATGGATTTCAACACGTGGTCCAAATTTCGTTAAAATCAATTAACTCTTTCGAAAGTTATTGCCCGTACACATATATATATATATATATATATATATATATATATATATATAACATTTTCAAAAATGGTGCCAATGTGTTTAGGAGGTTATGAAATGTCGAGAAATTTTGGTCCGACCCCTAGGTCCCGCCATCCGACCGACGCCAATAGTGTATGTTGCCATATGGCAAATACACTAATAAGTATAATTAGTTTTTTAATCAGTAAATTTCTTCTTCCGTGGCATAATCTGCCAAATACTCTCAAACCACTACCAACGACTACCAAATTCCCTCAAACTACTGCCAACGATTGCCAAATACCCTCAAACCACTGAAATCGACCGCCAAATACCCTCAGACTCCTTATTTTTCAGTTCCGGATCCTTTGAAGGTACAAAACCTCTTTAAGTTGAACATTGATAACATCGGCATTGTCAATGTTTTATTATTTTGCACACGCTGCTATGAACTAGAGTTGGGTAACTCAGATCTGAACCAGTTCCAAGAGCCGACTCTGACAGAAGATCCGTGAGAGTCGACTCACTTTTTTTTGAGCCGACGGATCAACGGATCCGCATAACTCAGTGAAACACTTAATACACGGAAGCACATTTTACACTTACGTATCAGTTCTCGCTTTGATGCATCTGTCAGCTCAAATGACTCATGTATGTTTGGCTATGCATTCTTGATTCTATACAGGTCGTGATATGATTGACTGAACTAGGTAACTCAGTGGCAGACTGCAGTAACATATTCAGAACTCGGCTCTTTTTGAACCGATTCAGTGAGCCAGCTTACATACGGGATCCAGATGCAAAGATGCAGATCACTAAAAAGACCCGTTTTTCCCATCTCTACTATGAACCATTCACAGACTACAGTCGTTATATATCTGGCGCCCCTAGCGGTAAAGTTTGGCAGTACCCATTTCCATTGAAGTCATTATCGTCTTCAAACCGAAACGAACATGTTGTTTACACCGCGTATGTCTGATGTTTTGTTTTTAGCAAATCAATAGGCTGTGAGTGTGTGTGAGTGTGTTTTGAATCAAAGTCTACCCGGATTGCGGTACTTGTTACTTACGCCATCGCATCACGTCAACTTCACCATAACTACTGCCCTTTCAAGCGTGTATAGGTACATGTGCGTATATGAATGTTATTAAGCGGGATTTTAACACTCAAACACCCGTTAAATTTGTGCGTCACGTACGCACAGATTTTGCCATGCGCGAGGTTGTAGGTGAAATTCGAGGATGTGTAAATGTTTTTATGTAAACAGTCAGCTTACTTCTAAGAACAGCAAAGAGATTTGTGACAAACAGTAGCAGTCAAGTGAGTCAAGTGTGTTCAGACAGGGACGAATCTATGTGAGGACTAATAGGGCTTAAACCCTGGACCCTTAAGTGAAGGGCCCACAAAAATTGAACTATTATCATCCATTGAATTTCGCAGCAACTCTGTACAATAAAATACCTATAAGTTTTAAAGTTATTGAAATGAATGTTTTCAAGAAAAATATAAAAAAATTGTTACTGGAAAATGCATTTTATAATGTCCATGAATTTATAGATTTTTTTAAATAGTACAATGTTTGATATTTTGACGAGTCACACAGATCTATGTATCTCTTATTGACAATAAATACTACAACTGCTACTACAACTATATTTGTTTATACTTTTTCATTAACAATTCATTTCAGTAAAAATGATTATCATTAACGTGGGTGAATATTGGCAATTTTTTTGCTTGAATTTTGACATTTTCGGTGAATTTTGATAATTTTTGGGTGCATATGGATAATTTTTTGGTAAATTTTGACAAATTTAAGGTAAATTTTGACAAATGTTTGGGTAAATTTTGACAAATGTTTGGATGAATTTTGACATATTTTCAGGTAAGTTTAGAATTTTTTTAAATGAATTTTAACAAAATGGAGCCCCATTGGACTTCAATAAGCCTTAGATCCTGAAAAACCTAGAAACTGCCCTTGCATACAGGGTATACCAGGCGACGCAACAATGGTAAACATTGCTATCTTTGCTACAATATTACTGTAGAGACAGAAAGTCGGTTTAATTGGCAAAGTAGTACAGAAAATAACATTCAGAAGAAACGAATGTCGCCATCTGGTAGCGATCTGTTTATTTAAACAGTTGCCGGTAATATGACGTGTAATGGCGCTGTGTCTCTGAATAGAATAGAATAAAATAAAACATTAAAGGTCGCCATCTAGTCGCAATCGGTTTATTCTAACAGTTGCCGGTAATATTAAGTGACGTAATAGCGCTGAAGTCTCAGAATAGAATAGAATAAAATTTATTTCCACTCTATTATATTACGTAACTGACCACTAACGGTGCGAAGTATTCGCTAGCAATATCTTATTCGCTATAATATATGATACATAACCTACAATTCTTTGCCGAATCGCGCCCATCTTGCTTTAAAGTTTACACATTCCTAAACTGCCTCTTCTGTAGGTATTCTGATGGGCGATGGCACAGAATTATACATTGCGTCTACTAACACTCCTGAATTTTGATTTACAAATTCCTATATATCTCACATACGCACGTGCCTGATTTTATAATATGCTGTTATTACGGACCGAAACTTTGTAACGATGCTCGTGCAATATTAATAAAAAAACACTGGAGACATGATATTAAAAATATGTAATGTAGAATTGCGGTATCATACTGCGATGTGATTTCCAGCTCATGACTTTGTAAAACATTTATGAATATTTATATATTGAAAACAGACTGTTTATTAGACACCGATAAATATTTATGTGGTCATTTATATTGTAAAAAATAAAATAATAAAACATAACATATTTTTAAGCTTAGTGCCAGACAACCTTGTAGGCAGGTGTGGAAAAAGCTCTTTTAATTTTTATGTAATTTACATATTTCAATTCATTATGAATGTGAAAAAACAAAACAGTCTAAAACTCGTGCTCAAAGTAATATCCATTTAGAACGTTAAAAAACTGTTAGATATAAGCACAGTTCAATTAATAAGGGTAGTTCTTATAACAAACCCGCTGATTTTAGCAAAGACAGTTCCAATAATACAATTTTCAAAAAACCTTTAAAACACGTTTTAATTAATGCTTGCCTCTATGACGTCGCTTTATGATTAGTTATTTATTAGTGTATTTGCCATATGGCAACATACACTATTGGCGTTGGTCGGATGGCGGGACCTAGGTGTCGGACCAAAATTTCTCGCCGTTTCATAACCTCCTAAACACTTTGGCACCATTTTTAAAAATGTTTATATATATATGTATATATATACATATATATATATATATATATATATATATATATATATATTTATATACGTATATATATATATATATATATATATATATATATATATATATATATATATATATATATATATATATATATATATTTATATGTGCGGGCAATAACTTTCGAAGGAGCTAATTCATTTTAACGAAATTTGGCATACATGTTGGAATCCATCACCGCACGAAGCCTATTTAAAATAGGCCCAATCGGGTTATTTTAAGGGTAGTTTTTAGGGGTTGAAAAAAGTTTTTGGGCCCAAAAATACCGAAAAAATTCTCAGAATCGTTTCAAAATTGAAATTTAACCTTTTAGTAGCAATTAAAAAGCGCTCCTAAAATTATAAGCAAATCGGCCCGACAGGACCGGACTTACAAATTTTATGAAAACACTAGTTTGCGTATACGAATTTACTTACTGAAGGTCGTATTTAATTTGGTGCAGATGTTGGATTGATAACAATATTTCAACTAATAAAATTATTATTGTAAGGGGTGTATTAAGGGGTTCAATTTTTTTTTATTTTGTCCAAAAACAAACTTAAGTTCATTTAATAAAGCCACAATAACTGTATTAGCAAATACACTATATTGTCGGCAGGGTTTTGGCACCCGGGTTTTTTTAATTCTTAATATTAATAATTTTTTATCATGTTCAGTTTTTAGGCCTAAAAATACCGAAAAAAATTTCAGATTCGTTTCAAAATTGAAATTTAACCCTTTTGTGAAGATTAAAATGTGCTGTTAAAATTTTAATAACATCGGCCCGAAAGGACCGGACTTACAAATTTTATGAAAACGCTAGATTGATGCGTATAAGGATTTACTTACTGAAGGGTGTATTCTATATTTTGGTTCAGATGTTGAATTGATAACAATATTTTAACTGAGAAAAAAATTATTATTTTAAGGGGTCTAATAAGGGGTTAATTTTTTTTTATTTTGTCCAAAAACAAACTTAACTGCACGTATTAAAGCCACACTGCCTGTATTAGCAAATACACTATATTGTCGGCAGGATTTTGGCACTGCGACCTGATTTTTTAATTATTCACAAAGCCTGACAAAGTGTAGAAAATAAGACGTAACTTAGCGAAAAAATTAACTGGATTTTATTTAATCCACGGTTCAAGTTCTCGTTAATCTATTTTGTACAGTTATGATAGACATGGTAACTAATAACTACTGTCCAAATTTCAAATTTATTACTTCAGCGATTTGACCTGAGCGTTGATGAATCAGTCAGTCATTGTCAGTCAGGACATATCTTTTCATATATGCGTATTCGTGAGTGACATTGGAAAATAAAATTTATAAAATACCCAAGTATCGATTTTTACTCTAATTATATACAAATGTTGAGTACATTTTATTACATTTATGCGTTACGCAATAATTCTAGGGTTAGTAAATATTTCATGAATAAAGTAATAATGTACAATACGAAAGCATGTTCATAAATAATCATTATTTTATTTTTATTACGCATATTTTAAGCAAGAGTTAAATATCTTTTGTTATATTCTGTTATATTACACTTTCATTTTTAACCAATAACGCATCAAAACCCAAGTAAAATTTACATGGTGATTAAAAGATCGAAAACTTTCATTAGAATCCCAAACTCTAACACATGTCCAAAACCCAAAACTACTCTAGTTTCAGGAAAAATATACCCGGTGATTAGGCTACCATGTTATAATAAAATGTGTTGATTTCAAGTGCGTAGGGTTTCACAGCCAACGCCGGCTGTGAAACCCTACGCACTTGTAAACTGTAGTTCATTGATATTTCTACCTGACGTTTTGTCAACAACTACGATAGACATTATCAAAGGCGATGTGGGATCACGCGAAGTGTGCCGATGACTGGTGTTCTTCTGTCTTTTATGCTCAGCATGTTAGTGTTCTCTGCTCAGTCGTATTTCGGGTTTCTCTGATTGGTCGTTCAGCGCAATGGACTCACAGAAGTTAAAACTACGACCGAGCAGAGAACATTAACACGCTGAGCATAAAAAAAGGGATAACACCAGTCGTCGACACACTTGGGCTTACCAGATTGAGCGATTTATTGCGAAGTGGGCGATTTTTTCTCCTTAATTTAAATTTAGGCGAAAAATCGCAAATTAGGTTCTTTTCATTTTTTAACATTGGTAACGATCTAAAACTACAATATTAGATTTTCTTTATTCCGTCTCATCTCATTGTTGTTGTTTAATTGTCCTCAAAAAAATATTCACAATATTTTGTTGTAATTTAAGAAAACAGTCTTTATATGCAAATTCTTTCTATTTAATAAAATGGAATTTATGATTGGACGATATTTTGCGACCGATCACAGATGAGTCAACTTGGTTAAAAACTTTCTGGCAACCCTTTGCCCGCTACCACATCGCCTTTGATAAGTAATGTCTACCGTAGTCGTTGACGAAATGTCAGGTAGAAATACCAATGGACCACAGCCAACAACCCCCGGAAACCAAGATTTGGAATGTGTCGATTGTTTATATTTTTTGATTTTTGAATTATTTTTGTGAATATACGAAATTGGCTTTTATATTCATGGTTATTAACTGGTGAAATTGTTAAAACAAAATATAAAGCAATTACTTACTTAAACAATTTTCTATATAGAGAGCAGAACAGTGGATAAGCCTTTATTAATGTGTTAACTCTTCCATTTTCATTATTAGATTTTTTTTAACAAACGATCGTAATGCAACAGTTTTTTTCCTGCCCTCGCCACCCTCCTTTTTCAACTTGCAATTAACGCACCACCGATTTTGTTGATTTTGAGTTGTGCTTTATTTGAAGTTAAATTATTGAAATAATTTCATTTGCCAACAGTTTATGATCAGACAGGAATGACACTGTTGTCTTTAATATTAAAATTATCAAAAGTTATATACTGGTGCGTGCATTTTAATGTTAATTGTGAGTTTTAGCAGGAAAGTGGAACAGGCAAAAACATCAAAATATCGATTATAACTTTTGCAACGTTTCGGCCTTTATTAGGTCTTCTTCAGGCATCTAAAAAAATATATTTTTTTGTTATTTTATAACACATGGATAGACAATCACTACATAATTTAACACGTAAAAAAATAAAAAATAAAATGAGTACCGTAATAATAAGTAATAATCGATATTTTGATGTTTTTGCCTGTTCCACTTTCCTGCTAAAACTCACAATTATTATCAAAAATGTTGTTAATGCGACTTTGAGAAATCCAATCCTGCTTAATTCTTAGGAGAACATTTTTATCTATACTAAAGAGTAAGTTTTAAAATTGATTCAAGTTTTTCCGATATTTTTAAGCTCAGTTTATTTCAACCTCTAAATATGACTCCTAAAAAAGTTCAATTATACTCATTTCAAATAAGTTCCAAATTTCATTGAAACTGATAAAATATATTTTTTACTTTTTAAGTTTCTGTTCGAACCGTTCTTTAGAAAAAGATTATTAGTGTATTTGCCATAAGGCAACATTCACTATTGGCGTCGGTCGGATGGCGGGACCTAGGGGTCGGACCAAAATTTCTCGACGTTTCATAACCTCCTAAACACGTTGGCACCATTTTTAAAAATGTTTATATATATATGTATATATATATATATTTATATATATATATATATATATATATATATATATATATATATATATATGTGTACGCGCGATAACTTTCGAACGAGTTAATTGATTTCAACGAAATTTGGGCCACGTGTTGAAACTCATCACCGCAAGAAGCCTATTTAAAATGAGCTTAATCGGGCTATTTTAAGGGTAGTTTTTAGGGGTTGAAAATTGTTTTTGGGCCCCAAAATACCGAAAAAATTCTCCGAATCGTTTCAAAATTGACATTTAACCCGCTAGTAGCAATTTAAAAGTGCCCCTTAAATTTTAATAAGATCGGCTCAACAGGACCGGACTTAAAAAATTTTTGAAAAAACTAATTTGCAGATAGTGACTTATTTATTGAAGGGTGTATTTAATTCGGTGTAGACGTTAGATTGATAATAATATTACAATTAAGAAAAAAATGTTATTTTAAGGGGTGTATTAAGGGGTTAAATTTTTTTTTTGCCCAAAAACAAACTTAATTTCACATAATAAAAGTATAAAACCACACGACCCTACACAAGCAAATACACTATATTGTCGGCAGGGTTTTGGCACTGCGACCCGGGTTTTTTTACAGTTTTTGCCAGTTCTCCCACAATGTGAACTTAAATGCGTTTTGCTTCAAGATGTAATCGTTTGGAATACGTATGAGAAATTTTAGTAAAATTTATCCAATTGATTGGGTTTTAGGTGCAACCACAAACTTTTAAAAAACCACTTTTTAGAGTTCAGAAGACATGACAACGTGTAATTTCAGTAAAAACTCAAAATCGAATGTTTGCAGGATCACGTACATTATAGTAGCATGCATTTATTACAAGGACTTTAACTTTTATTAAGTTCGAAATTTTTTATATTTTTTAAATTCAGTGGAAGATTATTAAAAAATCACGAATCTGCGCACACAGGAGTTCTAATGTGTTTGAGGTAGAATTAAATTTGAGGTTCCTTAAGATTCCTGAGTACCAGCTGTACATTATGCTCCCTTTTTCATCTTACAAACAGTTGAATGTGTGTGTGCATATAAAATTCACTTACGTTTCGAAAATCTCTAATTTCTTATTCAACCTTTGATGTTAACGCTTCAAAATAAACTAGAATTATGTACCATTCTTCTCACATGACTTTTAGCCAAGTTTTTAAAGTTTATTTGGTCTAAATAAATTATTTAAAATAAGACAAAAGCGAGAAAATTAGCATAAATTTTACACTTTGGGTACACAAGAAATTAAAATTAAAAAAATTATTGAGCAAACCAAATTTGACTGTAATTTTAACATAAGTTTGTAAACAAAAAAACTTCAAAATTGTAATTCGCTTTCTCATAATTCGAAAGACATATTAGGCAAATATATATGTTTTGTGAAATTTTTAAGCAGTAAGCCACATTTTGTGAAGCTTAATGCTTAATCAAACTAACACTAATAAAAAAAACCCGGGTCGCAGTGCCAAAGCCCTGCCGACAATATAGTGTATATATATAGGCAGTGTGGCTTTATTATGCGAACTTAAGTTGGTTTTTAGGCAAAATAAAAAATTTTACTCCTTAATACACACCTTAAAAGAACATTTTTTTCCTCAATTGCAATATTATTATCAATCAAATCTCTATACTGAATTATATACACCTTAAAGTGAACAATTCACTATCTGCAAACTAGTTTTTTCATAAAATTTGTAAATCCGGTCCTGTCGGGCGGATTTTGTTAAAATTTTAGGGACACTTTTTAATTACTACCAGAGGATTAAATTTCAATTTTGAAACGATTCGGAGAATTTTTTCGATATTTTGGGGCCCAAAAACATTTTTCAACCCCTAAAAACTATCCTTAAAATGGCCCGATTACGCCCATTTTAAATAGGCTTCTTGCGGTGATGGATTTCAACACGCGGGCCAAACTTCTTTAAAATCAATCAGCTCTTTCGAAAGTTATATATATTAACATTTTTAAAAATAGCGCCAAAGTGTTTAGGAGGTTATGAAACGTCGAGAAATTTTGGTCCGACCATCCGACCGACGCCAATAGTGTATGTTGCCATATGGCAAATACACTAATAATTTTGCGAGCACAGTTCGAAATTTTCTGAGAGCATATTTTACGATCTGAGGGATCAATCACCTTAAATGTAGGTACATTGTGGCGAGTGCTGTACTTCGTTTATAGGAAAACAAATGCCAAGCAAATTCCTTATTCAAATACAACTCAGTGTCGTGTGCTAACGAACAGTGGGTATAATCAGGCTTCTGGTATATTCGTGCTTTGTATGTAGTGTAGATATAAAGCTGTAGCTGCGGCAGAAATGGGTGTCGGCAGATGCAAATAGCTATTACGTACACGCAATATACTCTTGCAACTTGTTGTTTATGGTCAGTTGGTTTTACTTACTCGTAGACGTAGATTTATTATTATATACACAATATGCCGCCTGCGGAAACGTTTTTCAGATGTAAGGGATTTTAAATAATATAAAAAAATCGACGGTCCAAAAGGTCTTTGTGTTAAAACTAACGCTCCAATAAAATCTTGCAAAAAATCGATATATATAAAAAAGGTTGGTATATGTACTTCATGTACGTGCGTTTGAAGTTATACTTCTTTCACGTAATAGGGATGTTGACTATTTTTGGGAAAGTGTTTTAAATCGTGCATAAGTACCTAATATTGCCACAAATATTTATTATTTTTATTTAACTACAACTCAAGCCTTAAAAATCATGTATTTTAAATCCTGTTTCAAATTTCGGTCCAAAACGCCAATACTAGTCGCGTGACGTCACCTATTCATACCAAAGGAGGCTCAAAAGTTTACACGGGAGCTACCATCCTATAGATGCGTATTCTGTGCTCATAAACGTTAGTAAACTGAGGTGATGAAAAGTTGTTTCGTAATCGTTGCTATAGTTACATGTAATTTGACGTTTCCTATAAACAAATAATAGTAAAATACACACTATAAATGAGGAGTTGAACTGCAAAACTAGATACATCCAGTTTTTATGAAAAATGAGATTGCGGTTGTATTTGCTAAAATACCTATAAATTTATCGATTTTTTAACTCTTTGTGGATCTAAACTGAACAGATCCCATAGATATAGGAAGGTAAAATACAATTTTATAATCATAACTAGACAAATCCACTCATATGTTTTTCATAACTTGACAAATCCAGTGCAGGTGCAGATTCAAGAACATCAAAGAGTTGGAGAAAAAGTATCGAAAGATAAATGAGTTCCAAAGTTTAAAACGCATATTCATTAAACGAAATAAAAATAATACTGCCGTTTTGGTCAGGTGCATGAAAAACTACCGATATGAATGCGATGAACCTTTTAAATCTCTTTTAAAGCGTGGTCAGAAAGGGGCAATAGTCCCATTACCGATTTTACAACTTGGAAAAAAATAAAACAAGAAAATTAGTCGATGTTAAGAAACTGTTAGAAAAGCATTTTGGAGAAGGATGGGAAAATCTAGAAGAAACTAAATTCTATAAAGATATTTTCCAAAAAAATAAGGAGACTCCGGAAGATACAGTTGAAGTTGATAACAGTCAAGAATGCATTTGCGCCGATGAAGATCATGCATTACATTTGTAGAATTTGTAAGGTAACGGTTTTATAATAAAATATGTAATTTTCAAATCAAGCCCAACTTTTTCATTTCAAAACCTAACAAATCCATTTTATTTACAATCGAAAGTTGATATATCCTTAATGTCAAATCAAAAGTCGACATATCCAAAATAAACTATTTTTTTTCTTTTTTTTGAAAAAGAGTTGAAAATTTATATTATACCAGCACCATAGCACCTTACTCTTTGAATACGTGTAAAAAAAATGAAAATTTTATTTCCATTACTAACAGTCTCAGATGTTTTTCGCACTTTACTCAAAATCATGTTTTCTGGATATGTCAAGTTTTGCAGTTCAACTCCTCAAATATTAACCAAAAAATGAAGTTTTTTGACAGCGGCTGAACATATGACGTGTGTGCTCTGATTGGTGTCTGTTGTCACGTGACTTGAGCGTGATTTTATTAGGTTTTATTTATTAAATATTAATTAAATTCCTTAAAAATAAGGAAAAATATAGTGTTTTCTAGTATTTCTATCATAGAAACTACTACTTTTCGTTAAAATTATGTTTTTATTTGAATACAGTCAACATCCCTATTGAATACTAATTTTTAATATACATGCAAATAATTTATTGACATATTTTATCTTCAAAAAGTTTAGTAATAATAACTCAAATGTTTGAAAACATTTTCAAAATTTTATTTTAGTTTTCACCTTTTTCAAATGTATGACACTTAAAACAACTATTGGTCAGATGTCATAGTTATATAGTGAGTTATTATATAGTTTCCAGATGGCAGAAAATGCATAGATTTCGTCCATCTGTCATTTCAGTCTGGGTCTACAATGGCCAACTTCATACTTAAGAATTGCAAAATGTTTTTGAGTCCAAAAATACCGAAACTGTTCTCAGAATCGTTTGAGAATTTAATTTTAATTCATTAGTAAAAATTAAAATGTGCTGCTAAAACCCTAATAAAATCGACCCGAGACTTGTTTGTGGATAGTAATTTGGGGCAGATGTTGGATTTATTTTAATTTATTTTATTTACAATTGTTACTGTCCGGCTCGATTAGGACCAAATGTTTTTGCCGGTATTTTACAATTTTAAAGTGGACTGCATTTTTTTTTGTTTGTGTGATAAATAGTTTTAAAATGACTTACCGAAATTTGGTAATTTGGAAGTTTGGAGTGTTTGGAAAAGGGATAGAAGGAGGATTATTAGGAAAACTGAATTTGCTTGATTTCAATATCACACAAACTTGTTTGATGAACAAAATTAATAACTAATTGTTTTTCTCAACAAAAACCAAAATAAACAAAATGTAACTTTCAAATATATCCAACGAATTGAGTTGCTTTCACGAACTGAACAACTATCTGTATTCGAACTTTCTTGAACCACTATCAAGATGCTACTACTAATATTAATGCGTAACTTATTCGAACCAATATCGAAATGCTACTGCTAAATCAAACTTGCAATCGTGAGAACAAAATTAGGAAATCTTCCCATGACACAATTGCCATCTATTGGAAATAAATAAAAACCAAATTCTATACGCACAGTGGCGTCAACAGTTACATTTTTTATATAAATAACGTGTCCTGCCCAACTTGGTGAAGCCAGTGCTAGGGCAGGATTGATAATAATAATATTGAAACAAAAAAAAATAGCATTTCAACTCTTTATTTTGCCCAAAAACAAACTTTACTTCATATAATAAAGTCAAAATTACTGTATTAACAAATATATTTTGAGAGGGCTATTGGCACTTCGACCTGAGTTTCCTTTTATTAATAACATCATTTATAACTAGTAGTAGTATAGTAGGGAGTAGATGAATACTGTTGCATTCAATGTATATTTTCCGACATTTTTCAACGAAAATATTTTTTTAACATAAAAAATTAAACATGTAACTATACCAGCAATTTAACAAAGAAACAGGAAGCTTAAAAAATGAATATTGGATTGTGCATACAGTATTCCTGTGGGATTTAAAATACAAACGAGGCAATGTTCCATTGTAACTTTCTGGCTCAGAATTAGTTCATGATAATATAATTTTTTTAGTAGGTTCTGAAGTGTATTTTCAAAACGTAGTATGTATAGGTAACGTAACAAATACGTAATTCTTTTGATATAATTAATTTATTAAGCCTAAAAGATCGCGCACACGTGTCAACCACAAACCTGCACGACCTCATGAAGATACCGATGTTATTTAACGGAGTAGCGCACATTAGACCAGCAGCAGCCAACAACGATCGTTAATCGGTCGCCTGCTATTTCTGTCTAGCCGTGCTGGACCGATCTAGTGTGCTAATGATGTGTCGTTTTCACTAATTAATTTGCATTGTTAAAACTACATGAAAACTGCAAAATGTCTACAGATTAGAAAATCTCAAGGTTACAAAAAACTAAAGCTACTAAAAACTAAGGTGTGGCTATGCGAGACGTGATCTTTTTCCAGATAGTTGGGATAAAAATAATTGAAAAATCAAGCCATGGGCATTGTTGACGTAAGGCTTACGTCAACAACGCCCATGGCTTGGTTTTTCAATTATTTTTGTGATTATTTCTGTGATTGGTTGAGTCGATTGCTTACGTAAGCAATCGACTCAACCAATCACAGACGTAACCATGTTTATAGCCCCTTTCGCCCTACCTTCTAGCATTCTAGTAACCTTGACAAAACCTTCACTAAAATGTATTAAATATAACGTGGTTTCTCTGTGAACGCTATTGGTCCGACTTTGATTAGAAAAGTAGCTGAAGATGTGGCCATTTTAATTCACTTTTACGCGATACTTCCTCTAGGTATAAACTGGTTTACTCCTAAGCACTGAACACAGCTAAAGTTTGAACGAATTCTTCTATATTTGTGAATTATGAAAAAGTATTTTAACAGCTTCAAATTACCTATATTTTTGAACCGCCTATAGGTACCGGTACAATCTCTTTTTTATATGAAATAGAAAGTTCGCCTGAAAACAAAAATATTATGACCACAAGTTCATTTTTTATAAAACATCAAAGTAACCAATATCGTACTGTTGATTTAAAAATTCTGTTGGCATTATTGATACATTTTCTTTTATTGGAACTCGTACCAACATCCGTATCTGTTTTTAATATCAATTTATTTTTATTGATATATATGTAATTTGATACAAAGTAAGTATAAAGAACGCAATACTAAGCAAAATTGAAAAATTATACGAAAACACTAAATTAATTATTATTAACAAATATAATTTAGTATGGTAATTATGGTTTTCATATTGAAAATTAAACTTTGTTACCACACTAAACAATATTGTAATAATTGTTTTTGCATATAACAATGGCTTCGTAAGACAAAGACCTTTCTAAGCGAAACAATTGTTATTAAATAAGGTTTTTATGTATAAATAAATAAAACACTGTGTTATTTCACTAAAATGTAAAATTTTAAAAAAACTAAAACAACACACTTTTTCGGACTAAAAATTGCAAAATAATTTGACAACAAAATTAGCTTTACTGTAAAAAGCGTTGAGTACTTAATATCGGTAATACATTTTTTGCTTAACTAGCTAATTGTAAACGTAAAGCTATCATGAAAGTTTAACTAGGTAGCACTCCACGCTTTTTACAGTAAAGCTTGTTTTGTTGTCAAATTATTTTGCATTTTTTAGTTCATAAAAGCGTTTTGTTTTAGTTTTTTTAAACTCTGATTTTAATTATATCACTAAAAACCGATATTGCGTTTGACTATGGGGTAGACACTGTACAGCGTGTTAGCTTGCTTACTGTAATTTTTCAAGTTTTTTTATCCTGAAGGTCCTGGTCAGGATATTGAGACAAACTTAATTTATTGTATTAATCTGAGGTTTTAAAGTGGGTTAATTTTACGTTCAAAGATTCCTTAACAAACGAACAAACATACAATGATACAGGTGAAGCTAATAAAACGTGTTAAAAAGGAGACTGTGTGACTTTTATCCATACGTTACCCAAACTAATCATGAGTTTATTGAATCGAAAAATTAAAAATACAGTAGGTGCATGCAACGCGTGTTAAGGCTGTCGGAATGCTCTGAATTTAAGCCAAAAATAGAGCTTCGGCTGTCAACTGATTGTAGACTTATTCGTCAACATTCTGCAAAAATTCTTTCTCTATAAGGAAGATAAAGGACAAATTTATGTCTCTGATGGACTACTTTTGTAATTTATGTATGATTTACTACAAAAAAGTTGGCATTAATTGTGCCAAAAAAACACACGTTTTCAATGTCACACTACGGCCTTACTCGCACTTATTTCACAAAACTGTTTCATCACAAACCTAAAGTGACTCTTCCTTTTTCGGAAAAGTTTTTTAAATCTTCAAAATATTTCCAAAAATTAGAGTAATCAATTGACAGCGGCATCCTTGCAATAGCATCTTTTAGCCTCGTAGCTGGCACCAGCCAAAAATTGAAGCGTGCGGATGATTTGAGCGAGACAGAGCTAAAGAAGGTCACACCCACAATATGTTTTTTGCCTACCTCGCCTCTTACTGCTGAGTTTCAGCACAAACTGTGTAAAAATGATCCAACACTTAAATATATATAGTTTAGCTCTCAGTGCTGGAGAACTAAAAAAAAAATAATCCAAATGGTGTATTGTTCTCTTTGAAACATTTCCTCACACATAATCTATGAACTTTGTTTAATGGAGATCTCGGAAAATCTGAAGTTACTATTAATTATTCTGATACCTCAACTTCCAGCTATATTTTTCTTTCATCTCTTTAGACAGGAAACGATAAAAAATATAATAAAAAGTTGATATTACGGCTGAATTCACATTGGTGGACAAAAAATGATGAGTTATGAAAACCTTATAGCCCTGTCTCTCTATATCTCACGCACATGTCCGCACTTTATGGTGTCATCTCTGTCATACACATATACGAGCATGCATATTTGTACAGACGCTGGGTAAAATATTAAATGCATTTTAGAGTAGCGCTCGATGCTTCGTAAAATTGTAATGTTCATTAAAAAGACTAAAAGCCAATAAAATATTATTTATTGCGAATAAAATGTTCCACGACATGAGGAAATTGATTCGGTTTTGCCTCATTTATTGATCATTAAATTTAAACGAAACTTGAACATTTTTCATCATAAATAGACGAACCCAATTTTAAACAAATAGTTTTAAAAAATCACTGTTTCCATAAGTCAATTAATTATTTTCATTTTAAACAAAATCTACTCTACGATTGCGTTGTTGTGTGTTACAATTAAATCCTCCAACTTCCTAGATGAATCCGAGCCAATACCAATCCATATTTTTAACACGCCTTTACTAGTACATTTATTTGTTTGTAAAGGAATCTTCAAACGTGAAATTCATCCATTTCACAACGTCAGATTAAACTGAAGCTTGGCACACTTATCAAGGACCGATGACAATACAATAATTTAATAGGTTTGTTCCATTATCGTGACCAGGACCTTCAGGATAAAAAATTGACAAATTACAGCAAGCAAGCTACTTTACAACGTCAGATTAAAGTGAAACTTTGTGCACTTATCAAGGACCGATGACAATACAATAATTTAATAAGTTTGTCCCATTATATTGACCAGGACTTTTAGGATAAATAAACTTGAAAAATTACAGCAACATACTGTACAGTGACGTACGTTGCGTTGCCTACCCCATAATCAAATGCAATATTGTTTTTTAGTCTTATAATTAAAATTAGAGTTTAAAAAAACTAAAACAACACGCTTTTATGAACTCAAATATTCAAAATAATTTGACAACAAAATTAGCTTCACTGTAAAAAGCGTGAAGTGCTTAATATCGTTAACAAATTTTTCTTACTAGTTAACTGTAAACTGTTAACTGTAAACGTAGAGTTATTATGATTTAAGTAGATAACACCTCACGCTTTTTACAGTAAAGCTAATTTTCTTGTCAAATTAGTTTACATTTTTTCGTTCATAAAATCGTGTTGTTTTAGTTTTTTTTTTTTTTGTTGTGTATAACTGACAAAAATACATGATCATAATTGATCAAATTTTTAAATTTTAAACAAAAACTGTTGTAGTATAGGAAAAAATGTTCGAGGGCGAATTGTTCATGGGCGCGAATTGGCCAGGGGTGAAATGGCCGGGAGCGAAATGTCGGGGGGACGAATTGTCAATAATGACAAGTCATTCAACACTACAGAATATACGAGTACTATACCTCTATTTCAACAATTAATACTAGTGATTTTAAATTCTAAATATTCTGGCATGTGAGTAGATTTTACTCGCACCGAAAAAAAAACCATACCAAAAAATGTATATAAAGATGCAATAACTGTTTCAAATATTGTGGATATATGAATTTTCAAATTTACGAGTGGATTTAAAATAAAACCTTTTACAATTGAAATGAATATATAAAACGGATTTTGTTTCAACTTTTTACAAAGGATTGTGTTTTTAATATTTAGCCAAGTACAAATATTTGATAACTTTTTATTAAAATATACAATCTACTGAAATTGTGGAAGCAAATATTTTTTTGTTGGGATATAAAAGAGTTAATGATAAACTTAATGTACATATTTTAATCTTTTGAACGTGAGTTGTAAAATTGACGCTGAAAATCGTTTTTTTTCCATTAGGTCAAAAATTTATATTTATGTACGTCATTTCTTTTCATTTCAAAAGTGTCATTTTAGAGTCAAGACTTTCACGCTTTTCGTAAATGTGTCATATTATTATCCATTTTATTATCTGATGAAAGTGCGGATTTCCTGTCTGAAAGAATAATTATATGCTATATATATTTATATATTATGTACATAGGCTCTAAAATTGTAAATAACTTCTCTTATGAAGTTTTTTTCACTTGACAAATATAAGGGTCGATCAATAAGTACCCGTGTTTGACGACAGATGGCGTTGACAAGTGAAATTGACTTTATCATCGTGTACTGCAGACTTTTAAACGACGTCGTGCTGAGTTGTAGATAAATTCATAGGTTAGATTATTGTTTGCCAGTTGTATCATTCGTGTTTTGTAGTTTTCGAAAAAATGGAAAAAAAGCAATATCGACCCGTAGTTCGTTTTTAAAAAACGTGCGAAGAAATAGAACTGAAGTTGGTTGCTGTCTATGGGGACCCTTCACTATCTATGACCACGGTGATATACTCGTATAGAAAACGAATTACGGATCGATATTGCTCTTTTTCTATTTTGTCGAAAAATACAAAACACGAATGATACAACTGGCTGTCAAAAAATAACCTAATCTATGAATTTATCTACAACTCAGCATGCAGTCGTTTAAAAGTCTGCAGTACACGATGATAATGTCAATTTACTCGTCAACGCCATCTGTCGTCAAACACGGGTACTTATTGATCAACCCGTATATTAGAACATAAAATCTATAATATATGTATAAAAATAAAAATTTAAAAAACTAAGAAAAACACAAGCTTTAATAGCAAACCGATTTGCTATTAAAGCGTGTTTTTTTAAACTATTATTTATCTATTTTTTAGTCTTATTTTGGTATCCAGATGATCCTAATCCGGACATTACGACAAAATTATCAAGTTATTGTATCTTACTGTCATTCATTCTATAGATGATACATGTTTAACCTGTAAAATTAGTCATTTTATTATCCTAATGATCCTGATCAAGACATTAGGAAACAGTTACCAAATTATATTGTATTCTCATCGGTCCTTAATATGTGTGCAATTTTTTTCATCAACCGGACGTCTTGAAGTCGGTGAAAATTACGTTGGAAGATTCTATAACATTAACATACATACATAAAATGAATGTTCTATTAATTAATTATCTAATAATATTCAATATTTGAACTGAATCTTTTAAAAAAATGAGTAATAATAATAATATAATAATAATAATAATGCGTTTAACGTCCGTTTCTCGACTTTATGCCATAACAGACGCCATTCGCACCATTACTATTTTTTCATCTATAACTAACACCCGTTATTTTCTACATTTTTTACAACTTCAACTTATGTAATAGCAATGGGCGAATGAAGGAATTATAGGAAATTAGGATAAGGTAGGTAATTTTTGAACTAGGATTTTGATAGGTAATCGGCCATGGCCTCAAATATAGGAATCATCTCGATATTTATCTGGAATTAATTGAGGAAAACCATGGAAAACCTCAATCAAGATGGCCGGTACAGGAATTACCGTTTCTCGGCGAGAGGCAGTAGGAAAAAGTCCCAGCCACATCTGCTCCCGCCAGGATTCGAACCCGATACCTCACGAATGCGAGTCTAGTGCTGTCACCACTAATCTACCCAGCTCAGTTAAAAAAAAAAAAATGAGTAGAGAAGAACGTTTATATATAAAATAAATAAAACAATAAATTTTGAATAATAGAAAAACAGTTTCAGTTGTAATTGGTATTTGTTTTAGTGAGAAAGAACTATACCTATAATTGAAAAATTCCGAGCCCTACAGCAGGTACAAACAAATAAACGGACAGGCAGACAAAAAAAAAAAAAAATCGTGAAATATTTTCATCCATCTCAACTCACGAAAAATCCACAAAAAATAAATTAAGTACTATTTTATATCCATACGATTGATTCCACGAGCTATTGTGAATACATTTTGGAAACACTTCGTATATTTTACAAAAAATAGTTATTTCATTTTATAGATGCATCAATTTAATATTTCAAAGTATTTTTATGCAACGATTTTTGTTTTATTTAAACAGTAGGTAGACTGGTTATTTTTTGCGTAAAATATTTATTATTTCCGAAACCTGCGCTCAAATAAATAATTTAATTGAATTTGATAAAAAAAAAATTATTACATTCGATATACGCATTTTGTTATTATATTATTAAAAAATTTTGAATCAAAGGATTTCTCTTTATCTGCAAATCTTTGTATATAAAAATCCCGTGTCACGATGTTCGCCCACGCTAATCTCCGAAACCGCTCAACCGATTGCAATGAAATTTTGTAAATGTGTTTTGTTTGCTCCAACTTGAGAGATAGGATAGTCTTGGACTCCACTACAGTTGTCGCTGCCGAGTTCAGCACACTGCTGTGGTTGATATCGAGTGAGGCACAGCCCCACGAGGTAAGATAGTAACACGGTGGAGTCGAAGGCAAAAAACATATATATTTGCCCTAAAAATTGAATCAAAAGACGTATTTCTTTACATCACGTCACGAGGTATCGAATTAACATTTTGTTAATGTTAAAAATATCAAATTTGGCTTGCTGGATAATTTTTTTCAAGATTTTTTTTCTGCTAGTTTTCTTGTTTTCATCTGATTTTAAATCGTTTATTTAGACCAAATAAACTGCGAAACTCATGTGGGAAGAATGGTATATATGTTTCTAGTTTATTTTGTAGCATTAACATCAAAAATTGAATTAGGTTTTTAATAGAAATTAGAGATTTCCGAAACATGAGTAAGCGCATTTTACAAACACACACACATCAAACTACTCGGAAGAGTATGCGGGTGAAAAAGGGAGCATATTGAACAGCTGATAAACAGTTACCTTAACTTTTTAACTCTGAAAGAATTATATATTTGAATAAAATACAGTTACATAATACAAATTACCTATCAGGAATGTCGGTTGGTTAGTTTAAAATTTAAAGTGAAAAATAACAAATTAAAAAACAAAAAAACGTCAGTAAAATATATTGCCAGTACAGTGGCAAAGTAATGAAAATGTTATGACCCGGCTAATCAACCGGCTCGTAAAAACATATTTGCATAATACAGAGTGAAATATAAAGACATTGTGTTATGTTACAGACATTACAACGCGGTCCGGATTTGTTGACTTTATATACAATACCAAAATTGTGATTTAATTATTTCAGACCACCAACCGCTAGGCTTATTTGACTTATCAATTGTTTTTTGACTTAAATTATTATTATTTATTTTTTTTTAGTAAATAATGTGCTCAATGACAATAACTATATTAACGATTCTAAATAAATGTGGTGAGTATGATATACAGTAAGACCTCGCTTAACGCTGTTTTAGTATTACGTGGTTTCTAAAAAAAAAGTTAGCCACTATAACGTAAATTATGGATCAGTTTATACAAAATTATTCAAATGATGATAGATGTTCAAAAGCAAGACGACGTGTCATTGATGCAATATCTTGCTATCGATAACAGCTTGCTGAACGAAACAGAAAAAGACAAACGACATTAGATGACTTCTTCACAAAAAACAAAATATGTTAAATGAGCTGAATCTTCCTCATCACCAACATAACGTCTTATTCAAACTTTTATTTAATTTTGATAAATGTTTTATGAACAAAAATCGATATTAGCAATAAATAAATCTATAATTTATGTGATAAAAAAGTATTTAACGATAAATATTACAAAATTATACAAAAAAAAAAAAAACTAACAAATATTCTTATTCTCTGCAGTTCTGTTTCACTTATGCCTATTATCTACGTATTAAGATGGCCTCGTTTAGTGTTGTTTCGTATAGCGCAGGAACTTATTGGAATGTATCTCCCGCGTTAAGCGGAGTCTGACTGTACTATATGAATAGGTAATATTATTAAATAAATCAAATAAGCACGAATTTTAAACAGAAATTTGTGCAGAAAAAATTTAATTTGAAAGAAATTATTGAGCAGACGAAATTTGTATTTGTATTTTTAACATAAGTTTGTAAAGAAAAAACTTCAAAATATTAATTTTCCTTCCTGTATTTAAAATCTCGTGGCGTGCTGTAAAGAAATATTGACGAATATCACGTTTTCAATTCAATTTTTAAATCAAAAATATATGTTTTTGAAATGTTTAAGGAGCAAGCCACATTTTGTGAAGCGTAATGCTTAATCACAGTTAATAAAAACAATAATTAAATGAATTTTGCGAAATTTCCCGTGAGCATATTTTACGATCTGGGGGATCAGTCATTTTAAATAAATACAAAATAATTCTAAACGAAAGTCAAATATAGATGAAAATGATTTTGAATAGAAAGAAACGTGTTTAGCAGAATGTAACCCTGCCTATAAATGGTTTTATTCAAGAGTCATTTTAGCCAATTTTTTTCCATAACTGTGTGTAAAATTTCTAATTCGATTTTTTCCACTTAATTTAAACATTATTCCTTGGCCTTGTGCCATCTAGATACGAGTTACATGTACTAACAAGTACTTTCAAAATGCGAAGACATTTATTAATGAAGCATTATAATTCATTGATAGCCTGCTGGGATTTCACATTAAATTTTAGATAGCTTTTGTGTTTAAGTTCAATATAAATTTGAATGGAGCTTTACTAAGAAATTATTACCTAGAACAAAATTAATGATTAGAACTAGATAGGATAATGACACTTTCTTACTTCTAGTACCATAGTACGCGCTAGAATCTAGATGCAATTATTGCATCGCATATATATGGTCGCCGTAAATAGGAGGTTATAATTTTATAAGAGATCGGATATTTTACCCTTCCAGCTCGGGGAATGGCGCTAATTTAGGTTAAAATTTATTTTTCAAAATTTTACTGTATTATTTCGTTTTGAGGTCCCCCAAGTTCAAAAAACATATTTTGGAACAAGTGTTTTCGTCTGTTTGTTTGTTCGTCTGTGACCACGAGATGGATCAAACGGCTGAACGAGTTGCAACCAAATTTTGATAAGATATTTGACATGTAAATATGAACAGTCCTATTAGTTTTGGAGAAAATCGGCCCATGCCCAGAATAGATATGCGCTATCGACTATAACGTTGTTTTTTCAGTTAGGATATACTTTTCAAAGTGGTTTATTATTCTAATTATTTTTCCAAGAAAGTGTTGTAAAACGTTTTTCTAAGCTTTATAGTTTCGGAAATACTTTAAAAATAAAAAAAAAACAGTTGTTCCTTTGTTCCGATAATCTGTCAAAAAGAAATTAGATGTCCAATAAACACTAACACATAATGTTACAGTAAGGGAATATCGGTTCTTTTTTGCACACTCCTCTATAAAATAGCTTCTTTTCATGCCTGTATAACGATAGTAAAATGATCTATTTCGCACTAGTGCCTAAAGTAAAAAAGTACGATCTTATCAATCCAATAGAACATTCCAAAAGCGCCCTAGCGGTTATTGTTTAGCAGAACAGAGACAGCAAAGCGACACAAAGCAGGTATAGTTTTTGTAAACAACCCAAATAAAATGCAACATGGCTACACAGAATAAGACAGCTGTCAGATATATTGTTAGGAAGTAAAAATCAGCTATTTTATAGAAGCTACGTGCAACAAATGTAGTATGCATTCAAACGTAAGGTTTTTGTGGCTCGTGTGCTTATTATAGCTCGCTGATCTCGTTTTTCCATATAGTGGCACAACTCGCACATGAAATAAAGCATTACATTCTAGATGCATAAACTACTATTTCTTGTGTGTATAGACAAAACCTATTTCACTG
Organism: Venustoraphidia nigricollis; assembly: GCA_034508555.1. Classification (NCBI taxonomy): domain Eukaryota; kingdom Metazoa; phylum Arthropoda; class Insecta; order Raphidioptera; family Raphidiidae; genus Venustoraphidia; species Venustoraphidia nigricollis. Next base: position 8,210,970 of record JAVRKA010000004.1, on the reverse strand, counting down.
AAAAAGATACTCGAGGAAAATCTAATAAAATACCTCGTTTTCAAATAACATAAACTGGTTGACATGACGTTGAATTTAGGTCCATCTAGTAACGAGTAGAATAAACATTTGTAGTTGATTATAAGAATATACAAAACAAAGGACGGTGCACGTGTTGTCTGTTGACAATGGAAGAAGCAGTGGATTTATAAAGTGTGTTTGTACTTTGTGACACAAAGTTGCGGTGAAGTAAATTTTATTGGATGAACTTCACATGCTCCATTGAGCAAAGATTAGCCGGAAGTGTACTATAAATATATTGTGTTGTAATCCTACTAATATAAAAGTAAAAGTTTGTGTGTTTGTTACTTAATCACGCAAAAACGGCGGAACGGACTTGGATGAAATTTGGTGCACAGATAGTTTATTACCTGGATTGACACATAGGATACTCTTTACCTCGGAAAAATGTTAGATACCTGCGGGATTCTCAAAAAACGAACTACAGAACGTATCCACTTGTTTGTTACTTTTCTTTTGTTGTTTTCACTTTAATCAAATGTATACGATATATAATTCTGAGTTAATAATTAATTAATATTCTTTTGTTATATTTAGTTTGATAGCGGAATGTCTGTCTGTTACCTTTTTACGCCTAAACCGCTGAACAGATTTTGATAAAATTTGACAAGAAAATAGATTGCATACTATAGAAGGACATAGGCTATCTTCTTGTCTCAAAACAAAAACTCAAACGAGGTGAAATAGGGGATGAATGTCACTGACAGATCCTCATGATATCTCCGGAATTATTGGACCTACAGACCTAAAATTTGGCAGACATGTTTCTTATGTTGAGTAGGGATCCTAAAATCGCCTTCTAAGGAGTGGAGAGAGGGGAAGTACAAGAGTGTCAATAATTAACACATTTTAATTTTTAAATTACAGTTTCTATGAACTGGAAATTTAGTTGTTAGGTCCTACTGAAGGCTCCACTACAGTTGTTGCTGCCGTGTTTCATTAAAATGGCGAGCGGGGTCGCGAAGGGCGGTTAGTATAGAGTAAAATAAGGTATGAAAATTTTTTAAGTTATAATTCTTTTGGCGCGCAGAGAGTAAATTTTAGCAGACAACGGAAATTTGCAAGTACGACGTTGGCCGCGCGCTAACAAAATTTCATTAAAAACTTACAAATTACAAAGTAACGGATTTTATTTATTTGTATTGATAGATCTTTACCTAGAGCTAACATTGTATAAAAAAATAAGTTTGAAATTGATTTGAATTATATAAACTTTTATTGGATAACCCTACCATGATAAATGTGTTATATGTGTCTTCAAAACAGTCCAGGGAATCTTCTGCGTAAAAGTTTGTAAACTTCAGCAGCTCGTTGAGAGATACTATAAACTTACCAGTGTGGTTTTAAAATTTTGAAACGATTAGCGTTTTATTATTACCTCGAAATTATAACACAATAGACATATAATTTATTTAGTTACAAAAGGTTGCCAAAACCAAAAATAAAAAATTGAAAATAGATGAGTCCGATTTTGTTTTTTTAAATGGTTTCGTCGTCCAATTGGCTGATTTTTAGGGATTGCAATGCTGGATCCAGCAATCCAACTGGATCTAGCACATGTTTGGCCTTGCTAGATCCAGCGGTGCGGACTCGCAATCAGGTAAAAACAAGTAATTAACTGGCTCTGAGAAGGATTATGATAAGATATTGAAGAAAGAAATGGCACTTTATGAAAGTGAGTCGGTAAGAGGTGAAAACCTAACTTTAATCTATGATTATTTGATGACTCTCAAACCAACCATAGAGGTAGAGAGAACCCTTTCCGCTGGCGGGTATATTTGCAATTCTTTAAGAAATCAATAACATCAATAACATTTCTTTTTTGAGATCTTACTTTAAAAAAAGTAAAAAAACTGTTATATAATTGATTGGCTTTATTCTTTAAAAGACAAGTCAAGTTTTAAATTATATATTACCTATACCTAATTTATATTAAGGTTTTGTTTCTAATGAGAGTCAACTAAACATTTTATAAGCAGGAAACGCAATTTTATTTCTAAAATTATTGAGACTGAGAAACTGAGACTACATAGTTTGTAAAATAAGTAAACGAATAACTATTTCAGATATCTAGAATATCAATTTAGGTGATTTAAGACTGTATTGTGATAATTAATAATTATACTCCGGATACTCGTAACTATTACTTATTATTAGTGTATTTGCCATATGGCAACATACACTATTGGCGTTGGTCGGATGGCGGGACCTAGGGGTCGGACCAAAATTTCTCGCCGTTTCATAGCCTCCTAAACACTTTGGCACCATTTTTAAAAATGTTTATATATATATGTATATATATATATGTATATATATATATATTTATATACGTATATATATATATATATATTTATATATATATATATATGTGTACGCGCAATAACTTTCGAAAGAGTTAATTGATTTCAACTAAATTTGATCCACGTATTGAAATCCATCACCGCAAGAAGCCTATTTAAAATGGGCCTAATCGGGCCATTTATGGGTAGTTTTTAGAGGTTGAAAAATGTTTTTGGGCGCCAAAATACCGAAAAAATTCTCAGAATCGTTTGAAAATTAAAATTTAACCCTTTAGTAGCAATTAAAAAGTGACCCTAAAATTTCAATAAAATCGGCCCGACAGGACCGGACTTACAAATTTTATGAAAACACTAGTTTGCAGATAGTGAGTTATTTACTGAAAGGTGTATTTAATTTGGTGTAGATGTTCGATGATAGTAATGTTGCAATTAAGAAACAAACTGTTAATTTAAGGGGTGTATTAAGGGGTTAAATTTTTGATTTTGACCAAAAACAAACTTAAGTTCATGTAATAAAACCAGACTGCCTGTATTAGCAAATACACTATATTGTCGGCAGGGTTTGGGCACTGCGACCCGGGTTTTTTAGGGTACTTTACTAACGCCAAAAAACGAGTATTTGATGTGGATGTAGATAAATAGTTATTAAAGTTTCTAGAGTTAAAAAAATCGATTAATGCCGGATCCAGCTGGATTTGCTTTAATCCAACTGGATTCAAAATGCTGCTGGATTGCAATCCCTATTCCGTACCTCAAAAGAAAAAAAAGAAACACTTATAGGATCACTTCGTTATTTGTGTGCCTGTCTGTCAATAGGTACCATTTGCTCACAAACGCGAGGAGGTATCAAGTTGAAATTAATACCAAATACTCAGGTCTGCATTCCCTTGGAGCCGTGAAAAAATCAAACTTCTAAGTCAATGCAATCAAAAGATACGGCCGTTTATGCCGCATATTTTTACTCTCGGAAAGGAATCAAAATCTGTAGGGTACTTCCCGTTGACTTAGAATCATGAATTTGGCTAGAAGCAATGTCTTATAGCACAAGTAAAAAGAAAAATCCGGAAACTGTAAATTTGTAGTTACATCACAAAAAAATAACGTTATTTCTATAAACGTCAAAATAGTGCATATTCGCGACATCGAACGGAATCTCTTAAAAGCTATTAGTTCAGGCATTTCTGTGCCTTAATGTGTATTACTATATTCACTATAACAACAAATAATATAAAGTTAATAAATATTGTACACTCATTGTTTGCGAGTACGACAATACTTGAGGTACCGCTGGTCGAACTAATGACTCTCCATCTCAACTACGACAGGTATATGAAATAATGATTGAAGAAAATATAAAGCTAATTAACCGTAAATCTGCCGGCAACTGGCTCTGAGACTAATATTTCGTTAATATCGAAATATTCGAATGAATTAAAAAAGTATACCGTGTCGCAAGACACGCGGTTGGAACGAAGTCCCTTTCGTATGCAGGGTTGGTATAATCTAAAAACACCCGGTATAATCTAAAAACACCCGGTATAATCTAAAAACACCCGGTACAATCTAAAAACACCCGGTATAATCTAAAAACACCCGGTATAATCTAAAAACACCTGGTATAATCTAAAAACACCCGGTATAATCTAAAAACACCTGGTATCACTGTATACCATATACATTATACGTCTTACGGTTTTTCGTGACACGTTACATTTTTTCTTGGCTAGGTCCCCTTGCCAACCCGCGATAAGGAACTTCGTTCCAAAAATGGTGGACGCGCGGATCATCCGACTCGCACTTAGCCAGTTTTTTTTACTTAACTTCGGTTTGCGTTTTCCGAGTTGGTTGAATTTACAGAACGCGTCAGTTATCATCAGGTGGATTCGTCTGTCGGGCGACATTACCTGTGGCCCCAGGAGGCATTGCTTTCCTTCAGTTCACGTGTTCGCATCGTACACGAACATATACAGTGAGAGAGAAAGAGAGAGATGGAAGGACACGTTCGATGACGAGAGCGAAGAGGTCGCGGTCGGGGGCATCAGGGCCGAGGCCGCACATTGTGCCACTCGTCAGTTCCGACCGGCTTCCGCTATTTCGATATATATTTTATGTTACACTACATTCTATACTACACGTTGCCTATTACCGTGCACACATAAATACATGCCATATGAAGGTACTTAGTTATACAGTGAAACCTGCGACGAGTTGAAAATATACAGGAAAGCTTTTAGGAACGGGATAATAATTAAAAAAACTCGAGGCGCAGTGCCAAAATCCTGCCGACAATATTGTAGTTTATTTGCTAATACAGGTATTGCGGCTTCATTAGGTGAACTTAAGTTTGTTTTTGAACAAAATTTAAAAAAATAATCCTTTAATACATCCCTCAGAATGGTTTGATTAGGCTAGAGATTGCAATGCTGGATCCAGCAATCTAGCTGGATCCAGCATCTAGCGCTGGATCCAGCGGTGCGGATCCGCAATCAGCTAAAACAAGTAAATAACTGGGTCTGAGAAGGATTATGATAAGATATTGAAAAAAGAAATAACACTTTATGAAAGTGAGGAAGTAAGAGGTGAAAGCTAACTAAAACAACTCAAGTCTTAAATTATATAATATAATTTATATTAAAGTTTTGTTTCTAATAAGAGTTAACTAAACATTTTATAAGCATGAAATTATTTCTAAAATTATTGAGACTGAGAAACTAAGACTGCATAGTTTGTAAAATAGGTAAACGAATAACTATTTCAGACATCTAGAATATCAATTTAGGTGATTTAAGACTGTATTGTGATAATTAATAATTATACTCCGGTAACTCGTAACTATTACTTACTATTATATTACTTTACTAACGCCAAAAAAAACGAGTATTTGATGTAAATGTAGATAAATAGTTTCTAGAGTTAAAAAATTGTTACATTTATTTGAAAATCGATTAATACTGGATCCGCGCTGGATCCAGCTGGATTTGCTTTAATCCAGCATAAATCCAGCACACATTCAGCTGGAGTGAAAATGTTGCTGGAATTCCATTCCTAGATTAGGCCCATTTTGAAGAAGCTTCTAGCAGTAATGTTGATAATCACTTTTTTTTATTAAACACTTTATTATAAAAAATATGTTACAAAAACAACATAAATTTGTTGTATTAACGTAACAGTGCAGAGATTTGAATAAGTATTAAATTAATAAATTTAATAGATGAAAAATTGTCTGAGGACTTAGGATCAATTTTTTAAGTCAATACTAAATTTTTATTTTTATCACGACGTTTCAGAATTTATTTAGTCTTTCATCGGAACAATCTTTGAAATAATAAATTTAATTGATATGATATGAATGACATGAATTTGGATGATATGACATATCTGGTAATATATTTATAGTTTTTCATATCAATTCATTAATAAATATATTTGTGTTTTATGAACACATACATAAGCTATGTACGTCGTTACGCGAGACATCATGTATATATCATTAGGAATTACCTGGATGGGAATTATAACGCGTGAAATTGTAACATGTCAAAATGTACTTTCACAAAAAGCCTGCGATGTTATGTAATAGCTTGTTTTTCTTTTTATTGCCAAGATGTTGTTCCACTTGTTAACTTTAAAGGATTTCGGAAATCTGGCTATAAGATGTCAAGGTTTTCTAAATAGAACTATTTTTTATTTAGACCAGATATACCTATCCTTTTCTGGACAACCACTCCCTTTAAAAGAGAAAAAAAATCCAATGCCCTGTAGTCTATAATAGTTAATTTCTATTAAATATCTTTTCAAAATATCTTTTCCTCTGTCGGTTGGGCCAAGTAGTCGCAAATACAGACAGCAAAAAATAAGTTTTTTATTCGAATTACTTTAAATTGAAAGCCAGTTTGTTTGGCGTGATGGTTAGTCCAGGAAATATCGTTACGTCAAAAATGTCTTAATTTGAAAACTGAAAGTGAGCAATTTTTATTATTCAAGTTTTTTAATTAATCTCTGGTGATGTTCAGATGTCAAATTAGGTTTTTGTTTGTAGCGATAAAATATTAAACAAAACGTTAAAACTATATTGCGCAAATAAACAAGATTTTTTAATTACTTTTAGATTTCTTCCAGACACGGGAGAAAATATTACAGAAGTGCAAACAATTTTTCATTAGTTTCTCTTTTTTCTATTTTTATTGGCGAAGCTGTTTTCAGCTCTATGAGCGAGGCATACACTGTGAAATTAATCAATTATATTGTACACCGTGGCCCAAAAAACTTAATTTTTGCCTTATGAAAATATACAAAGCATACAGGGGCGTAAAGGGATGGTTACATATAACTATACTTTTATATATAGTTACTTTTAATTCATCTTCAAAGTTCAATTCCAGAAATATGTTATAACAGAAAACACTCTTAATAATAAAGACGAAGCGTTGCAATCAATGAGTGTTTAAATTATTATTCCAATTACCCGTGATCCTGTTTTCTGTTACTTTTAATTTTTTACATAAAATACAACAGCAATAATAACTAATTTAATTGAGGGTGTCCAAAATTATGTCGACAGTTCTTGAGGGTTCCGTACTTCAAAAGGAAAAAGGAAATCTTATAGAATCACTTCGTTGTCCGTCTGTCTGTCTGTCAAGACCCTTTTTCCCAAGAACGCGTGAAGGTATCAAGTTGAAATTAATACCAAATACTTAGATCTGCAATCCCTTGGAACTATGAAAAAAATCAAACTTCTAAGTCAACGCAATGAGAAGATACGGCCGTTTATGCCATGTATTTTGACACTCGCAAGGGAATTAAAACCTATAGGGTACTTTTCGTTGGCCCAGAATCATGAAATTTGGCAAGAAGCAATGTCTTATAGCACAAGTAAAGGAAACAATCCGAAAACCGTAAAATATTTTTTCTATAAGCGACATCGGACGGAATCTCTTAAAAGCTATTAGTTCAGGCAATTATGCGTATATAACAACAAATAATAAAAATAAAATAAAGTTAATAAATATTGTACGGTGATACGAAAACGACACCCTTCATATGCGAGTCCGACTCGTACTTGGCCAATTTTTTTTAGTATTGTAGCCTCGACTTCGATTGTATACACTTTTTTGTGATATTTTTACGTAGGTTACGATAGTACCTATTATTTAATTAAAAATTTAAGGAAACACTACAGTAATCGATTGCTCAATGAAATAAAAACGAAAAAAAAAAAATAATTGAGCATCGGATTATTTGCAAAAATGTAATTTTTATGGAACACCCTATATATAAAGTTCTACTTCACTAACGGTGTTTCTTCACTGTCAAATTACACTATTTGCCCGTTATATAAAACTATAACTATTTCAAACAGGAACTTTGATGTTTGGAGTTATTTTCGTTTTCAAAAAATACAAAAATATACCGAGCGTTCCGTTAGAAAAGACACTTTTATGAATAATTCGAAAATCTGATGCTCATTTATTTTATTCTTTTGTTTTCACCGTCGTAATCTACGAAAAACAAAATACGCCAAAAATGTTTATTTAACCGAAGATGTAGCGTCAATACATGGTGGAAGGACGGGTATATGGTGGCAGTACGGGTATGGTATTTATAAAAGTTAATTTATGAACTTATAACGGGTGATACTTTCATTTGGTAAAATTACACATTTTACAAGAACTGCAAAAAATGTATTTTTATTTAAGTTCGGTGTTTTAATACGCAATATTTATTATTAATATAAAAATGATTTGTCGGGAAAAAGGACTTTTTAAGTAAACACTTATTTGTTATTTATAGCGACGTTTCGTCCCTTGCTTGGGACTTTTTCAAGCTTTATATTTAATTACCAAGGACAGAAAAGAAAAAAAGTCAATTTATTATTAGTGTATTTGCTATATGGCAACATACACTATTGGCGTTGGTCAGATGGCGGGACCTAGAGGTCGGACCAAAATTTCTTGACGTTTTATAACCTTCTAAACACTTTGGCACCATTTTTAAAAATGTTTATATATATATATATATATATATATATATATATATATATATATATATATATATATATATATGTGTGTGTGTGTGTGTGTGTGTGTGTGCTATAACTTTCGAAAGAGTTAATTGATTTTTACGAAATTTTGCCCACATGTTGGAATTCACCACCGCAAGAACCCTATTTAAAATGGGCCCAATCGGCCCATTTTAAGGGTATTTTTAGGGGTTGAAAAAAGTTTTGGGCCCAAAAATACCGAAAAAATTCTCAGAATCGTTTCAAAATTGAAATTTAACCCTTTAATAGCAATTAAAAAGTGCTCCTAAAATTTTAATAAAATCGGCCCGACAGGACCGGATTTACAAATTTTATGAAAACACTAGTTTGCAGATAGTGAATTATTTGCTAAAGGTGTATATAATTTAGTATAGAGGTTCGCTTGATAATAATATTGCAACTGAGAAAAAAATGTTCTTTTAAGGGGTGTATTAAGGAGTCAAATTTTGCCCAAAAAACCAACTTAAGTTCGCATTATGAAGCCACACTGCCAATATTAGCAAATACACTATATTGTCGGCAGGGTTTTGGCATTGCGACCCGGGTTTTTTAATATTTTCACACAGAAAGTTTTTTCTTTAAAGTTTCTAGTATGCTCAATAAAATGAAATAGTTTGTTTAACAAAATAATTAGAGCCTAAAATTACACAATGGCCTTGCGAATAGTCCAGACTGTCGGGATGCCGTCGTTCTAAATATTGGAGGATCACTCGTGACCTCTGACACTGATGACCTCAGATGTTGACCGTCTATACCTAATCTATAATCTCTCTTTCGCTCGTAACATATATTTCTGTGGATCGTCTACAAATTGCTTTGTTTTGTAAACACACGATCACAAATAGCAAAAATAGATTAACTGAAAATGTATTTACGTATATTTTATGTTTAAACTTAATACAAAGTTTGTAATTCAATTTAGAGTTACGCTACGTACACTAAAGCCCTCCGCATACGGTTCGACTGTTTTGCAATTTGAGTTTCAAACCGGTTCAGGATACGATCGCTTTGTGATCTTTCGTGAGAACAGTGTGATCCAGTGGCTTCTTGACCGGACTGTCATGGGGTCGAATCCTGTCTCTGCTCATATATCGAGATCGAAATTAGAATTGTGACATCTAAAAACACTTAGAACTAAAGCTAGAAATTAAATATTAATATTTATAATCGGATTGGATTTATATCCGGTTTGCAGACATTCATTGAGCTGCAGGGTAGTAGTGTATTTATGCGACTTCTGGCCAACCCTCATCGGAACATTCTTCGTACCTGTTTAACGTTCCGGCGAGGGTGAGGGTCGGCCAAAACTCTCATAACTACATTACTCTGAAAGTATTTTTTCGTCAAAATAAAATTTGAATTTTGTTATCAATTATTAAAGGATATTATGGATATTTTCTGGCTAGTCTATCTGCTCTCTCGTCAGTCTCTACAAGGTCACTGAACAATACGGCGTCGTATATAATCGTGAGGACGCAACATCAAGATTACGGATTTGGTGTAGGTGTAATATATTACTATTGATTTCGGCAGCGTGCGTTATGATGTTGTAATGTTGTAAACACGAGAATTAAGTAGGATATAAGCTCCGACTACTGTAGCTCTGAAATTGTGGTCTGTACATCTCAGCCAACAATCGGAATCTTTCCTTCCGCTTGTCTTGCGACTTCCAACGTAATCCTCTCATTCCCACTCACAGCTTCTAAAATACCATTACATTTCGTACAGAAGATTTTCTTTGATGAAATTGTTTTTATACTTTATTTGTAAGATTTAATTACGCTGTGGGACAAAATATTTTGAAAATTTTTTATTCGATAATAATTATTATAATTAGTGTATTTGCCCTATATGGCACATACACTATTGGCGTCGGTCGGATGGCGACCCCTAGGGGTCGGACCAAAATTTCTCGACGTTTCATAGCCTTCTGAACAGTGGCACCATGTTTTAGTATGGCTAAACTATGTTTATTTATTAAGACAAATGAATTAAGTGCAACCAAGTGTTATAAGTATTCAAAACATAAATATAGAAATGTATCCACTATAACTTTTTGAATTGTTGTAATTTCAATGTTTGTGTTCTGAATAATTATAACACTCGGCTTCAATTAAGCCGTTTTCCTAATAACGCGTTTAACGTTCGTTTCTCGACTTTATTTCATAACAGATACCATTTGCACCATTATCATTTTTTCATCTATCACTTCCCGTTCTTTTCTACATTTTTTAGTGTATTTGCCATATGGCAACATACACTATTGGCGTCGGTCGGATGGAAGGACCTAGGGATCGGACCAAAATTTCTCGACGTTTCATAACCTCCTAAACACTTTGGCACCATTTTTAAAAATGTTTATAATTATATGTATATATATACAGGGTGTCTCACCGAACGTTGGCTAACATGGGTAACTTTGTTATTAGTGGAGACAGAAAGTCGGTTAAATGGGCAAAGTAGTGCAGAAAATTGGGCTCATTAACATCCCGTCGAAAAAACAATTGAATTTTGACACCCTATGAATTTATTCAGAAAATAGTGAAAATTGCCATGTATGAAAACTGGCCATAACTTTTTTATTTATGAAGATATTTGAAAATTTCATTAACCATTTTTTGATAACTTTTTAAGGTCTTTTCAGTGGCGTAGGTTTAATTTTTTTATTTCCACTACATAATGAGATATTGACATAAACTTTGGTTTTTCTTATGGACGGCATTTTTGATTTTCAGATATTCGAATTCTACGTATTTTTCTGAATAATTTGATATAGCATATCCTATATCTAAACCAATCAGAAGCTACAAAACTGACAAAAATAGCTTTTTGGCGTTATCAAAGTGTGCCGTGTAAAACGAAATTTGTTGAAACAAATACATATCGACAGATTAACAATCTGTCGAGCGATCGCTACAGTTTTGCTAATTCATTTTGTTTGATTTACTCTCTAAGATGGCTCAAGCATTCTCAAATTTGGAGAAACAGGCTATTTTTGCGCATACATTCAGCGTAACAATAACACCACGTGGGCTCAAGCAGAATACTTGAACCTTTATCCAGAAAGGCGACAGCCTTATTCAATAACTTTTAGGAACTTTTCTACATTAATTTCAACGTTTGCTAAACCTAATTCTTCTTCACAGTGTTGAATGTTGCCTTTTTTCTTTAAAAATGAACCGTATACCTTTAAATTTCTATTTAAGTTCCTAAAAGTTATTGAATAAGGCTGTCGCCTTTCTGGATAAAGTTTCAAGTATTCTGTTTGAGCCCACGTGGTATTTTTGTTACGCTGAATGTATGCGCAAAAATAGCCTGTTTCTCCAAATTTGAGAATGCTTGAGCCATCTTAGAGAGTGAATCAAACAAAATGAATTAGCAAAACTGTAGCGATCGCTCGACAGATTGTTAATCTGTCGATATGTATTTGTTTCAACAAATTTCGTTTTACACGGCACACTTTGATAACGCCAAAAAGCTATTTTTGTCAGTTTTGTAGCTTCTGATTGGTTTAGATATAGGATATGCTATGTCAAATAATTCAGAAAAATAAGTAGAATTCGAATATCTGAAAATCAAAAATGCCGTCCATAAGAAAAACCAAAGTTCATGTCAATATCTCATTATGTAGTGGAAATAAAAAAATTAAACCTACGCCACTGAAAAGACCTTAAAAAGTTATCAAAAAATGGTTAATGAAATTTTCAAATATCTTCATAAATAAAAAAGTTATGGCCAGTTTTCATAAATGGCAATTTTCACTATTTTCTGAATAAATTCATAGGGTGTCAAAATTCAATTGTTTTTTCGACGGGATGTTGTTGAGCCCAATTTTCTGCACTACTTTGCCCATTTAACCGACTTTCTATCTCCACTAATAACAAAGTTACCCATGTTAGCCAACGTTCGGTGAGACACCCTGTATATATATATATATATATATGTGTGTGTGTGTACGCGCGATAACTTTCGAAAGAGTTAATTGATTTCAACGAAATTTGGGCCACGTGTTGAAATCCATCACCGCAAGAAGCCTATTTAAAACGGGCCTAATCGGGCTATTTTAAGGGTAGTTTTTAGGGGTTAAAAACTGTTTTTGGGTCCCAAAATACCGAAAAAATTCTCCGAATCGTTTCAAAATTGAAATTTAATCCTCTGGTAGTGATTAAAAAGTGTCCCCACAATTTTAATAAAATCGGCCCGACAGGACCGGATTTACAAATTTTATGAAAACACTAGTTTGCAGATAGTGACTTATTTATTGAAGGGTGTATTTAATTCGGTGTAGACGTTAGATTGATAATAATATTACAATTAAGAAAAAAATGTTATTTTAAGGGGTGTATTAAGGGGTTAAATTTTTTCTTTTGCCCAAAAACAAACTTAATTTCACATAATAAAAGTATAAAACCACACGGCCCTATACAAGCAAATACACTATATTGTCGGCAGGGTTTTGGCACTGCGACCCGGGTTTTTTTTTAAACTTCAACTTAATTAATAGCAATGGACAAACGGAGAAATTATAAGAATCGGCCTTTGCCTCGACTAAGGAACCATCTCGATATTTATCTGGAATTAATTGAGAGAAACCATGAAAAACCTTAACAAGAGATGGCAGATACAGGAATTACCATTTCTTGGCGAGAGGTAGTAGGAAAAAATCCCAGCCACATCTGCCTCCATCGGGATTCGAACCCGATACCTCACGAATGTGTCTAGTGCTCTTGGCACTGTGTTTTTATTTCATGGAATAATCTCATATTGTTCCAATTAATGTGAAGTTTTGCTGTCCGACTAGCACCAACATAATTAATTATAATTGTATATTTTTTGATTGCAGTGATCCATAGAAATTTCAAAATGGTCACTTACCCTTTGGAAACTTCGTTGGTAGTCTTCGTTTAGACGCATTCGGTAAGTTTCAGTTTTTGTATGTTAACAAAAAAGCCATTTCAAATTTTATACGTAATATGTTTTCATGTCAGTTCATTACTCACTATGGCATTTATACATACTTTGTAGCATTTACGACAGCAAAGGATTTCTCAAAGGAAATTACTAATTTAACTTCGAAATTATTGCTTTCTATTATATAAAACAAAATTATGTTCACTATAAAATCGAACTCCATACTTCTGACTTCAACTGTTTGAACTGAGATTATCTATAGTTTCATTAATTCATGATTGCAGACTATAAATGTTTACCATCTGTCTTTGATTATGCAACTAACATTTGCTTGTAACTTCGTTCGCGTGAACGTCTATTATTCCTTTTATTTGTTGGATTAAATGTCGGTTTTGACGAAAACTCATTTTTTCATTAACCAACTTTTGACGTAAATTTCGGTATAGTTGGTTGATTTAGCTATAGTTGAACCCAGTAGGTGGCGCTGTTGTCGAGATCCATGAATATTTTTTTTAATTATCCGGCCATTTTTTTTAATATTTCTTTTTTTTTTATTTCTCACTTAAAAAAAATATAATCCTAAATTTTCAGCCTCCCAGCTCCTCTCAACTCAATGTTATTTTTTTTTTGTGAACCTAATTAGGTATAACAACGTTTTGTGTGTTATTAGAAATATATATTTAATAATTTTCTCTTCACGACATTTTTAATCTTAATTAATTACAATTAATTGCTCGGGCTACTTACTTTTAATCCGCGATTGTTTTAACAAGAATAATAACAAGAGAAATTATTAATTTTAAGTGTGACAAAACGTACTTTAAAACTTAACTAAAATTGTCGACTGCTTTGCAGCAGAAAGCTTTTGGTTTTGTTCAAACTCGATAATTGGACATAACTGCGAATAATTCATCAAATGAATGATTTGATTATAATAAAGTTTTAAGTACTACAAACTTCGTTAATCATCCTATATGCCTGCGCACATGGAAAATGGGCTATGTGTAGTATAGGTACATGTTCTTTTAACACCTTCAAATACATTTTTAAAGGTGCCAACGCAAACCCTATTACTATTATCCTGCCTTAGCACTGGTTAACCAAGTTGGGCAGGAAATCATTTATATATAAAAAAGGCATTTATTTATATTTATTATTATTATATATAATTTATTCTAAGAACTTATTAATATTTTTTTCTTTTTTTTGCAAGGAAATCAATTTTTGAATTTTTTGAATTTTTTTAAGGTTCCGTTGTCTGTTTGCTCATCTGTTAGTTAAAAAATAATTATATGCAAGATTTATTTTGTCATATGTTGCAATTGTTTCGTAATTGTTGTAATTTTAATATTTCAAATAATCATAGCTACCTGGTGAAGACAGGTTTAAACACTAGTAATTAAATATTTGACATATCTTATTGTGCCTTGTGGCTACAGATAATAGAGCCAGGCACAGAGAATTCTTATGCTTTCTTGCTTCTCCTTAGCGTTTCTGTTAACACACACACACACACACACTCACACACATAGACTTGCACGGACGGAATGAAATTCTCTTTTATCAATTTCCTGAAAGAAGAAAATTCATATAACCAAAGCTCTGAAGCTTGGAGACTGCAACGATGGCGGCGGGAAACGAAAGGGAGAAACGATGTTCCAAGCTTTCACATCCTTAGAACAGCAAAGTTGCAATTTTGTCTTAGCCTAACTCATGCCGCTGGTATTAAACTAATTTGAACTGCGACTTTATATGCCAACAGATTTAGGAACAGTCGTTGTGTCTAATTAGTCGCGTTTCGTGCATCAAGCAGCTATATTTTGTTAATTTATGTTCTAATAGTTTAGCAAAAATATCGCGTAAAAGTCGTGCTTTTGGATAATAATAATAATAATAATAATATATTTATTTTGCTTACATAGTAAACACGTCATACAAATGCAAAGTATAAAAGTACAATATTAAAAAGGTTAAAATTCTTTAAAATCACAGCGTTTTCCAAACTTTTTTGACAGCGGCCCGGAACGAGGTTTTAAAATTTTTCGCGATTCACCTTATGAAAAAAAAACCGGGTCGCAGTGCCAAAACCCTGCCGACAATATAGTGTATTTGCTAATACAGGCAGTGTGGCTTTATTATGCGAATTTAACTTGGTTTTTGGGCAAAATAAAAAATTTGACTCCTTAATATACCCCTTGAAATAACATTTTTTTTCTTAATTGCAACATTATTATCAATCGAACCTCTATACTAAATTATATACACACTTCAGAAAATAATTCACTATCTGCAAACTAGTTTTTTCATAAAATTTGTAAAACCGGTCCTGTCGAGCCGATTTTATCAAAATTTTAGGGACACTTTTTAATTACTACCAGAGGGTTAAATTTCAGTTTTGAAATGATTCGGAGAATTTTTTCGGTATTTTGGGGCCCAAAAACATTTTTCAACCCCTAAAAACTACCCTTAAAATAGCCCGATTAGGCCCATTTTAAATAGGCTTCTTGCGGTGATGGATTTCAACACGTGGTCCAAATTTAGTTGAAATCAATTAACTCCTTCGAAAGTTATTGCCCGCACACATATATATATATATATACGTATATATATATATATATATATATATATATATATATATATATATATATATATATATATATATATATATATATATATACATATATATATAAACATTTTTAAAAATGGTGCCAAAGTGTTTAGGAGGTTATGAAACGTCGAGAAATTTTGGTCCGACCCCTAGGTCCCGCCATCCGACCGACGCCAATAGTGTATGTTGCCTATGGCAAATACACTAAAAAATCTATTTACAAAACAAATTTAATTTTTTAATAGAAATCAAGTTATTTGTTTGCTTATATCATACACAAAAATTTACAATTTTTTCGCGACCTAGCAAATTTTTTCTACGATCCGATGCCGAGTCGCGATCCACACTTTGGGAAACTTTGGAATATCATATTTGCGTAGTGGATCAAACGACAGGTGTAAATTATCAAAGCTCATTCCTGACAGAATGAAATTTTCATGTAAAGTATCATTCATTATGATATAGAGTAAACACCATCAACTGCACATTTTATGAAATGTCCGCATAGTACACCAGACAGCAATTTCATAAAAAGTCTGGATTTTTCATGGATTAGATCATCTTTATATATAAAATTCTGGTGTGCGTCTGTTCGTAATTCTTCTTCTCCTAAACGACTTAACCGATTTTGACGATGGCTCTTAGCAATATAGATACAATCAAGAAATTGAGGAGCGCAAGAAAGCAGAACTCGATGCTCTGATAACCGAACGAGCCAGGCTCTACAGAGAACTTAGGCAACAACTGGAGCTTAAGGCATACGGAATGCTGTTGGAAATGATCAATACAGCGATATTCGAAGCGGAAGAAAGTTATCGTCGGCGGCGAATGGCTGGAGAATGAAAATTCGGCGTGTATGATCAAAATGCAGCCGCATATATGGCGCAAAATATCCCGATTTGAAAACCTCTTCAATTTTAATCTTCAAAATTTCACAATGTCGAAAAGATACCGGGTTTTCGTTTATCCTTTTTGTATGATACGTTGGTCTATTTTTCTTTGTACGTTTTACAAACATAATTCAAGCCGATTATATCGATTTATTTCTTTAAAGACATGTATTTTTATTAGTAGATGTTAAATATTAACAATCTTTTGTATAAAAAAAAAAAATAGTTGGATCCTATTGGCGCTCTTGCCGAGATCCAGTTTTTTTTTTAATTTTTCGTTCAATTTTTTTTTTATTTCTCACATAAAAAAACTGTAATCCCAAATTTTCAGCCTCCCAGTAATAATTTGTTTGCTAGCGAGGGCTGTAGCAGGACAACGTCTGTATACCGGGTTCGCTAGTAATATTATAGATAAATGATTTCACAATCGAAACTAAACCGACTATTGAAATGTTCTCAGAAAACTAAAAATGTGTTAATCGCTCAGCTAATTTTTCATATTTGTAGAACTATACAGTTGAGTCACGTTTTAGCATACCTATACGTGCGTACAGTTGAATTATTTTAACTTTTAATTAATGTGTGTAATTTTACACTCATTTCAATTACTGTAATTGTAAGAAAATACAATCTAACAGATCGTTTGTAATTCCATTGTACGACAAAAGAATAAATCTCTATATAATCTTTATTCTTCAAACAGTGAATTTATTTTTCATATCTTTTATTTTTTATTTTATTGTCAACATAACTATTTTCTTTTTAAACGATGATATATAGAAAATCGTCTCTACTGAACCAAATTACTTTTAGTGTAGAGCAATCGTCAAAGGACATTGGTCCAAATGTTGGACAAAGTATACATGAGATCTTGACATTATTAATGTAGCGGATCATCTTGTATATAGAGTATCAGCATAGCATACGTTATTGTGTATGTGAACAACGGATCGCAGCCAGTTTGAGTGTAGTTCCACTCAGATTCAAATAGCCAGTATGGTAATTTGGAAAAGCAAAATTCTAAATAAAGAAATAATACTGAGGTAATTGTGTGAAAGACTACGTGAAAGAAATAACAGCTCAAGATTGTGGAATAAATAAAACTCTGACTTATAAATAAGATCATTTTAATTGTGACGACAAATTTTTTACTTCTATATAGAAGATCTTTCTTGTGGATTATCATTTTTGGACCTGTATCATAATCCACAAAGAAGATCTTCATATATAGATAATTGTCAATAAGAACTGTTGATTGTTAACTATAATTTGTATTTGTTAAGTGTGTTTGTTTATTTAGCAGAATTGCATTTTATTTTCTTTCGTTGACATTCATTATTGTAAATATTTAATGCAACCGGAGGAAACAGTTTTGTTACAACAACGATCATTTTTTTGCACCAAAATTATATATTTTCGGAGATCAAATTCAAAAGTAGCATGATATAATAATACTGCATGTAGAAGAAATGTGTCTTTTTAACTTTTAAACGGGAACACACTTTTAAACTAGTGAAGATCCAGACGTTCGATTGTACTCATAGGATATATCTATGAGTACCTACAATCAAACGTCTGGATCTTCACTAGTTTAAAAGTGTGTTCCCGTTTAAAAGTTAAAAAGACACATTTCTTCTACATGCAGTATTATTGTATAGATTTTTCTAGATATCGGAACTTATTAGTGATGAGCAGAATCTGTTTCGGTCTTGTGATTCCACAAGACGAACACCATACTTATATTAGCAATAGCAAGACCAAAACCAAAACCAAGACCGAATATGCAAGACCAAAACCAAATGTGCAAGACTAAGGTAAAAATTATAACTTCCGTTCGAAATAAGAAACACGAATAAAATTTGATTAATTAGACATTAATGGTATATAATTTTTTAATTTATACGCTCTAAAAAACCTTGACGATGATAGTGTTTAGGAAAATTTTCCAAAAGACGTAAGTAACAGGCTAAGTAAGCAAGACCAAGACTGAATATGCAAGACCAAGGCCAAGATAAAGACTGAATAATCAAGATCAAGACCAAAACTATCTCATTCTCAGTCTTGGTCTTGCTTTGCTTATCACTAGAACTTGTTTCCGAATTCGAAAAGATATCGAAAAACCTACATACGATAATATTCCAAATAGACGGCCCACTCAGCGGTCGTTTCAATAGCCAATCGGCGGTAAACCGCCACATCTGTTATTGCCCCAGGACGTTTCAACGTGGATTTTAAATAGCGTTACGTTAATTCGTGCACACCGTACATATAATAACCGAAGCGATGATGGCGGCAGCAGAGTGTAGTCTCGTACGCTACAACGAGTTATACACGTTTGACAGAACACGCGTTTAAATATTTATGGTTTGATTATAAGTCGCGTAGATATAATAGCCATTTGCAGCACTAATGACAGTAATACCGCCCGCGAGGGGAACGGGGATCGGTGGGGAGAGGGGGGAATGGTTACAGCCGCAATATCACACTGTCTCCTGTTACAGAGCTGGGCTCTAAACTGCTTCCACTTTTCCAACCGCCCGCGCCATCATTAGTTCTTATTATCTCTTTTATCAATTGTTCGCGCATTCATTTCACTTGCGTTTGTAATTTCATTAAGCTTTTAATGCAGCGAGATTCCAAAACATTTGAATAACATTTCTTTGATATTTTCAAGCATCTAAAAGTACAAAGATGAGGAAATTCACAAGGAACACTTAGTTGGGAATCAGTGACGTAATAGCTGGAGAGACATTTTTGGGTAGGTATTTGAAACACTGTGAAAATTTGTACAATAACTCTTTAGTAATATCCGAATACAAAAACATAGACCTGGCTAAAGGGTAGCGGGGCTTAACCGACCCTAAAATTTTTAATCACCTGGAAGGCAAAATGTCTCACCGAAACGACCTTTTTTTTAATATATCTATTTTTAGTTACCAATATTATTCTGTTTAAATTTCAACATGCTTCAAATATGTTTTTAAAATTTTTTAAAAATATAATTTTGCAAACACCTGACTAAGTTTTAGACCCGATTAAGAAACCTGGCGTTTTTATTTTTCAACCCCCTAAATACTAAATGTCAAGGTTTTAAAATTTCAAAATGCCTCAAGGGCTTTTTTTTGGCTATATTAAAAATTTGAGGGACGGTTAAGCCTCGCTACTCTTTAGGTAGGTCTGTTTTTGTGTTCGGATATTACTAGAGTGGTATTGTACAATTTTTCACAGTGCCTCAAATACCTACCCAAAAATGTCTAGCAGCTGTCCTACTATAAGTATAGAACAGCTGACCTGGCAACAGCGGAGTTCTCTAGTTCGTAGGAGTACCTCAACTAATTGCAAGTAATAATATCAGTACAAGCGCTGCCGTGTAAAAAATCCAGTGACTTCATTCCGATTGATGATTTAAGTTCAGAAAGACTTGAAGAATGAAATTCTGAAGGCCGCCGAAAAAAATCGGCATTCAATTTTTTTAACCGGACTATGGAAATTATCATTTAAATCGCTTTGTATGTTTGTATGTCCGCTAAAAACGCGAGAACTGCTGAACGGATTTGAATGCGGCTTTTACCATTCGATAGCTTGTTTCCTAAAAAAAGCTTAGGTCTATAATAACTAGCTGATCCGGATTCATGAGTGAAAATCGGATGAATTCACTATACTGAACAGATTCGTTTCGGGCACCATTTCGCGCATTTCAGAAATTTTCTGCCCTTGTATATAATAAACTATTTTTCTTTATGTCCGGTCGAAAGTGCGTTTATTATTAAAATTTTTAATTTTTTTTAATTAGTTTTTACTTCATGTCACTATTTAATATTATTTTATTATGCGCAGTTCAGGAATTTCAACTTTCTGCTCTTGTATATAACATTTCCTGTATACCTATAGTAGTCGGTAGACACGCGAGTGAGAGGGAAAGAGAGAAAAAGTGAATGTGGACTTGGCGCCGAGTAGTCTACCGCTACTCTAGATGTCGACGAAATCAAATAAATTAAGATTTTAGAAAATCTGCCTCAGAAAAGACTTTCAGTTATGCCACTGTGTTGCTCCGAGCATAATAAAAAGGTTGTACGGTAGACAATTAGCAGAAGAGTGCAATGGAAAAAAGATTAAGGTCACGTCACAGCAGCTTTGCAATGTTCTTTAGTTTCAATTTTTACACAAAAATAAAATACGAAGAAAAGATCCGCATCCAGTTTTTCCCAGAAAACACAAAAAATACATTTTTTTGGCACGATAAAACAGCTACTTTTCCTACCTGCACTGTAAAAAAGTCGGTGTTTTTACAATTTTTAAAAAGGGTAATATTACACGCATCTATCATGTAAATGTGAAAATTATTTTTTAGAAAAGTAAAAAAAAAAATACAAATTGACATGAAAAATTACTAAATTCGTGTTTTTTTATGCAATTTTGTCAACTAGTAAGCAATTTTACACAGTTTACCACCTTACTGTTTTTTTGTTTTTTTTTAATAAGGTTATTAAATACAGAGGGAATCTCGTTCCGTTTGATAGTAGTGAAGAAATGACGTCATCCCATGAACTGCCATTTATCATTGTGTGGCTGATAAAAATATTGAACGTTCTCCCAGCTGACGTCATTCATTAACGAAGTAACGTATGTATCTTATGACCTTGAAAAAAAATGTTCTAAGAAGGAGATGCTAGTAATGGCCGTTCACGTCATTTTTTAATAAAAGAGTTGGGTTAGGATTTATTATGTAAATTAACTTTATAACAGCATAAGTTAATAAACTTTTATAGCTTTATAAGTTCAAACTACGCGTCGATATAGATGTAGTAGTATTTAAAAGTTATGTTATTTTCAGAATATACTATTCTGGTTTCTGAGTAAACCGAAAACAATTGAAAACAACTGCATTAACCTACTTAGAAAGACACAGAATTTGGCAGCTGCCTTATTAGTCTATTTGCTATATGACACATACACTATTGTCGTCTGTCGTATGGCGGCAATACCTTTCAAAAGAGGTAATTGATTTTGATGAAATTTGATCCACATGTTCGAATTCATAACTGCATACCAAGCTTATTTAAAACGGGCCCATTGGAGCTATTTTCAGGATAGTGTTTATGGATTAAAAGTATTTTTGGGCCCAAAAATTTTCAGAATCGTTTTCAAATTGAAATTTAATCTACTAGTAAACAATAAAATGTGTAGCTAAAATTGTAATAAAAATGGCAAGATAGGTCGGACTTACAAATTTTATGAGAACATTAGTTTACGAATACGGATTTAGTGACAGAAAGGTGTATTTAATTTGATGCAGATCTTGGATTGATAATAATATTACAATTAAGCAAAAAATCGTTATTTTAAGGGCTGTATTAAGTAACTAAATAATTTCACATGATAAGGCCTCAATGCCTTTGTTAACAAAAACATTAGATTGTCATCAGGGTTTGACAACGCGAACCGAGTTTTTTTTAACACGCTTTTATTACCTTCGCTTGTTTGTTTGTTTGCTTGTTTATTTGTTTGCTATGAAATCTTTGAACGTGAAATTAACCCATTTCAAAATATCAAATTAATCTGAAACTTTACACACTTATCAAGGACCGATGACAATACAATAATTTAATAAGTTTGTTCCATTATCCTAACCAGGACCTTCAGGATAAAAAAACATGAAAAATTATAGCAAGCAAGCTAACACGCTATGCAGTGACGTACGTTGCGTTGCCTACTCTATAGTCAATTGCAATATTGTTTTTGTAGTCTTATAACTAAAATTAGACTTTAAAAAAAACTAAATCAACATGCTTTCGTGAACTAAAAAATGCACAATAATTTGGAAACAAAATTAGCTTTAGCTTACTATAAAAAGCGTGGGGTGCTATCTACTTAAATTTTCATAATAGCTCTACGTTTACAATTAGCAAACGAAAAATTTATTACCGATATTAAGCACTCCACGCTGTTCACAGTAAAGGTAATTTTGTTGTCAAATCATTTTGCATTTTTTGTTCACAAAAGCGTGTTGTTTTAGTTTTTAGGGTTCCGTACCTCAAAAGGAAAAAACGGAACCCTTATAGGAATTAAAGATTTGTAAACTGTACCGTGTGACATATCAAATGAAAAGGCTTGTAGTGAGGGTCTCAAATGTATTTTTTTTATAATTTTAAAATAAATAGTTTCAAAGTTATTTAAGAAAATAGATGAACAATTGACCCCCTCCCTTATCTCCGAAACTACTGAGCCTAAAATTTTGAAAAAAATAGGGAATATCGGGTCTCACCCATAGTTTACAGGAAAACCTAAACGAAAACCTTAAGTCTTAAAGTACTCACGGAAAACAGAATAGTACGGAACCCTCTTGTCGCGAGTTCGACTCGCACTTGACCAGTTTTTTTCAACTCTAATTTTATTCATTTTGCTCTGGATATTTCTAGTACATTTCTGAGATAGGAAATGGACAGTCCATGCTCTTAAGTCAATGGGTTGGTATACGTGTCTGATGGCTCGCAAACCAACGAGAGAAGGGAGTGAATCAGAAAAGGGCGCGACGATAACAGTTTCACATTTAACTCTAGCTAGATGACTGTAATTTGCTGTTACAGTTTTGTGTCGTTTTGGACAATAGCGTGATTGATGAATAACTGCCGTCATGGCATGGCATCAAACATCACAAGTTCCATGACGGTTATCCTGTCGAATTATAATATCAAATGTTATTTTAATCTTATTGTGTGTGTTGACTGTACGCTCGAAATTACCTTTTCGTTTCATAAGATAGTTCTTATCAGTGATTTTTATGGTATTTGCCATATGGCATATACACGATTGGCGTGTGTTGAATGGCGGGACCTAGGGGCCGAACCAAAATTTCTCGACGTTTCATAGTTTCTTGAACAATTGGACACCATTTTAAGAAATAGTTAAAACGAGGACCCAGTGAATTTTAACAGTAACAAAAGTCATTAAAATAAACACATACGTGATATATACAATACATATACAGGGTGAGTTTTAAGTTCCAGAAATTGTTCGAACAATTTCTGTGAATACTTGATAATAACAACTTATTTCCATAGTAACATAATATAACCCCAGGACCGACCTCAAAATGAAAGAAAATTTAATGAAATTTATTTAAACTTCGAAAGGCTGTTTCTCTCTTATTTTTGAGTTTTGATAAAAAAACTATTTGAAATATTTGCTCGTCTATTTGATTTTTACACGCTGTAAAAAAAAAGCATCAACTTAAAACTCAGCCTGTATAGTATTTTTTCACATACCTTCTATAAAATAACAAAATAATAGTATATTACACCATAAAGGCAGAAAGTTGAAATTCCTACACTGCACAGTTCAGGGCTTTCAACTAGACTTGCCAACTTTAAAATACAAATTTGCGGGAAATAATGATTTCAAATGCGGGACAAGGGTTTAAAAAGCGGGATCCAACTAATTTTATTTAGAATACAAAAAAACGTGAAATTTTCTTTACAAATCAGGATGAGAAGTAAAATAAAACACCTTGTTAGATTAATAATAGTCAATATTTACTAAAAAAACAGTTATAGTGTAATTTAGACTTTATTATGAAAACTATAAATTACTTTTTAAATGAGTATTTTTCTTGACACTTGACACTTTTAAGGATTTTTTTATTTTTAAGTACAAAATTGTATAAATCGTAAAAAACGCGTAAAAAGTGGGATATTTAGCGTCCCGCACACACCCTGAGCGGGACATCTCGTTAAGGCGTATAGCGGAACGGTTGGCAACCCTATATTTTCAACTGTCTGCCCGCGTGGTGTATACTATTTTTCTTTATACCCGGTCGAAAGTATGAACGTACTTTCACCATTTTATAAAAAGATTAATAACTTTCAAGTCAGCAATTTTGATGTTATACGCAATAACAGCTGTTAGCTAATACTGGCTGGCAGCAGTCTCACGCACCAGTGTGCACGAAAAAACTCTTTCGTCCCGCTGTTACTTTCTTTCGGCCCGCTATTATAGATGGCATGCGAGTAATTCCAGCAGAGCATCATGTTAAGCTTTCTGCCAAATCTAAGCCAAAAGTACGTACTTTTGACCGAGTATAAAGAAAACGTATTTCCTATTTTTAAAAGAATTCGATATTCTCGGCAAACTTGATTTTTACAAGAGAAAAAAACAATTTTGCATCAAAAGTAAAAAATATGTGACAAATGTATCCCGCATTACCCTATATCGGAAAACGCTATCTTAGCGTGCATTCCGCACACTAAAATCATACTTTATATTCTGCGCGTATTATATTCGTATTATCGTCAATTCATGTTTGGGAAAGCGTCACAGCAAAAGGTCAGCTGGATTTCATTTTGGACTAGACATGAACTTTTGCAGTCTCTGCATATTATGCATAATTAATATAACATGCAAACAGTAGCAATCAGGAATGTTTAACGAGGCTTATAGACTAAAAACTTTTTTATGTGAGTTGCATTTGTTTAATTTTAATATATATGTACCTTGGTACTGTTTTTTTCTGTGCTCCTAATCAATGGATAAGTAAAGAATGGTCATTTTTATATATAAGGTAAAGTTACAACTGCCCCAAACGTCCAGTTTCTTAACATCACTAAAATCAGAATACGTAAATTAAAATTACCACAATGAAAATAAAGTACTGTAACAAAACTGTTGTGTGTGGTGGTTTAAAACTGATTTATTTTCGACAAACGAAATAAATACAAAACAAATAACTAAGAAGCATTTCTCTAATAATAATGACAAAAAGAAACTAACAAAGGAAAATAAACGGATTCTATAGGAAATAATGATTCAACAATGACTATATTTACACAAAACACGATTATAAACACTCAGCGTAATTTATGTTCTCCTGTTTATGTCTGCTGTACGCCGCGTGACCGCTTCTGTTTGACGCATGACAAGTCAGTGACTCTGACTGAATGAATGTCGCGCCCCACACACGCTGTATTTATAGGCGCGTACGTCCCGTTCTCGATCATTCCAGAAACTTCTGTCAGTTTGTTCGAGAAGCCTATGTCATTTCCAGTGGTGTAACAATTGACGGCGCGCTACAGTACCTATATGAATTTATTTTTTAGGATATCCCTCCAGAGTTACTTTAATGTTTAAACCTTGCCCAAAACTCATATGGGCAAAGTTAATGAGATATGAAATTAGGCGTCGTTTAGGGCAGCGGTCGAAAATTCAAATCCGTTGGTGAGTTACGTGACACACGAATGGATTTGAATTGTCGACCGCTGCCCTTAACGATGCTTAATGAAAGAGAACAATCAGACTTGTGAAGTATTTGAGTAAAAGTACTTCAAAATACAAATACTTTTCTAGTATTTTTATTTTAAATACTTTTCAATACAAGTATTCGTATTTGTATTGAAATACAAATTTTTTGGTATTTTATTTGATTTTGCAAATACTTTTTCAAATAATTAACATATTTTTTTGTAGCTATGAATGATTAATGAATAATTCAAATCAACAGTACATATAAATTATTCAAACAATTCTTATTATTAAAATAATAATGCAATGTAATTTCCAAATAAGAAATTATCAGTTAAGTATTTGTATTTGTATTTAAATACTTAAAAGCAAGTATTTTTTACAAGTATATACTTGCCTAAGAATACTTTTTTAGATAGTTGAGCTTTCGCACTCGCATATATAATAAATAATTATTGCTCAAAAATCGTTTCGTAGACATGACTCAAAAGTATTTGTAATTGTATTTCAAATACTCCAAAGTATTTGTATTTCAAATACTCTAGGAACAAAAGTATTTGTATTTCAAATACTCTAGGAACAAAAGTATTTGTATTTGTATTTAAATACTCAATGAAGTCAGAGTATTTGTATATAAATACTTTTAAAAAGTATTTTTCACAAGTCTGAGGACAATAAGCACCGCTTAATTGGTGGGTCACGTGACACACCAATGGATTTGACTTGTCCTCCGCTGTCCTAAGCGATGCTAATTGCTCTGTCTCAATAACTTTCAAATATCCGTTTTGTACACAGCAGGTATATCAAATATTGGACACTCAGCAAGCCACTGAAATAAAACTAGTAAATCTATTGTAAGACAATTTTACTTAATTATAATAACGTCAGGCTACAAAGAGGTTCAATTTTGTAAGCTAACACCTCAGTATTTAGTTCATAGTTGGAAATTTTTTATTTTATTCGCATTTTTAACGTACTGAAAATTTTATGAACTCGTCATTTTCGAAGCGTGCCACCAAAAATCCTTTAGCATGCCACTTAATAACACGCGTGCCATAGGTTGCTGAGCCTGATTTAGGGCATTAATTTTTCTAGACGGATTTTTTTTAAATTTGGTATTAAAAAATATGTTCAAGATAATTTCAACTTTGCCTGCATATAACTTTACAATTTTTAAAAATATAAATATGGAACGAAAAATACGATTTATGACGTTCTTTGTTTTACAAAGACACAAATCAAATTTACAATTCGATTAAAACATTCAAGTCCATTGACAGCCTCCTTACAGTTAACATGCTATATAGGTCTTGCGCCCAGTGAAAAAAATGCGTCAGATTACGTAATTTTTTTAATGTCGTGTCTTGCAGAAATATTTCCGCTTTAATGATAAAACGTTCAAAACAATCATTTCTCGTGAACCGAAGATTATAATTTTATATACGGGAATTTTTAATGGTAAACGCACCTTTATTGTTAAAATTGAAAATTGACAAGCTTTACCTAATTACAAATCCGTAGATTTTATCAAATTATGTGCAACCACGTTTATCATTATTATGCGATGGCTAAATTAGCATACTGCGTATTAAATATTAATTATTATACAAGGTGTTTAAAACGATTTAGTTACATGTTTAAAATATTTTGCAAATTTACTAATTCGGTGCTTTGAGGGCATTTCGTAGAAAGAAAGAGTGAAAATAATGAGTAAAAACATGTTTTAGATTCTAAATAAAAATCTATAGTAAATACTTTTTACAGTTTACCCTAAATATTTTCATTATATTGTGTGCACCGTAGAGTAACTGATTAACTCATTCCGCCGCGAAAGTGGAAAGATTCTGGTTTAAATCCAGACGGTGACGTGTTGAATAATAAATTTTTCTAATATAGTGTTACAACAATGAATGTTTCTTAACAATTATAGCAGACTTAAGCTATTATACTAAATGAATTGAGCTGGTACGTAGCTACAAGCGTATGTTAAAAATCTATTAATAACTAATATTAATGGTGTTGATAATTTACCGATATTAAATTGTCGTTTTCCGCTCTAATCAGTGGTAACGAAACAGAAATATTCTGTGACTTAGGACCGTAATAGAAATGGAAAGTTCATCTTTGATTCATTCAAGACCCCTCGCTACTGTGAGAGTTAATGTCTAGCTACAGCTAAAAATAATTGGCTCTCGCATGTAGTGAATTTAAATGTTGTTATCGCTATATTATGAAGGATTAAAATGTTGAATTGTGTGCACCGTAGAGTAACTGATTAATTCATTCCGCCGCGAAAGTGGAAAGATTCTGGTTTAAATCCAGACGGTGACGTGTTGGATTAATAAATTTTTCTAATATAGTGTTACAACAATGAATGTTTCTTAACAATTATAGCAGACTTAAGCTATTATACTAAATATTTTCATTATATTAATTACGTAGGTACGCCAAAGCCGCCCTTTTTGACTGCCTCAACGTCTCCTGTTTGCCTCTGCATCTTCCATGCGGGAAAAGCTCCAGCCCCCACTGGGGAGCGATACCGCTCCCGTTGGGATTCTAAGTCCTAGACGTATGTGCGGAATGTTTTGTTACATCTTGTATGAAAAAATAGCCGACTTACTGAATACGGTAACTACACGTATATCCGACATCAAAGTTAATATCCTAGCAAACGAACCAGTTAACACTGTAAACCAAGTTTGCACTATAAAAGCATATTAGAGAATATAATAAACTAATAGTAATTGCAAACATTATAAACTTTGTTCTAGCAAATGCTTTAACTTAATAAACAAACGGATTATATATAAAATTAGAGTTTAAAAAAACTCAAACAACACGCTTTTATGAACTAAAAAATGAAAAATAATTTAGCAACAAAATTAACTTTATTAATTAATTAATACATTTTTTTCAATTTCAAATAAACCGCTTATGCTAATTTCAATTTGATAATAGATGTCAGTTTGACTTATTATTTATGTCATTTGTAATCTTGCTTAACCTTGGTCAATTTCTATATTGTTTTAATCAACATGGCGTGTACACGTTCTATTTAATTTTTAATTTTATTTCATGAAAATTAAAGTTACTTTGACAATTAAAGATATGTCTTTCAAGAGAAAAATGGGTTATTACTTCATAACTCAAAGTTCATATTTCTTGACAGAATCATACTATAATGATACTTCTCCTTTTTATACGTAAGTTTATATATAAAAAAAATAATATGTGATTATGGTAATTAACATATTGCTGTATAATAATATTTTTTTCTAGATGTAATGTTCCTAATGTAAAATTATGACCTGAAGATGGCTTTTGGCCGAAACATGTTGTCATTTATACGTTAATTCTTTACAATAATTTCTTTTGGTAATAAAGTACTAAAATATTATTGATCGTATCTTGTGTGGATATTTACCTTATACTTGAAATAACACAAGAAGTGGAGTCATACCCAATATAAAAATTAACTTTACTGTAACAAGTATGGGATGCTATCTACTTAAATTTTCATAATAGCTCTACGTTTACAATTAGCTAGTAAATGAAAATTTTATTACCGATATTAAGCACACCACGCTTTTTACAGTAAAGTTAATTTTGTTGTCAAATTATTTTGCATTTTTTAGTTCATAAAAGCGTGTTGTTTTAGTTTTTATTTTAAGCTCTAATTTTAGTTATAATATAATATTGTATTTGACTATGGGGTAGGCAACGCAACGTACGTCACTGTACAATGTGTTAGCTTGCTTGCTGTAATTTTTCAAGTTTTTTATCCTGAAGGTCCTGGTCGGGATAAAGGGACAAACTCATTAAATTATTGTATAAATATTATTGTATAAATACTCATTAAGCTTGCACTCGCAAACATCACAAATCTATGATAAATACTCAGTAGGTTTTTGCCACCTACCTTAATTTCTGGAAATGCTGGCACAATATCACAACACAATTTACACAGATTAATTGCAATTATTATTGAAATATAACACATTCTGAATAGAATAATATGCAAAGACAAGCACAACTGTACACTTCCAAATCTCATCAGTAACTGTTAAGCGTCTCTGAACTGCCCCTTCGTCTTTCTGCCCTTTTCAAGTACATCGTTACATATTTAACTAATATTTTATTATTTCTGAGAACCTTATCCATATACGACCCCACGCATTCAGGACAGACCACCCCTGTGTAATGTCTGTCAACGTGTTCTTTATTATCTATCGTTTGCTAATTTTACATCTTAAGTGCTGGGAACAACTATATTTAGAGAAAATAATATTATCTTACATTTTATAGCTTTTTTCGCAGATATTTCCCAATTTTTTGCTAGCTCAACGCGACCTCCACACTACCGATTTCGTCTCAAAATCTGACAAAAAAAAGCTGTAATCGTTTCGCTGCTGGAGCATTACAGTTGACTGTACACGCAGGTGTCACGATGCAACGAGATGTATTTATCGAGCTGGAGGCAACCAAGCTCGGTCTGTTGCTGAGAGCTATTGTTAAATCAAGCGTTCTTCTGCTGTGATTGTTGTTAGTCACGATACACTGATCCCGATCGATCGATAGCAACCATCGTTTCTCGTGCAGTGCTGATAACAACCACCTGTCTCACTAACTCTATACATAATATGTCACTCACGTTATAGTCGTCCATCTTTTCACATTTTGCTCATTTCCTACCGGATATGTAATTCAGAAACGCCATAAACGGAATAATTGGAATACAAATATTAAGTAACACCCTACCTAAGGAAATTAATTAAATAAAAAAGATTTTTTTAAGTTTTTGAGAGTAAAATTTAAGCAGGCAACGGAAGTTGCGCGAGCACAGCTAATGAAAATTCGACGTATGAAGCTGGCCGCGCTAACGAAATTTCGACGGTATGAAGTAGACAGCACTAACGAAAATTCGACTGTATGAAGTTAGCGAGTTAACGAAAAGTCGACAATATAAAGTTGGTCTCGCTAGCGAAAATTCGACACTCTGAAGTTGGCCGCGCTAACGAAAATTCGACAGTATAAAGTTGACAGCGGTATCGAAAATTCGACTGTATGAAGTTAGCGAGTTAACGAAAAGTTGACAATAAAATGTTGGTCTCGCTAGCGAAAATTCGACACTCTGAAGTTGGTCGCGCTAACGAAAATTCGACAGTATGAAGTTAGCCGCGCTAATGAAAATTCGACGTTATAATGTTGGCCATAATAGAGCCAGACTGAAATGACAAATGGACGAAAGCAATGCACTTTCGGTTATCTGGAAACTATATAACATACTAGACGAATATAAGCTTTGATTACAACAAATAGTTGTTTTAAGTGTCACTCTGTAGAATTTAATAATATCTTACTTTGGATTACTCAATAGATTGATTATAAAAATAAAGTTTTGAAAGTGCTTTCAAATATTTGAGGTTATTATTATTAAGTATTATTCTTAAACTTTTTGAAGATTTTATTTCAATAAATTATATTTGCATGTATATTAAAGTTTAGTTTTTAATCACGCCAAAGAAGTATAACTTCAAACGCGCGTAGATAAGTACACGCACCCACTTTTTTAATATCTGTTTTGATAAGAAATAAATATTCAGAATAATTAACAAATAAAATTTGCATAAATGTTTCGACAAAATATGAAAAAGTAAGTTTAAATAGAACTGAGTGCTGCCTAGCTACGAGAAAGAAAAAAATTCTGTTGATGTATATTAAAAAATAATTTCTTGTTTCTGTTAAAACTTTCTTACTCATAACAAGATTATTTTTTATGTCCGTGGAAACAGGATATTAAAAATGAAATAGATATTCGAATTTATGTTCCAAATGGTACAATTTTGTTACAATTTAAATAAACAAGCAAAAGTGGATAAAGCTCTCTTTTTGTCTGTAATCCTAATATAATTATTATTTCCTTCAAAAAATACTGTATACCTACCTAGTTTGTTTTTAAAAGATATTTAAATCCATTGGGTGCCAACTGTTCACTATTATACATCGAAGATTGCATATTTTTTTATTCTTTTCTTGAAATTCTCATTGACAAAGAAATATCCGGTTTATTTCAATTTCTATCTTTTTCATTAGGTACTTTGTGGGTTTTCTATATTTACCTATCTTATGTTAGACGAAAGAACAGAAAATTGTGCACTGCAAAACAATATGTGAAGAATACGGGGGACAAAAAATCAAGATAACATTAAATCGTTAAAAATTCTGGATCCTCAAGAACAGCTCCGATTTTGATGATTTTTCATTTTAATTGTTTGTATTATTACATTATTAGATATGATTTGCACTGATTTTTCACTCGGCACTTGGTAGAACATAATCTATATATATAAAAGAAAGTTGTGTTAGTTACACTATTTATAACTCAAGAACGGCTGAACCGATTTAGCTGAAAATTGGTGGGGAGGTAGCTTAGAACTAGGAGATGGACATAGGATATTATAAATTCGAGCGAACGAACGGAGTGAGTGAGTAAGTAATGAAACAAATAATTATAAATTCGAGCGAACGAACGGAGTGAGTGAGTAATGAAACAACTAATTATAAATTCGAGCGAACGAACTAAGTGAGTGAGTGAGTAATGAAACAAATAATTATAAATTCGAGCGAACGAACGGAGTGAGTGAGTGAGTAATGAAACAAATAATTATAAATTCGAGCGAACAAACGGAGTAAGTGAGTGAGTAATGAAACAAATAATTATAAATTCGAGCGAACGAACAGACTGAGTGAGCGAGTAATGAAACAAATAATTATAAACTCGAGCGAACGAACGGAGTGAGTTAGTAATGAAAGAATCCTAACTATTAATATTGCGGGCGGAGCCGCGGGCAGCGGCTAGTTAATAATAAAAGATAAATAAAAACACTTGAAAATTCTATAAAAATCATCAAAATCGGAGCTATGTATAAGGATTAAAATAAAAGGATTATAAAGTAAAAGCCTTCATTTATTCAACTATATAATTTCCTAGCCGCTACCCGCGGTTCTGCACGCATTTGAAACGAAACACTTCAGCGACAACAGTAGTGGAGCTTTTGACTTCATCTAGCGGCATCTAGTGGCGAGTTATCACAAAGTGGATAAAAAGTTAAAAACCTTCTCCATGAAAAAATACATGATGTGCCACCTTTCATGGTGATTGGTCAAACGGTGTCGAAGTTTATGAATCTCAAACAGACGAACATTCGTTTTTATATAATATTAACTTTTCGTGAATTCTGCGAACTGAACGAATATTTTTTGCTAAATTCGCGCGAACGAGGTCTAAAGTTCTAAAATAAAAGTAGCCTAAGTTAGTACTCTTTATATCATTAGACGGACTGTCTGTATGTTTGTTCCGGTTATTCTTCGAAACGGCTGGACCGATTTTGACGGAACTTTCACTGGCAGATAGCTGAGTAGCTTAGACTATTTTTGTTAGACAGGCAAAAATTAAAAAAAATGTTTTTTTTATGTAAGTACTGTATAATATGTACTTTCATATGCATTTAATTAAAAGCTTTTTTTTGACATTACAAACACTTTAATTTTATTTATTTGTATAGATTAAGAAACATTACATGGTATAGCAACGTAGTGGCAAACCATTTATTCAATTGTTTCAATAATTTCCAGTTTGCTGATATCGTTAAGCCGATTTTCGATCAAAGCTAATTGGAGACCGAATATACAGAACGATCGTTCTTGTTTGTATTGAGACTTCGTTACAATGAACTTCAATAATCGCTTTACTCGGTGCTTTAAAATCGACCTAACCTTACAATTTACTAAAACAAAAGCCAACAAATCAACTAAAGCATGTCTATCGAACCTCCATCATATTGATGGAGGTTAATATTTGAGATTCTGTATCCTATAAAGGTTATGAATAGAGTCCGTAATTAGTTTTGTTCCAATAGAATTAATCGTTGAGGAAAAGTTTGGCTGGAAAACAATTTAAAAAAGAAGCCTTACTCTCAAATACATGATCATATTACTTTGAGTTTCTACGGTTTCTTTAAAATAATTATATTTAAAAGTACCATTAAAATAGTTTATTTTTTTATTAAAATAATAGTATATTACACCACAAGGGCAGAAATTCCTGCACTGCGACATGTCACGCAGATCAGTGTTTTCAACTTTCTGCCCGTGTGGTGTATATTATTTTTCTTCATACCTGTTTAAAAATATGTACTTTCATCATTATATAAAAAGACTAATAACTTTCAAGTGAGCAATTTTGAGGTTATACTGGCTAGTGGCTGACGGCAGTCTCACGTATCAGTGTGCACTTTCTTTCGTCCCGCTGTTATAGATGTCGTGCGAGTGATTCCAGCAGAACATAAATGTTAGGCTTTCTGTCTTAAAATCGAAGTCGAAAGTACGTACTTTCAACCGGCTATAAAGAAAACTATTTTTATTGTAATTTTAAATATAATTATTTTAAAGAAATTGTAGAAACTCAAAGTAATATAATCGTGCATTTAGAATTAGTACAATAATCAACAAAATCTAACAAATTGAAACTGGAAACATTTGATAATTTTTACATTAAATTTCTTATATATAATATCAGTCCGATTTGAAATTTTATTCTCGACACAACAAAATAATATTAAATTAAAATAGTTTAATGTTAATTTTAATAAAAACTATAATTTACAGAAACTTTAATGATTATGTTCATGTATAGTATCAGTACAATTTACCAACCATTACTTGCCTAAGGTAAGAATTTTAGAATATGTCAAATTTCAATAATTTTATAAAATTAGAAATTTTAATACAAGTAGATTAGACAGGAAGTGAGGCATAAGATAAAAATTTAGTATTTGCTCTCTTTAATGATCAACGTTTCGGCAACAATTTGTATCTTCTTCAGGATCTACAAAAATGTACAGTAATTTAGAATTAAATATTAAAATAAATCAAATATGTTAAGAGAGTTATGAGCTAGTTATTTAAACTATGTTGTTAAAACAATAATATTATAATTTTTTTTTCCTTTTATATAAAAAGAAAATAAATCTATAATATTATTGTTTTAACAACATGGTTTAAATAACTAGCTCGTAACTCTCTTAACATATTTGATTTATTTTAATATCTAATTCTAAATTACTGTACATTTTTGTAGATCCTGAAGAAAATACAAATTGTTGCCGAAACGTTGATCATTAAAGAGAGCAAATAGTAAATTGTTATCTTATGCCTCACTTCCTGTCTAATCTACTTGCATTATAAAAGAGGTGACACTAAAATAGAAATTTTAATGGAAATTGTTAATAATATAATATATTCTATATATTCATAGGCCCTGAAGATGAAATAAAATATGTATTTCAAAACGTTGGCCACAAGCGAAATATAGGTAAAACTTTTCTCTTTTGATTATTCCTCATTCAAACATCCTTCAACGATTACATTATTGGAACAAAACAAGTAATAAAAACCCGGGTCGCAGTGCCAAAACCCTGCCGACAATATAGTGTATTTGCTTGTATAGGGCCGTGTGGTTTTATACTTTTATTATGTGAAATTAAGTTTGTTTTTGGGCAAAATAAAAATTTTAACCCCTTAGTACACCCCTTAAAATAACATTTTTTTCTTAATTGTAATATTATTATCAATTTAACGTCTACACCGAATTAAATACCCCTTCAATAAATAAGTTACTATCTGCAAACTAGTGTTTTCATAAAATTTGTAAATCCGGTCCTGTCGGGCCGATTTTATTAAAATTGTGGGGACACTTTTTACTCACTACCAGAGGGTTAAATTTCAATTTTGAAACGATTCGGAGAATTTTTTCGGTATTTTGGGGCCCAAAAACAGTTTTCAACCCCTAAAAACTACCCTTAAAATAGCCCGATTAGGTCCATTTTAAATAGGCTTCTTGCGGTGATGGGTTTCAACACGTGGCCCAAATTTCGTTGAAATCAATTAACTCTTTCGAAAGTTATCGCGCGTACACATATATATATATATATATATATATATATATATATATATATATATATATATATATATATATATATATATATATATATATATATATATATATATATACATATATATATAAACATTTTTAAAAATGGTGCCAAAGTGTTTAGGAGGTTATGAAACGTCGAGAAATTTTGGTCCGACCCCTAGGTCCCGCCATCCGACCGACGCCAATAGTGTATGTTGCCATATGGCAAATACACTAATAATAGAAATTAGGGTCATAATGAAAGTTATGTTAATGCAAGATCGTGTATGTCTATATTATAATTTGACGATCGTTTAAACATAGTTGAGGCTAGTCATATACAGTGTTTATTTTTATTAAATTATTAAATCCATAATGTTTAATATTTTGTTTGAACGTTGTTAATTGTTTATAAAGATTTTTCAGAGCTTGATAAAGTCTTAAACGAAACGTTGCCAATCAATGAGTGTTTAAATTGATTTGACCACATTATTCCAATTACCCGTGATCCAGATTTCTATTAATTATATATCTGGAATTGAACTTTAAAGGCAAATAATTAGTACAATATTATTAGTCAATATTTATGAAGTTGGAATGGTCTTGTCGCTCAATTGGCTGTAATTTTTAAATATTGTAACTCACAATATCTAACCTATAAAGAAAAAACATAGAAAAAAGTATTGGCAATATATAAGAAGACAATTTCTTAACCGTGACGACATGTTAGGAAATAGGATTGGAAACAGTTGACTGTATATGCTGGCACACAAAGATCGTGTCTTACAACCAAAAGTTTGCTGGTGTGCTGAGCCTTCGTGGTCGGTCCTGTTTATTCGGTATTCTCTTCTTCCTGTTAAACAATGATCGTTTACATCGAATAAACAGCCATCACAAGCAAAAAGATCTACTCAGTCTAATAAATCGTTCAAGAAAAAATTATTTTCAATGACAAAATTTGAATAAAATATTTACCAAATAATTAATAGCCTTAAAAGACTTCGCACCAATGTGCCAATACGGACGAGCACTAACATAAAACACATTACAGCAAGACCTCGTTTAACGCTGGTTCAGTATTACGCGGTTTCTAAAAATAAAAAGTTTAGCCACTATATAACGTAAATTATGGATCAGTTTATACAAAATGATTCAAATGTTTATAGAAGTTCAAAGGCGAGACGAAGTGTCATTGATGCAATATCATGCTATAGACAATAACTTGCTGAACGAAACAGAAAAAGGCAAACGATATTAGATGACTTCTTCACAAAAAACAAAATATGTCAAAGGAGGAACCTTTCTCATCACAAAGCAGTGTATTATTTGAAAATTTAATATCTCAAGTGTAAAATATGTGCAAAATCAGTAGTAATATCTTTAGAACGTGCAAGCAGTAAAGAATATAACTTATCTTTATTACAATATATTTTCATTCCAACGCTTTTAGATAAAGTAGTAAAATAGTAATAATATTTAGATCATTAATCTTAGAGAAACCAGAATTACATGTAGAAATCGTTTTATGACACACAAAACCTACTGTCTCTACGAATAGTTGACAATCGGTATATATTATTTCTCAAAGGTCTTTTTTCTTGTCGGAAGGAAATATCTCCCTTAATACTGTATCACAATTAATGTTGACACGCCATTTTGGAGATTATTTTTCTCCCTAATGACGAAAAATCAGCTAATTAATGTTTTCATTAAACATTACACTTTAAAATTTAGTGATCTGGTAGCAATCTGTTTACATTAACAGTTATCGGTAATACGTCAATCTGTTTATTTTAACAGTTGTCAGAAATATGACGTGTAGTCGCGCTGAATTCTCTGAATAGAATAGACATCTGTTTAT
This sequence comes from Venustoraphidia nigricollis, assembly GCA_034508555.1. Lineage (NCBI taxonomy): Eukaryota > Metazoa > Arthropoda > Insecta > Raphidioptera > Raphidiidae > Venustoraphidia > Venustoraphidia nigricollis. The sequence continues at coordinate 8,173,093 of JAVRKA010000004.1, read as the reverse complement.
TTTAACACTTATCGGTAATATTAAGTGACGTAGTGACGCTGAAGTCTCTGAATAGAATAGAATAAAATTTATTTCCACCCTATTATATTACGTACCTGACCACTAAAATAAACAGATTGCCACTAGATGGCAACATTTGTTTTTTTCTGTAATGACATTGTTAAGGTTTTTAACTGTAAGTTTTTAATGAAAACATTAATTTTAAGATATTAACTCAGTTTTCGTCATTAGAGAAAAAAATAATCTCTGAAATGGCGTATCAAATATTAATTTTGATACAGTATTAAGGTAGATACTTCAAACCGACAAAAAACACGTCTGAGAAATTATATATACCGATAGATTTGTGCTCAGACAGAAAAATGTCTCTTTAAAATCGATAGATTTAGCGTGAAAACTGCTAAATTGACGTTACGTACTTTTGATGGTCAGTGCAAACTAAGCTGTATTTTTAGCGTTGACCCGGACAAACGTGGACGAACTAAGTTCGTTCTCTTTTTATCGTATTATCTGGTGATACAGATCGCTGGTGATTGTACGTCGTCGTCAATATTGAACAAATGTTTGTTTCTCGATCTAGATGTCAGGAAAGAAATGTATAAAAATAATTCCGTTTATTATAACGTAATGAAATTGCTGTTTGTGTTCCTGACAAGCAGACAAGCAATCAATGACGCAAAGTAACTATAAATTCCGGGTTCCTGGCACATTTTTAAAATGGCATAAACTGACGTTTTGCTATATTAAACTGTCATCTAGTTAACTGTAGTTGAATTCAGAATTTAAAAAAAATCCAGATATTATGAAAGCATTGCCGCAAACAATGGTGTTTATTTCATTTCAGTAGGTTGAGTAAATACAGTAAGACCTCGCTTAACGCTGTTTCAGTGAGCACCATAGATCTAGTAATTCCTATGTCCATGATGAGCATCCATTTACCTTCATGTACCCCAAAACTGCCGATAATACCATGAAAATAGCTAGATACCAGTTAAGTTCTGTGGAGTAATGGATAAAGCGTATGCTTAATACGGTCAAGGTCACAGGTTCGATCTCGGCCGACACCATTGTTATTTTTGTTTTTACATCTGTTCCATGTTATTTCACTTGACATTTGTTCATATATTTATATATGTTTATATATTTATATAAAGCTATACCGAGCTGGGTAGAGTAGTGGTACAGCACTAGACTCGCATTCGGGAGGTCCGGGTTCGATTCCCGGCGGGGGCAGATGTGGCTGGGACTTTTTCCTACTGCCTTTCGCCGAGAAACGGTAATTCCTGTACCGGCCACCTTGATTGAGGTTTTTCATGGTTTCCCTCAATTAATTCCAGATAAATATCGAGGTGATTCCTTATTTGAGACCATGGCCGATTACCTATCAAACTCCTAGTTCAAAAATTGCCTACCTTATCCTAATTTCCTGTAATTCCTTCATTCGCCCATTGCTATTATATAAGTTGAAGTTTAAGAAATGTAGAAAAAAAACGGGAAGTGGTAAAATGAAAAATAGTAATGGTGCGAATGGCGTCTGTTATGATATAAAAGTCGAGAAACGGACGTTAAACGCATTATTATTATTATTATTATAAAGCTATGTGGAGTAGTGCACTAGACTCGCATTAGGGAGGTGCCGGGTTCGAATCCCGGCGAAGACAGATGAGGCTGGGACTTTTTCCTACTGTCTCTTGTCGAGAAACGGTAATTCCTGTACCGGTCAACTTGTTGAGGTTTTCCATGGTTTCCCTCAATTATTTCCAGATAAATATTGGGATCATTCCTTATTTGAGGCCATGGCCGATTACCTATCAAACTCCTAGTTCAAATATTAGCTACATTATCCGAATTCCCTATAATTCCTTCCTTCGCCTATTGCTATTATTTAAGTTGAAGTTTTAAAAACGTAAGCAATAATGGGAAGTGATAAATGAAAAAATAGTAATGATGCAAATGGCGTCTGCTATGACATAAAGTCGAGGAATAGACATTAAACACATTATTATTATTATATTAATATAAATATATTTTTTTGAACTTTGCGCTGTGTATTAAGTCATTAAATTGCACCACAGGCAATGAAGTATTTTTCGAGTGTTTAATGCATGCATGCACGTCTTGTCTCGTGATACTAATATATTTTATCAGAGAAAAATAATTATAAGCCCGGAATAATTAACACTTGATCAATAAAGTTGATAAAAAATACGTACGTACGTACATTTCTATGTACATAAATTACTCGCCCGGTGTACAAACTGTAAATCATATAAATCATACATCTGCGGCAGAAAAAGTTGAGAATTTTTTTTATGGAGAAAAATTAAAATACACTTTCCAGCAGCATTTAAAACTGTCGCTCGTCACGACAGAAATATATAAAAGATGTAAAGAAAATCCACACCAAAAAAACTTGGGTCGCAGTGCCAAACCTTGCTGACAATAGTATATTTACTAATACATGCTTGCGGCTTTCATATGTGCGTAGCTGCAAATTAGTGTTTTCTTAAAATTTGTAAGTCTGGTCCTGTCGAGTCGATTTTATTAAAATTTTGGCAGCATATTTCAATCTTTATTAAAGGGTATAATTTCAATTTTGCGGTATTTTTAAATCCTAAAATATTTTTCCCAAAATCCACTAATTGACTCCAAAACCTAATCAGATCTAGGCCTCAATAGACACTTTTGAATGCCGCAAACCCGATCCCAATCATTTGATTCGCTCTAAAGATTATTTTCCACCCTATTATATTACGTAACTACCGTTGCGAAGTATTGACACAGGATCGTCAGTAATATCATAATATTATATATATATATATATATATATATATATATATATATATATATATATATATATATATATATATATATATATACATATATATACGTTAAGGTTAAGTTGTTTGCCTCCCTTTTTCGAAAAAACCACACAATTGCTCCACATAAATTTTATATAATTTTATAGATAATTGCTTGCTCTACCGACATCAACAACTAAAAAATTTATTATTAGTGTATTTGCCATATGGCAACATACACTATTGGCGTCGGTCGGATGGCGGGAACTAGGGGTCGGACCAAAATTTCTGGACGTTTCATAACCTCCTAAACACTTTGGCACCATTTTTAAAAATGTTTATATATATATTTATATATATATATATATATACGTATATATATACGTATATATATACGTATATATATACGTATATATATATGTAAGCGGGCAATAACTTTCGAAAGAGTTAATTGATTTCAACTAAATTTGGCCCACGCGTTGATATCCATCACCGCAAGAAGCCTGTTTAAAATGGGCCTAATCGGGTCATTTTAAGGGTAGTTTTTAGGGGTTGAAAATTGTTTTTGGGCCCCAAAACACCGAAAAAATTCTCCGAATCGTTTCAAAATTGAAATTTAACCTTCTGGTAGTAATTAAAATGTGTCTCTAGATTTTTAATAAAATCGGCCCGACAGGACCGGATTTACAAATTTTATGAAAACACTATTTTGCAGATAGGGAATTTTTTACTGAAAGGTGTATATAATTTGGTATATATGTTCGATTGATAATAATATTGCAATTAAGAAAAAAAATGTTATTTTAAGGGGTGTATTAAGGAGTAAAATTTTTTATTTTGCCCAAAAACCAACTTAAGTTCGCATAATAAAGCCATACCTACTGTCTGTATAGCAAATACACTATATTGTCGGCAGGGTTTTGGCACTGCGACCCGGGTTTTTGCTTTTGTCAGATGGCAGCATGCTGTATTGTGTCTATATATACATATATATATATATATATATATATATATATATATATATATATATATATATATATATATATATATATATATATATATATATATATATATATATATGTATATATAGACACAATACAGCATGCTGCCATCTGACGGTTCTAACTTTGAAACAACGTCAACATAATTGACGGTCGGTAAATTTTTTTTGTTTAATTTTTAATCAAAATTCACGTATAAATACCTTTCGTATGGCGGCGCTTCAGGTCAACGTTTTCGATACTTGCGCCTGTATATGACAGTTTTAGAAAAATATATTCTTGAACCGTCACTGAGCTTCGTAATGTAATACAACAAAAAGAAGAAACTTATAAAGAGCGTGAGAAATTAGAAACGAATTTTAGTGCGAATTATTCGCACAGGTACCGCTAGTCTTAAATATTAGACGTAACTTTTCCTGACTTTCATAAAGAACCTAATATAGGTGCCCTGGTGTTATGCGTAAAAACGGTAATTATTCAGGTGGCAAGGGTTTTAAGTTGAAGTGTACACACGCATACAATATAGTGTAGAAAGTGTATTGTAGTACTGGTACTGACACATAGATAGGGCACAGACACAAATTGTGTGAACAGTAAGCCCCACTAAACAAATGAAAAGTTCAGGACTCGGCTATCAAAATGCTCCTGGGAAAAAACAAACTCGCATGTAATAAAAGTTTGAAATAAATATATCATGCAGTAATATATGACAGCTCGATACAATCAACTTTTAACGTTGTACTAGCGGACCCGTGCGAATACTTCGCACTGTTAGTGGTCAGTTAGGTAATATAATAAGGTGGGTGTAGTACATGGTGTCTCATGTTCGTTGCATGCTGCGTGCGCAACTTCCGTAACAAAGAAAATTGTACCCTCAATGCGCCAAAAAAGTATAACTTTAAAAAAAAATTAATGATAAAATCTAGTCAAGTGCAAGCAGACTGTTAGATATTTGATAAATAGTTACATAGTATTATTTTTATAAATCAAAATCATTTTATTAGTTATCAGTTGGATGTACAATTTAGTAATTAATTTTACAAAACGATATTTCAACATAAATACATATTCTAATCGATTATGCAAGTTGGATAATAATTATATAATTAACTAAAAGCTAAAAGATATCCAGCTTGCATTTGCAATACATTACAGATACGCTGACATATGATTTTTTTCTTTGAATAGTAATAACCCCACAAAGTGAACAAGGTTTTGCATTTTGGAATTAATTAATTGCGTGGTTCATTAGCAATATCATAATCAAAAGAGATAAAACGCAATTAAATTATATATTTCAGATACAGGCATGACTAAAATAATGCATTACAATTGAACAAAGGATCAGAATCGTTTGAGATAACAAAATGCAATAATTTGTTTTGAGCTTTCAATGCGTTTTATTGTACAATAGCGACCCGGTCCGGCTTTGCACGGGTAGCACTAATTATCTATAGCCATAAAAGTTGAGATTATCATAAAATTCTCAACGTGTATTGCGCATTTGCAGATTTTTGTGTCCAACTCTCTAAGCTGTAGACTTGGACACACTGAAAAATCTGCACATTTAACTCTGGATAGCCACAAGATCCGTTTCGAAGATACCAAGGTAGACAAACCATTGATCTACTATCCGCACAATACAGGGAAGCCATAGAGATACAAAAGCACACGCAAAATTTCAACCGAAAAGAAGAAGACCTGTATCTAAGTAAAACCTGGACATCAGCACTGAGGCACACTAAACTAATGAGCCCGACGACCAATCGGAGAAAATCGAACTATGATCGAGTAGAGAACACTAACCCACGTGGCATAAAAGAAGAAGGAGCAGCAGTCGTCGACATACTTGAGCATCCTAGAAGGACACTTCGCCCGCTGCCACATCGCCTTTGATAATGTCTACCGCAGTTGTAGACGAAACGTCAGGTAGAAATACCAATAGATCACGGCGTACAAGCCTGGAAACGAAGAAGTTTTATATTGTAAATGTTCAAAAATCGAAGAAAAATCAAAAAACATGAAAAAAATTATGTAAATCCGATCGCTACCAAACTTCACAGGATCACCCGGTGGGCTAATCTGAAGATTGCCTGAAAATTTTATCAAAATCGGTCCAGTCGTTTTGGAGTCCATAGACAACATACATACACACATCGATTTTTATATAACCTATAAATACAAACATATGTAATATTGAAATATAAAACAAATTGTCTTTACTAGTTGAGTCAATTTCTAGTTGATTCCCTTAAAATACAGGGAGGAGCCTTTAGTCGATGTAGAACACGCACACCACAATACAGCGGTAGCCCAGCAGAGAGTTTAGATACCAAGGTTGGAGCTACAATGAAAGCTGCGGAGTACTGAATTGCAGAGAATAGACAAAAACGCATTGTGTCTATTCTCTAACAATCGGTATAACAAGGCTGAAAGGAATTATAGAAAATATTCGTTAGGTGTACCAAGTTATTCGTTATAATAAAGTTTGTTATATAGAAGATAGGTTGGTCTAAGATTCGTTTTAACAAGCTAAGAATAAGAACACCCAATTTCTTCTCAAAACATCTTTAAACTTTAAAATTGTGGTCAATGTACTTGCGGGAATGTCGAACTCTTTAGCGGTGTCTAATTTTTTCTTTGTAGAATTCTCGTGTACATACTTAATGATTTTTCGTTTATCTGCGACGTTAAAGAGAACCTTTTTCGTTTCTCAGCCGCTGCAACTTTAAATTTACTAACAACAGTGACCAACAGCTGTGTTTATTACTTTACATCAAACAACAATGATTGTCTTACGATAAATTTAACGTGTCTGAACCTGTCGAGACATGAATTGTTGTTATTGTGGAATTGAGTGTGATTGATTGGTAGGATACGTTATGTAAAGGTTATAAGTTGACAAAAATCGTTAAATAGAGGTAAATTATATACTTTCTATTTATATTCTGCACTTATTGAAAATTCACTATAAAGAGGTTTTTGACAAAAAGTATTCGTAATGTAGAGGTATATTTTGCATTAACTCTTACGGCCAGCTCTAGGGGATTTCAAAAAATTTGCTAAATCGAGGAAATCGTTATATTGAGGTTCATTATATTAAGTTTACACTGTAAAACTACACTGCTTGTATTAACAAATACACTATATTGTTGGCAGGGTTTTGGCACTGCGACCCGAGTTTTTAGTGTATTTGCCATAAGGCAACATACACTATTAGCGTCGGTCGGATGGCGGGACCTAGGGGTCGGACCAAAATTTCTCGACGTTTCATAACCTCCTAAACACTTTGGCACCATTTTTAAAAATGTTTATATATATATATATATGTATATATATATATATATATATATATATATATATATATATATATATATATATATATATATATATATATATATATATATATATATATGTGTGTACGGGCAATAACTTTCGAAAGAGTTAATTGATTTTAACGAAATTTGGCCCACGTATTGAAATCCATCCCTCCCAGAAGCCTATTTAAAATGGGCGTAATCGGGCCATTTTAGGGTAGTTTTTAGGGGTTGAAAAATGTTTTTGGGCCCCAAAATACCGAAAAAATTCTCAGAATCGTTTCAAAATTGACATTTAACCCGTTAGTAGCAATTAAAAAGTGTCCTTAAAATTTTAATAAAATCGGCCCAACAGGACCGGACTTGCACATTTTTTGAAAACGCTAATTTGTAGATAGTGACTTATTTATTGAAGGGTCTATTTAATTCGGTGTAGACGTTAGATTGATAATAATATTGCAATTAAGAAAAAAAATGTTATTTTAAGGGGTGTATTAAGGAGTCAAATTTTTAATTTTGCCCAAAAACCAACTTAAGTTCGCATAATAAAGCCATACTGCCTGTATAAGCAAATACACTATATTGTCGGCAGGGTTTTGGCACTACGACCCGAGTTTTTTTTTATTGTATGCCATCTCTGTCAATTCAATATTCTCGATATAAAGTTGAGTGGCAGTAGAGGCAACTAAGGGGCCAGAGTCCACTGCCCTGACATACGTAGGGTGGGCATATCCAAAGGCATATCCACCACGCCATGGCCATTGTAGTGCCTTGTAATATCACGAAACACTCGTAGCGTGCAATAGCGAGCGAGCTAGTGATGATTTTACTCATAGTATTTCCTCAAACCTGAGTTTTTGTGAGTTCATTAAGGGCACTATCCTGAACATAAAAACCGGTCAGGCAGCTGAGACCTGGAACAATGCGTGGGTGGACGCGATCAAAGATGTCAAACTGGACGTGTCATTAAATATATTTCCTCATAATAACAAGTAATTAAAAAACACTTAAAAATTCTACAAAAATATTTTTGTAGAATTTTCAAGTGTTTTTTAATTACTTGTTATTATTAATCATGTTCTACCACGTGCCGAGTGAAAAATCAGTGCAAATTATATTTCCTCATGTTTGAAATTTTCTGAACGTTAACTTCAGGCGCTCTCGAGCACAAAAACTCAAGTCTTGCATTTCATACCCGGGACAGCCACTGTTTGATAAAGAGTTGAATATGTCGAAAACCATAATTTTTATTTTAAACAATTCACTTTTTTGATATACAACCTTAAAAACATCACCATGATCTTGGTACACAATTTTGACATTTATCTATATATATATAAAAATCTCATGTCACAGTGTTTGTTATCGAACTCCTCCGAAACGGCTTGACCGATTTTTATGAAATTTTTTGTGTATACTTGGTAGGTCTGAGAATAGGTCATAGGCTATTTTTTATACCCCTAGGTGATAAGGGTGGCCCACCCCAAACACTTTTTTTTTATTTTTTGGACAATTTTTTTAATTTTTTAACGATTTGCCATTAAAAAAATACTTATAACCCTAAATTTTCACCGTTCTACTACCAATCCCTATTTTTAATAGCGATATTAGTATTTTTACTTTCATCCACAGATGCGCAATAGGGTTGCAAGATGGCAATATAACGGTAAATTTGTCACAATTTTTTATAATATATATTTGACAATAAAAATTTTTATCTATCTCATGAATTATTTTAATTTTGTGGAAAAATGAAAATAGTCACAATTATAAAATTAATTTTACCTTCTTCTTAGGACGCAAAATTAAAAGAAGAAGATAAAAATAATTTTATAATTTTGACTATTTTTTTTCCACAAAATTAAAATAATTCATGATGGATATTTATTATCAATTGTACAATATACTGAAATTTTAACAGCATTGTTGCACTGAGGTTGGTGTAAAGTTCACCGAAATGTTAGCTATAAATGCAATTTTAACATCAGTATTGCTTTTTATTGATCCCGAGCCAATGAGTTTCCTTCATATTTTTTACAATCAACGGATCACCATATCCCTATTAGTTGGAGTTTTTTTTCTCCAATAGATTGTAATATCTTATTTTTCGTTTCATAACATTTTTTCTCCGGGTATACAAAGAAAACATTATTGTTAAGGGGTTATATACAAAGCTGGGGCTTGAAAAATCGAAACATGTTTTTTTTCATATTCTGAAAGTACATACTTTCGAAAATATCTGTGCAAAATTTCATCCAGATCGGATCACTGGTTTTCAAGTTTTGTAAGTTTGACTGAACAAATATTTTGCACGAATGAAGTTGACACAAAACTTTAAACGCGATTATCTCGGAATGCGTTTTTTTCAAAAGTACTGTTGCGGTGAACGTGATATCTCAAAAACTTTTCAACCTATTTTCAAACTTTTTTTTTAATATTCGTATTTAAGATCTCGTGTACCTGAACGATTCATTTTTCATCCGAAAATTTTTATTTTTTTGCAATGAATTTTTTTTTGAAATTTTGACCACTAAAAAAATCGATTTTTCCTGTCAACGTGGTTTTTTTATTGAAAAAAATTTCTTTTGGGAAACCGAATCGTTCAAGTACACCACAATACATTTTTCTTAAATAATTTTTTTTATTTTTTTGATTTCGGTTGAGCGGTTCCCCTTGGAGAATGTTCACCGCAAGCCTCTGCAAAAAAAAAGCGTTGCGGGGCATGGGCCATAACTCCGACAATTTTCAAAATTGTTTCGAAACTCAAAGTGTTTTTATTTCTTCGATAGTACTAATAGAACACTGTGTTTTGCATTTTCCGATAAAATTTGTATAAAACCCTTTTAAAAAATCACGAACTTAGCTCACTTTTTCGCCCCAACTTTGTATATAACCCCTTAATATGAAATTACCCTATACATTACTTGAATCACATTAGATGATCACAATCAAACAGAGGCATTAAATTCACACATCTATCTGTTAGTTCATCTACGTAATTATCAATTTATGTACTTTATATATTATTATATGTAAACTGCATTTACATCACCCCCTTTAATAGCGAATGTGAGATCTCTATTTACAAACATTTAATTAGGTTAATAACTTTAAATGAACATTAATGTAATATTATGCACGTCATAATATCCTACACCAGGGGTGCCCAAACAGTCGATCGCGAAAAAGCATCTACAATCTGCATTTCCTTGAAAGACTACAAAATAATCGCGACTCGTCGCCGTAACGGTCACAACGCCATCTATAATAATAATAATAATAATAATAATAAACTTTATTTGGCGGAGTTCAGCCGTAGCTGATCTTCCACTCAACCATTTTCAATACACAATGTTGTAAATTATACACAACAATATAAAATTAAAATTTGTTAAAATAACAATATAAATTTGACTAATATAAATCAATTAATTAACAATTACTAATTATGCAATGCATTATAATAGAATTGTTTTATTTCTTTTTTAAACGTGAATGACCGTAGTACTTTTAATTCTAATAATAGGTGCATTTAATTGCACTTGCTTAAGTAAACAAATGTATCACCAATAAAAGTATATAGATACATTATTCTAATACATATTTATCTTTAGTGAATATGTCCTTGCCCTAGTCTAGTCGATCGATTGCCGTTTGAATATTCTGTCGTAGATCGTCGCCATTATAAGTTTGAACACCCCTGTCCTACAGCATCGGTAAGATTTTATTTACTAACGTCCCAGTACATTGAGAATTTATTATAATGGGGCCGAAAATCAAAAATTTTAAAGGTTACTACAGCATTTTAAAATAGTTTCAAAAAGATGCCTGTACGTGGCCATTTTTTTCTAAGACGAAATCTCGAGAATAAAAAATGATATCGACTATGTTGACCAATCGACGCGCTATAACGTAAATATGATCTGAAATGATTTCTTTCAAAATCAGTCCTACCGTTTTTTTTTTTTTCAAACAAAATAGATTTCAAATACTTAAATAGATCTTACACAAAATCACGCGAATAAAAAATTATATCGACTTCGTTAGGGTATCAATTGAAGCTTATTTACATGATCCAATTGTTTTTATCCGAAATCGACCCAGCGGGTTTTTTATGTAAAAATGCCAAAAAATTAGATATTGCACGAAATGACGATATCGACTCCGAATAGTTCAATTTTCACGTAAAACATTCCATCTTCATATTTTTTGAGATATAAGCTGCTAGATAAATTTACTTAGTTACCGTAGTCAAAATAATGACGAGTCGTTATTTATATAAAAAAAAAACTTTACTGACAGAACATAACTCACTTAGCTTAATTAAATCGCTCATTTAAATTTTTGTAACGATAAATGTCTAACTTGAGATTTATTTATGAATGAATGAACACAATTTTGTTTATAAGAAACATTGTAATTAGACGTCACATTTAAAGAAAAAATAATCTGTGTAAATCTGACGTTTAATTACTTTATTTTCCTTTTAACAAATGTAATATTTACTTACGTACAAAAACTCAAATTGAAGAATTTGATTCTGAGTTATGATAAGCAACCTACTTAATGTACAGTTAATTAATGTCAAAGTCTTATAAAAAGTCGAAATATCTATATATATAGAATAGAATAGAATAGAAGAATAGAATATGCATTTATTGTTGAGCCCATTTTGGGATACAATACGTGTATAAAATATAAAATAGAACACTTAATTAATTTCCTAAATTTCCTGTAAAGAGTAGGGTTCCTTATTTATTACATACTCTTTTAGTGCTTTGTTAAATTTTAGTACATTTTTTTCATTTTTTATGTGACTAGGCAATTTTTCGAATATTTTCAAGCCAGTATCAACAGACCCTTTTTCGAAGAAAGCTGTTCTGTGTGGTATTATATAACTGTTTTTCCTGGAGTAGTAATATTTTTCCGTATTTTGAGAAAAATAACTTAGTGAGTGCATATGCTTTAATAGTTCAAAAATATATATTCCATATAATGTTAACATTCTGTGCTCTTTAAATATACCCCGGCAGGATTGTCTATATTGTAAGTTGAAAATTTGCCGTATTATTTTTTTTTGAATTCTGAATACTCTGTCCACTTCAGATGAACGTCCCCAATTTATAGTACCGTATTTTAATGAGCTGTAGGTAAAGGCATAGTATATTACTACTAAATTATTTTGATCAAAATATGATTTTTGTAATTTTATTAAGTAAGTAGTACTGTTTATTTAATTTTTTGCAAAGAAGGTTTATATGATCCGTCCATTTTAGTTTATGATCTACCTGAAGTCCTAAGAATGTTACAGTATTACTTTTCTTTAAATCTCCTGTTAAATAATTTTGATAGGAATTGATATTGTCTTTTATTTTAAATACTATATAGTTAGATTTATCTAAGTTTACAATCAGTTGATTCTTTGAGCACCAGTTTGAAAATTGATCAATTATACGTAATGTTTTTCGTTCAGCTTCGTGGTAAGATGATGCTGCTATCAACACTGTAATGTCATCAGCATACATGATAAGCCGATGTATGTATGTATGTTATCTATGGACTCCAAAACGGCTGGACGATTTTGATGAAATTTTCAGACAATCTTCAGATTAACCCAGCGAGTAATTTGGAAAATTTGTCTAGCCTCATTCACGATTGATAACTTGAAAAAACAAATTTCCCAAACAAGAGATGTTTATTTTTGTCTGATAAATACGATCTGATAGAAAGAAAAATAGGATTTGCCATTTGAAATTTTAGAGTTGACCCCAGCCCCCGCGAGGGCACCCCCGAGGGGAGAAATTTTTGTTACCAAAATAAGCGCTGCTTGTAATTGAGACACTTTTGTTCGGAAAATTTTTCATGAAAACACCATTCCTTTAAGATATTTCAGTGTTTCTGGACTTTTTGAACATCCGTACATACATACATAATACGAAGAAATTATGTTATATTATAGTACCTACAGATGATAAAAGATACAGTAATATTACTCTGACATGCATGTTTTATTGATTAAACCATCGCACACTGAAGTTTATAAAATTCAATTAATTTTATTTGTTAATCGAGAATATTGATTAATAAAGTCATTTCCTGTGTAATAGAATTAGAATATTCAACATTTTATGTTATGAAATCTGTGTAAATATTCGTAACGAATGTATATACTCAAAGAAGGATGAAACTCGGCCGAAGGCGGTAAAGAGAAAAAACTACATAATGAAAAAAGTCCTTGATTTTACAAATAAAGCTTCTCAACTGGCGATAATCAACAAACTGCGGAAGTTTGTGATATTTAAAAATCTTTAAAAACATAATTGAGGAATGAATTATTAATTATCATACCAATATCCATTTTAAAAATATAGATAGAAGATAATCTATCTATATATATTTAAAATAGATGTTGATTCAACTGTGGCTTCGACACCGTTTGACCGATCATCATGAAAATTGGCACATATATATATTTTTCATGGAGAACGCTTTTATGCTATCCACTTGTACGTCGTCATTTAAATGGTGCCAGATGAAGCCAAAGGCTCCACAGCCTCCACTACTGTTGTCGCTGCCGTGTTTCATCTCAAACGCATGCAGAGTCGCGGGAGGTGGCTAGTTAATTATAAATGCAAAACAAATACATGTTTATTAACACACTTTTATTAGCATCACTGTTTGTAACGGAATCTTTGAACGTGAAATTCGCCCACTTCAAAACGTCAGATTGAACTGAAACTTTGCACACTTATCAAGGACCCATGACAAAACAATAATTCAAAAAGTGTGAGGTGCTTATTACTATTTTTTTATATACTAAGTCTACTTTTACAAATAGCTACTATTGAAATATTTATACCAGTTGACATCAAACACCCCACGCTTTTTTCAGTAAGATATTATTTTTTACTTTTTAGTTTGGTTTGCTATTTAAGCGTGTTTTTTTAAAACTATTATTTACTTATTTTACGAAGTAACTCTTTATGTACAAACTATGTATAACGTAAATCTTGTAAAAAATAAGTGTTGATTAATAATTCAATTTGTATAAAATTTTGATTGACATTTAGATAATGACGCAACAAATTTTACATTGTTATTTAAAGACTAGTTATATAATTAAATTGTATTGTGTATGTTTTCTTGTTCATAATAATATAAGTAAATTATAGGACATTTAAGAGCTGTAGGTAGTTTATCAGAAAAAAATCATTAATCGTTGGATTTGCGTGTTGATAAAAAAAGCAACGTTAAAATATAGGTATTACGTAATAATGTACTCTGAGGGTAGTACTTTGACGTTTAATTTATTTCGCACACATGCAAATAACATATTTTGAACTCTCTTATGCGGGTTGCAGAAAGCATTGTCAAAAAAATTGATTTGACAGTGACCTTAGATTATGATCATGTAATAACAGTTTTATACCTACATGAGCCGTCTAATGTCATATAGAACATTAAATTGTACTCGCACAATAACAAATGACTGACATACGTAGGAAAATATCGGATTTAAAGCTGAATTTCGATCAAAATGCGTAGAAAAATGTTGTTTAAAGTGGAAATTGTGCAAAAAAAACTATGTTTAATACATGTGTACACAGTGTAAAAAAAATATTATACAGTTTTTTTTTCAAGCAGGATTTATTTAAAATTGTGCAATACTTTTCATATGGAGAAATATGTGTGGCCATAAACTAAGATCATCATCAAATCCGATTTTTTGACAATGCTTTGTGCAACCCACCATCAATATGTCAGTTAGGGTAAATCTTACACTTAAAATTTCGATTAGATCTAATTAAGCTAGAGCTTATTTACAAATGAATGTTTAGATAGTAAAAATTAAATCTTACAAAATAAAATATTGAATTGATACTTAACAATTTTTTTAAGACAAGCTTTTATTAAAGTGTACAGAAAAAAAAGCGAAACAATTTTTAACAATTTAGGTTCATAATTATAAAACCGTGGTTTGTGACTAATAAGCGATCATAGGTTACGGTCCACGCTTTTGTAATTATGAAACTAAATTGTTAAAAAATATTTTTCCTTTTTAGAACATTTTAATAAAAACTTGTCTTTAGAAACATTTTTTCATTGATATTTTTTGTAAGTAGTACAATAAATGTCAAAAAACGGTCAATATTAATAAAAACCCGAATCGCAGTGCCCAAACCCTGCCGACAATATAGTGTATTTGCTAACACAGGCAGTCTGGTTTTATTACATGAACTTAAGTTTGTTTTTGGCCAAAATCAAAAATTTAACCCCTTAATACACCCTTTAAATTAACAGTTTGTTTCTTAATTGCAACATTACTATCATCGAACATCTACTCCAAATTAAATACACCTTTCAGTAAATAACCCACTATCTGCAAACTCGTGTTTTCATAAAATGTAAAAGTCCGGTCCTGTCGGGCCGATTTTATTGAAATTTTAGGGTTAAATTTCAATTTTCAAACGATTCTGAGAATTTTTTCGATATTTTGGGGCCCAAAAACATTTTTCAACCCCTAAAATCTACCCGTAAAATGGCACGATTAAGCCCATTTTAAATAGGCTTCTTGCGGTGATGGATTTTAACGCCTGTGCCAAATTTAGTTGAAATCAATTAACTCTTTTGAAAGTTATTGCCCGCACACACACACACACACACACACACACACACACACACACACACACACACATATATATATATATATATATATATATATATATATATATATATATATATATATATGTATATATAAACATTTTTAAAAATGGTGTTTAGGAGGTTATGGAACGTCGAGAAATTTTGGTCCGATCTCTAGGTCCCGCCATCCGACCGATGCCAACAGTGTATGTTGCCATATTGTGTATAGTGCGACATTTAAACTTGGCGCGTTTTATATCACCCATTACTAAAGACAGTTCAAGATAGTCTTCTAGCGACCTTACTCTTCGATAAATTTCACAGTTATTATCGATTATATTATGAATTTGGTTATGTTTAAGAAGACGCTTAACACACTATACAAGTTCCATATAAAAGTATTACTTAAAAGAAAGTTAAATTGTATATTAAGTGTAAAAGTTTCACAATTGTACATAAAAGAAATCACGGCTGAAGGAAAAAAACACTTTTCATTCGACAAACGAGTATTATAAGCGTTGATGTGGAACGAAGACAGAATAACAGACTGACACAAATAGTTTGCACAAGTCAAAGGGAGATGAACAAAGATCGTTTACACTGCATAGCACGCCAAGCACATGATCTTTTCAAATAATAACAAAAGAGATCTCGTGCAATTATTTAAGCCGAGACAAAAGAGAACGCTGTAATTTGAAATCTTTTTTATATACGGTAAACGAACAATTTAAACAGACATACCTACTTGTAAAGTATAGAAGAATGCCTATTTACTAAGCTATAATGAATTTTTAAAATATTGGTACTTTAATTACGCTTTTTAAGAAGTTGACATCGCCTCCTATACAGTTATAGGTTATAGAAAGCATTGTCAAAAAATTTTATTCAACAATGACCTTGAATTGTGATCATATCAATACAGTTTTTATACAGTAAAGAGCGTTGAAATCTTTGAACGCGTTCACCCACGCATTGTCCCCGGTCTCAGCTGCCAAACTGCGGTTTTTATGTTCAGGATAGTTCCCTTAATGAACTCACAAAAACTCAGGTTTGAGAAAATACTATAAATAAAACGAACGAACGGAGTAAGTGAGTGAGTAATGAATCAAATAATTATAAATTCGAGCGAACGAACGGAGTGAGTGAGTGAGTAATGAAGCAAATAATTATAAATTCGAGCGAACGAACGAAGTTAGTGAGTGAGTAATGAAACAAATAATTATAAATTCGAGCGAACGAACGAAGTTAGTAAGTGAGTAATGAAACAAATAATTATAAATTCGAGCGAACGAACGAAGTTAGTAAGTGAGTAATGAAACAAATAATTATAAATTCGAGCGAACGAACGGAGTGAGTGAGTGAGTAATGAAACAAATAATTATAAATTCGAGCGAACGAACAGAGTGAGCGAGCGAGTATTGAAACAAATAATTATAAACTCTGGCGAACGAACGGAGTGAGTGAGTAATGAAAGAATCCTAACTATTAAAATCCTAATAAAAAATTGAACTTAATAAGGCGGAACAAAGTTCGCCGGGTCAGCTAGTCTGTTAATAAAATTAAAATGAGTACTTGAAACCACATATCTAATACTCCTATATTGCTAGTAGGAGTCTATAGGGGGACGAAACCATTACGGTGCAGACATATCTATCTCTCTCGTGACTACTTCGAGTCCTACGCGCATATCCTAGAACTAGACTTTAAGCTTCGAGGAAAGGGGACCAATTGCTCCACCAAACTCGTGACGCTTGCGCACAACAGGTCGAGTAGTCTAAAAAGGGATAGAAGTAGTCGTTTGCTGTCTCACTTACTCTGCTACACTTCCGCTTAGGGGTGATAGCAATATAGGAGTACCTTATTACCTATCTGTTTAAAACTAAAAAACAATATTTTTAAAAGAATTTGATCGGCGTCCTTTTTTACGTCACATGAGTACAGCTTAGTGACGCAACTTACAAAGAGTTTTATAACACTTCTGTTTCCAAAACCTATGTTACAACTTACTGTTAAGCTGCGACCAGACATGCGGGATCCGCCAAGCGCTAATCGCCTAGTGCCGAGTGCTTGGTTTCGTATTCGGCAAGTAGTGAGCATGTTTATACAGACATGTGGGCTCTGTTTAAAAGCGTCGTAAGCGTCGTTTTCTTTGGGAACAGCGAATATAGCCGAGTGCAGTGCGAGCATCCGTTTGGTGTGAATCAATACTTTTAATCATGGACAACAATGATGAAATTTGCACAAGTATTCTCGTATTCGTGCACTTTGAAGTGGAGAGGCGAGCACTAATACTCGTCGCTCGGAGATGTACGAGCACCAATCCCCACTACTCGCTATTCGGCGAATAATCGGCTCGGCATTCGGCGAATCCCGCATGTCTGGTCGCAGCTTTAGATTAATTATTAAATAATATTGACTTTTTTATTCTCGCGAAAACACATTTTGATTCTTCAATATTTATCAAACTGGGAAGTTTGTCTTGTGAACCTCAGGGCCGCTTGTTTCATACGGGGGTTTGTTAATTTTCGTTGATTGTAAAGCAAAACGGTTTAGGTTTTTTTTTTGTTTTTTGTAAAATGCAATAATTAGCGCATGCATGCATAAATCGCCACTACAGCATATAAAAACACCAGCAGTTTCACTCGACAGTCATCTAATTTCTAAGCCTTTGAAGACGGCTGTGTTAAGGGCGCGCTATGTTAACCCCGTCCTTAATTTAACTACACGACTGCCACGACAGTCAGAACGGACACTTGAATGACATGCTTGAGTCAATTAGGTTTTACAGAATATATCCATGGAAATGCCAATGAGTTTGTTAATGGCACGTTGAAATAAAATTTATGACGAAGGTGTACTTGTAATTTTCTTTTATATGATCACGAACGTTTATGTAAGACATAATAGGGTCGTCCCGTTTATTAAACTTTGAAATTTTTGAATAGTGCACATTATTCCTTATCCATAACTAAATAGTGTAAACCAAATATTATGTTCTTCCCTTCCTCATAATTGCAAACAAGAATTAAAAAAAAATGAATTCATTTCAAACGGCTGAGTTAAGGCGTTATGACTTAGTCAGCACATCACTTTCGCGCATGTAAAAGAAAGGTACACCTATGGAAAGAGACGTATACACCAGTAATTTATACAAAGAACCAGTGGGCGTGATTCAACTACAGACGGCCAATTAGACGAAGCTGTTTAACAATGACATATCTCCGTAGCGTAACTGTTCTATGTTCATAATTACAATCAAAATACACATTTTTGGATTTTTTTCTTATAGATATCGAAAAAACTTCCCAAAAAATTCTCAAAAAAATATTTTTATTATTTATTAATTGTGACGTAGATTCCAACTCTACAAAAATGTGGATTACTAGAAACTAAGGTTGGGCGTTAACATTGTTGAAGCTGTCACTAGGCAAGACGCTAGAGAGGGCGGGGGAAGTAGGTTTGTGGGTCTTTTTCCAAACAGTTAGGATAAACATACTTGAATAACCAAGTCATGGGCATCGGTGACGTAAGCAATCGATTCAATCAATCACAGACGTGACCATGTTTATAGCCTCTGACGCCCAATATTCTAGTAATCTTCTTGGGATGAGCCCAGCAGATACGGCGGACAAAAAAAATACAAAAAAAAACAGCCTAAGCCATTTTATCTTGAGGGCTACATACATATACAATCTATAGAAGAAAATACGTGCAAAGTTATGTTTGAATGAGCGTCATAGTGAAGTCATTTGGAAGTTACACTAAAGTCAATTTAATCCTATGACTTTCTTCCAGTTGGTATCATCCGCCCCCGCGACCTCATATCACTCTTTCTTCTTTACCTGCCTGCGAACAGTTGACTGTCACCTCCGGCTTCCTCTCTGCACACAACTCCCTTCCCTTTCGGATATCTCCGTCATCCCTCTTGCGCCTATATACAGGGTGTGCTAGATGTAAGGCTGAATGATTTTGAGGACATAGGTAGTCCTTGAGTTTCCAACGGAAAAATCGTTTACTCTTTTTGTCTCCAAAGTGTAAGTTATTGATTGTTTATTATTGTAACAAAATTTTTATATGACAATTACTAATATAATTTTACTTCATATCATGCCGAAAGTATGTAAATTTTGATTCGATTTTAAGGTCAAAAGTATAACGTTTATGCACTGTTGTAATCACAGCTGGAATTACTCGCATATCGTCTGTATAGGCGGACCTAAACAGTTTTGTCATGCGCACTGATACGTGAGACTGGCGTCAATAGGCAGTAGTACATGGACATTATTAGATCCATCTGTCATTACGTATAACCTCAACATTGCTCACTTGAAAGTAATTAGTCTTTTTATATATTCGTGAAAGTGCGTACTTTCGACCGGGTATGCACCACACGAGGAGAAAGCTGAAAGTCCTGCACTGCGGGACATCTGATGCCCTCGACTTCGCTTCGGGCATCATGTGGGGCAGTGTAGGAAATTCAACTTTCGGCTCTTGTGGTGTATTATACTATTATTTTAAATTATTAAAAATAAAATCATATTTAATTGGCTGCACTTCCAAACATAAATTATTTTAAATTATACATTGTATTTAAGTTTTAAAAGACTACAGACACAGATCCCTACCATCAGCGCCGTCACGTCCACCACATGTTCTTTATTTCCATTTTTAGCGCACTATATAAATATTATTACCGAGCTGGGTAGAGTGGTGACAGCACTAGACTCGCAATCGGGAGGTACCGGGCTAGAATCCCGGCGGGGGCAGATGTGGCTGGGACTTTTTCCTATACTGCCTCTCGCCGAGATACGGTAATTCCTGTACCGGCCATCTTGGTTCAGGTTTTCCATGGTTTCCCTCAATTAATTCCAGATAAATATCGAGATGGTTCCGTATTTCAGGCCATGGCCAATTACCTATCAAACTCCTAGTTCAAAAATTACCTACCTTATCCTAATTTCCTATAATTCCTTCATTCGTCCACTGCTATTACATAAGTTGAAGTTGTAAAAAATGTAGAAAATAACGGGAAGTGGTAGATGAAAAAATAGTAATGGTGCGAATGGCGTCTGTTATGACATAAAGTCGAGAAATGGACGTTAAACGCATTATTATTATTATTAATATAAATATTATTGTAGCCAAAGGAGACTATTGTATTGTCATCGAAACTACATACGACTGCAAAGTTTCACGTCAATTGGACGTTTGGAAGAGATTTTTTTTTACATACATACAACATACCAGTCAAGCTAGTACAACGTACTAAAAAAACAAATGAAACTTCGTTGTCGTCCTTATGCAAGGTTACTAGAATACTAGAAGGTTGGACGTAAAAGGCTATAGACATGGTCACGCCTGTGATTGGTTGAGTCGATTGCTTACTTCACCGATGTCCATGGCTTGGTTTTACAATTATTGTTATCCCAACTATTTGAAAAAAAACTCCACAAGCCTACTTCCTCCGCCCTCTCACGCATATCGCCTAGACACACCATATCAGCAAAGCTAATGTCCAGCTTTAGTTTCTAGTAACCTTGGTCCTTATGTTTAATATCAAGGTCACCTCCGCCTACTAGGATTGCAACATGTCTTGTGGAAACGGCAAAAAAGCACAAAGACAAAGTTAAACTTTGTAAGACCAAAATTTATTTATTTGTCACAATTAGAACGTAAAGCTTGAAATTTTAGCAAATATTAACTTGTCAGTTGTGCTTTAAAGATTATATCGATAAAGAACTTTTCGGTTCGAAATTCCACAAGGAATATGCTTTTTAAATCCTCGGCATTATTTTTGCGACATCCTGTACAGCGTTGAGTGTGTGTACACATAACCCTGACAAAGCTCTATAAAGAATAAGCTAGATGCAGTCTCTGGCAAAATGCCCGTGAAGCTAAAATTTGATGCCTATCTGGATGGGGAAATATATTTAAAAAAAAAACTAAATTATTTGCTTTGACATTTAATTCCAAGTTAAGATAACGTAGTGTTCTATTACTGCCTGTTTTATAGTCTTTGTTATGTGATATTGCTCCATTTTTACTGAAAATAAAATAATAATAAACAACGCTGAATAAAACTGAAGAAAGCATAATTAACTGTGTATGATATGCCAAGAGGGCTGTTATTGTTTTTTTTTTCATTGCTTCCAACAAAATTTTTAATGCAAATATAAATTCTTCAATTGGTTTCGGAAAATTTCAGAACAGTGCTTCGTATATAAAATGCACTACCGCATTTACATAAGGGTAATTGGAGCCCAGTCTATGGGTCCCCACCACCTAAAGTAAAATACATTTTCTGAAGAAAAAATAATAAAAAAATGTGCACTGGTCATCGATACTCTTAATAAATTTCCAGTAAAAATTTGCAATCCATTTTTCAGTCCAAAATTTAAAAAATACGCAAATTACTAGAATTTATTTTATATTGAAAAATTGATAGTTTTTCACCTTAAACCTCGTAAAATTTATCGTTTTCTATAATCAATGAAAAAAATTTTTCACTTCAATCAATTCCATCGTATGTGTTAATATTCCTCCAATTTTGATCTCCTTACAATCCCATATATGCTCATGGGCCTTGAATTGTCAAAGACGGTACAAGTCAAATATATCTATTAAAAAAGTCGACAACACATTAAGAATTGAATACAAGTGAATAGTGTACCTATGTGCCATATATCCCTATTAATATTATAAATGTGAATGTAAATTTATTTGTTACGCTTTCACGTCAAAACTACTCAACCGATTATCATGAAATTTTGTACACATATTCTTAGTGATATTAGAACGGACATGGGATAATTTTTATTAAAAAAATTTTTTTTTTATTTTTTGTCCAAAAAATAAAAAAAAAAATTTTAGAAAAAGTATCCTACCTCTAAGAGTAATCCAAAATTTCGTGATAATCGGTTGAGTAGTTTTGGCCTGAAAGCGTAACAAACAAATTATAATATTAGTAAGGACAATTTCTACGCAACTTATGCAATCGTCCAATATTAATTCTATAAGAAAGTCCACTACAGCATAATAATCCAATAAATTCGAGCGAACGAACGAAGTGAGTGAGTGAGTAATGAAACAAATAATTATAAATTCGAGCGAACGAACGGAGTGAGTGAGTGAGTTTTGAAACAAACTATTATAAACTCTGGCAAACGAACGGAGTGAGTGAGTAATGAAAGAATCCTAGCTATTTAAATCGCGGGCAGAGCCGCGGGGAGCGGCTAGTGGCAAATAAATCGAAACCTTTGAACTATAAACTCACATCTATTTAGGTAATTTTTTTGAACCAAATATTGTGAACCAGTGTATAGGTTTATTTTGTATTTGGCAGGCTACCTATATCATAATATGTGGTAGCTTTAAACTTTTTCTATCAATATAAAAATCAACCTGTCATGGACTGAAGTATTCAAGGATTGTAGAAATCTATGGTTGATTGACCTGGAGCAAGATTCTTTTTGAAGGTGTAGGCCGAACACAGATGATGGAAGTGCGGTCGCGGTGCGGTGGTTAAAAGTTAGACTAGATACATAAGGGAGACAGTCAATTCACCGCGATCAAGACGTATTCGGTCGCTTATATCTCGGCTACCGTTTCCACTTCCACTAGCACTGGCAAATAGTTTCCCCTGGCGATTTGCAGGCTAAAAATTCACCGCAATCTCTGTTATACGAAATGCACAAAAACGTGACTGCAATAATCATATTTTGACATGGAATTCATAGGCCCGTAATGTCTTACTCGTACGTTTCACGAAAATCGACCGTTATGTTTTAAATGTACTTTCGGTATACCACTGGTTGGGTCTTATTGAGACAACATTAATACTCTGCATTATCACTTGTCAGGAGTCACCAATTATAATGATCGATTTGATCTTTATATCAAATAAATAAATAAAACTCAATAAAATTTTATTTAATCAAGACGAAGTCTAAATACATCTGATCACAACGAGATTGCAAATTATATTAGGTATATTTGTTTAAGCGTTGCTAATAGAAACTTAAAACAATGTTGTGGTCGACAATAAGACTCAACACCACTATCTCACGAACCGCTCAACCACTCCCAGCAAACCAGATATTAGGTGATCCAGTCACCCAACCTCCTTCTACCAATAGTACTGAGAATTTTGACAACTGACTTCAGTCGCCTCTAAGCTTTGTCTGCGTCAGGGTGTTTTTGCGCCGAAAATTTCTAAATTGCTCCACGAAAACTTAAATATCTCGGGAACTACAATCCGATCGCAAAAATTCACAGTGCGTTGTGATCCTCAGAACTAAATCTCTCCAATAACAACAATTCTAAGTACCAGAAGCACACACAGAAAATATTAACGACATTTGAACCTAAAAATTTGAAATGCCTCGACCTATAAATCGCTATAAAACTCAAACAACTTAAAACCATAAACCGGCAGAGACTAAAATCAAAGATATCGGGCAAGGACTTAGAAAATGGCGACCATTTGAAGATTTATGAAATCCCATCTGCCCATGATTCCATGTCTACCGGTAGTCCCACGACTACCAGGGCATTTGTTTCAGTGTCTATCCGAATTTTGTTCCGATGTTATTGAAAATTTATGTCCTATACAGAGTGAATAAAAAAGTGTGAGCCTTACTCACATAACTCACGGGGAAAGTGAAACTTCTTTAGAGTTATCAGCTCGTTTCATTTTGCGTCACCAAGGTTTCTATTATATTTCTCCGCAGTTGAATCATTTCTCTTTTGACGTTACAGAAAATTGTAAACAGATGCGTCGCTAAAGAAGATTTACTTCAAAACATATAATAAACAAAATTATTATTATTTTAAAGATGAATTATTATTTATATGTTTCTAATACATGCATTCACGTATAATAGTCCAAGACCTGTTAGAGATTTTTGGGTAGGTATTTGAGGTGCTGTGAAAATTTGTACAATACTTCTTTAGTAATATCCAAATACAAAAATACAAATCTGGCTGAAGGGTAGCGGGGCTTAACCGACCCTGGCAGGTAGACTATCCCACCGAAACGAACACTTTTTTATATCTATTTTTAGTAACCAATAGTATTCTGTTTAAATTCCAACGTGCCTCCAATATATTTCTTAAATTTTTCAAAACTATAATTTTACAAACACCTGGCTAAGTTTTAGACCCGATTAAGAAATCTGGCTTTTTTATTTTTCAACTCCTTAAATACTAAATGTCAAGGTATTAAAATTTCAAAATTCCTCTAAGACTTTTTATTTTGAAAAATTTTGCTAATTTAAAAATTTGAGGATCGCTTAAGCCCCGCTACCCTTCAGCTAGGTGTGTGTTTTCGTATTCCGATTTTACTAAAGAGGTATCAGTGTATCAAATACCTACCCAAAAATGTATAACAGCTTTCGTGCTATAATAACAATAAATACACATAAAGAACTAATTGCTAGATAATTTAGAGCCAGTGCGTATTTTAATGTAGCCAGATTTGAGTGCAACTGAATTACTTTTTTTCGATTTGTATAATCTATCATTGGTGATTTATATCAAGCGAAATTTTTTATCCCTCGTTTTCTGTTCTCACAGTGCAATTATTTGCTTTATTCCACTTTATTCCCTTTAAAGAATAAGAAGTTTGCCTTAATACAATAAAGTTTACCTTTGGGATATTATTTTCTCTAACAACCTAAAATATTTTATATTAAAAACTGGTCGTTAAAAATGAAAACGAATTGCTAGCTTTCGAAATATTTAACATATTTTTTGGTCTATCACCCATAAAATAGCTACTTTATACACCTGTATATTCTGTACCGATGCGTAATGTGACTCATTACGAACTAGGACGATAAAGTAAAACTAAACTGATCGCACTATACCAATTCCATAATAAAGCAATATGTGTCTGTGTTTTGTTTTTTGTTTTTTTCATAACCTACTATTAAGAAGTGACATTTTCTCAAATGTGTAATAACAACAAAATGAAGTGAAAAGTAGATATTTTACAAAGTGTATGCCAAAAAATACGATCTAATGCGTAAAGTTATTACGTATCTTATGACTGTTAAAATTCGCTAGTTTTAACATAATGTCACATTTCGTCGTAATATGAGTTATTACGACCATAGGTACACATTTTACTAACAATACGAGCTAAAGATCTCTTAAAATATCAAAAACATCGAATTCGAGATTTTGACCTATAGACGATTTATAGTTCATTCGGAGGTTAAGATTGATTGATTGTAGATTGTAGACGCTAAGCATCTAAGGTTAGCAGCGTCTATTCGTAGGCCTGACACACTGATCAACGCATCGAAATGAAATTTTAAATTTAGGATTTTGGGCGATTTTTCACAGTATGCTTAATTTTCCCAACTACTAGGGTAATAATTTATTGATGAACGCAAAACTAAAATTGCCATTTTCTCGGAAAAGTTTCCAACATTTTTCCGCATTAAGTAGCTTAACCATTAAAGGGTTTTCTACTGTTATATTCTTAATTTAAAAAATAACAAGTATTCAGGTTATTTAACTATCATAAGCTGTTATTCATTCAAGATATGTCTATGAAAAACAACTAAAGCTCAAAAAAGTATAAACTAATAGCTTTTAAGAAGTTCCGTCCGATGTCGCTAGTATAAGCTATATCGTTGTTTTATGAAATTTTGATGTTATCAGAAACAACTTTCACAACATATTCATTGTAAGTTGCGTGCCCAACTTCCGTGACAGAGAAAATTTTATCCTCAGTGCACCACAAGAATTGTAACTTCAAAAATACATTACAATTATTGTTTCTCAAATTATTTACACCATTCTTTAAACCTTTTTCAGGTTTCTACAGCAAACAGAAACTCAATTCTCTTCTTTAAATCCACCCCGCTTTTATTCAAAACTTATTCAATGAACTAGACTTCTGGTCGCTGTAGAATCGATTATATTTTGTTTGTTGGCTCAAGGATTCACCTGCCAAACTCTATCTATTTAATTTACGCACAGTGTTGTTAAATACAAAATCGATAGTTAATAATATAATATGTGCGAAAAAGTGTCGCTGTTACATAAGAGTTACTGTCACTCAGTGTCTAGTCATGACGCAATAGTGAGATAACTGTCACGGCACACGTCGTGTGACAGTTTGATATTATACAAGATATTTTGTTTTCAAGCGTGCTACCCCACATACAGAAAACGGAAAACGGAATGTACATCCAGTGCTATCAAAACATTTTGTATTCATTACACTAACAAAGCCCTTTGAAAAAAAAAATTAGACTGTAACAACTCGACACAATTGATTTTTTGGACTCCCCTTATGAAATATTAGATAAAAAACTTTTATAAATCCAAACTTTTATTGCAGTTAAAAAATGATAAAATAATTTTTAATAATTTAAGTTCATACTTATAAAAGCGTGGTCCGTGATTATATCATAGAGCTACAACCCACGATTTTATAATTATGAACTTAAATTATTAAAAATTATTTTTATCTTTTTTTGTACACTGAAATAAAAGCTTGTCTATAAAATATCTAATAAATTATTTTCAAACTTTTAGTTACGCCTTTTGGCCGCCATGTTGGATTCAAAATAATGTCACACAGTTTACTGTATTCTACTTGTCATACCTTCTCATTTGATACCCATATAATAAAGGCTGTAAAGAAATAGATGATTCTCCATTTTGTGTCGGCCGCCATTTTGGATTTGGAATGAAGTCACACTGCTGATTGGATTCTACTTGTCATACCCTTTCATTTGATACTCCTGTTGAGGGGGTTGTAAAGATATTGGATCTACCATAATAGTCAATGTACTATATTGTATTGTCTTCAAAACCAAAGGTGTGTGAGCAAAATTTCAGTTCAATCGTAAACCAGGAAATGGGTCAAATTTAACTTGCAAGAGACGACTACAGACAGACAGACACCGGGACAGGTGAAACTAAATAAAAAACTTGTAAAAACAGTTTAAAATTTGTACATTACGGTATTACCTAATGTTTTAGCGTGATAGTTGAAAAATAATACTGAAACATCTTTTTACCCCTTTCATATTGGAATTTTGTTTTGTACTTTTGTGCTAGACACAGTCGCCTTTTTAGTGTATTTGCCATAAGGCAACATACACTATTGGCGTTGGTCGGATGGAGGGACCTAGGGGTCGGACCAAAATTTCTCGACGTTTCATAACCTCATAAACACTTTGGCACCATTTTTGAAAATGTTTATATATATATATGTATATATATGTATATATATATATATATATATATATATTTATATACGTATATATATATATATATGTGTGCGGGCAATAACTTTCGAAAGAGTTAATTGATTTTAACGAAATTTGGTCCACGTGTTGAAATCCATCACCGCAAGAAGCCTATTTAAAATGGGCGTAATCGGGGCATTTTAAGGGTAGTTTTTAGGGGTTGAAAAATGTTTTTGGGCCCCAAAATACCGAAAAAATTCTCAGAATCGTTTCAAAATCAACATTTAACCCTTTAGTACTAATTAAAAGGTGTCCCTAAAATTTAAATAAAATCGGCCCGACAGGACCGGACTTACAAATTTTATGAAAACACTAGTTTACAAATAGTGAATTATTTACTGAAAGTTGTATATAATTTGGTATAGAGGTTCGATTTATAATAATATTGCAATTAAGAAAAAAAATGTTATTTTAAGGGGTGTATTAAGGAGTAAAATTTTTTATTTTGCCCAAAAACCAACTTAAGCTCGCAAAATAAAGCCACACTGCCTGTATAAGCAAATACACTATATTGTCGGCAGGGTTTTGGCACTGCGACCCGGGTTTTTTGTTCTTTTAATAGTTTTTCTCGTTGGTTATGCCGTCGTCGCACCCTCGCATATCGTATCGAACTTTTATACTATTTTTAATTGTATGCGTGATATAGTTGCTGCATTATTTTTAGCTTAGTTTGCTTGTTTGTACTTTTTGCATGTTCCGGAAGATATAAAAAATTGCTCGACACATTAGCAGTCGCCATTAACTCTAAATAGGTTAATGAATAGAGCAATAGGCATTTTGCATTCATTTATCATTATAGTTTTAACCCTTCAATGACCGCCACGCGTTGGACACGATAGTGAATCATTATTATTTATTTATAATAGAAAACAGTATCACGGGTAATTGGAATAATGAAAATAAATCCATTTAAACACTCATTGATTGCAACGTTTCGTCTTTTTTTTATTAAGACTTTTTCAAGCTGAATTATTTATTTATTTATATGCTACAAACAGGGCCAGATTTAGGGGAGGGCAACCGGGGCTAGAGCCTCGGGGCCCCCACAATAGAGACTTCGAAAAAAAATATTCAAATTTAGACTAGTAAACACCACGATGGGACAAAACCGTCTATCAAAGCTTTCTCTCCTGAGCACTGAAAGTGATTTACTTCGGGAACTATATTTCAGCGAAATCATCAACGATTTTTAGATGAAAAAAGCTCGGAAGGTTCCGTTCGAACGCTAAAATTTAATTTCCGATAATTCTTGTTTCCGATTATATTATATAAATAATAGAAGAATCTATACTTGGTTTCACAATTAATTATTTATTGGAAAACTCGACTGAAAAAAATTGTCAATGTTATTTAGAAAATAATTTGGGGCCAAGGGGCCTCCACTCCTTTGTTGCCCCGTGGCCTCCAGACCTTTAAATCCGAGATTGGCTACAAACAGGTCAAAACTTAATCACTTGTGGGATTATAGTAACTTAGAATAAGGTAGGAAACTTTGTGCTCATTGGAGTTTGACAGATATCGGTCATGGCCTTGAAGAAGATACCATCTTGATATTTATCTGGAATTAATTGAGGGAAACGATGGAAAACCTGAACAAGATGGTCGATACAGAAATTACCGTTGCTAGGCGGAATTGCAGTAAGAAAAATCTCGTCACATCTGCCCCCGTCGAGATTCAAATTCGGTACTTCCCGAATGCAAGCTCACCACGCTCGGTATAATTGCGAATCATATTATTTCTTTAAACATGCATTTATAATAATTTTTCTTCAAAACGTCCGATCACAATGATTAAGCTCGAATGGTAAAAACCGCATTTAATTCCGTTCAGTAATTCTGGCGTTTTAAGTGGACATGCAAACACACAAAGCGATTTAAATGATAATTTCCATGGTACGGTTAAAAAAAATTGCACGCCTAATTTTTTCGGCAACCTTCAAAATTTCATTCTTTAGATCTTCTTTCACTTATCTCAATCGGAATGAATCCACCGGATTTTTCATACGGGATGCAACCCAACGCCTGCACTATATCGGATCAAAAAATGTCTAAGATAGTTCCCGTTCAGAATTGTTTTTTCTATTTTCACTGTCCGTGAGCGGTCAACCAGAATATTGATAAAATACAATAGCATGGACAGACGTTGTGATGACCTATCCCTAAAAACTATAAACCGTTCAAAATATGTCAGTGTTTATGATTTTTCCGGCAAACTTCAGAATTTCATTCTTTAGATCTTCTTTGACTTAAATCAATCGGAATGAATCCACTGGATTTACCATACGGGATGCAACCCAGCGCCTGCACTATATATCGAATCAATAAATGTCTAAGATAGTTCCCGTTCAGAATTGTTTTCTCTATTTTCACTGTCCGTGAGCAGTCAACCAGAGTATTGATAAAATACAGTAGCATGGACAGACGTTGCGATGATCCATCCTTAAAAACTATAAACCGTTCAAAATATGTCAGTGTTTATGAATAGAATAACAAATTGAGCGCACTTTGAGTCAGTACTCATTCTGACGTCGCTTTTGTGTTGTATGAAACTCTGAATCAAAAGAGGACTTCTCCATATTTCTAAAAGCGAGAAAATTGGATGTATGTATACTTTATACTAAGCGATGTCTTCTTTCCGTCTTTCTCCTCTTCTTCATAGACAAGAGTAATAAGCTTTGTGTTTTAGCGAAGACAAGTATTCAGTTTATCTCACGTCGTGTCGTACCTACATACATCTCTGCGTTATACAGATTGTCCGAAACACAGATAAAATAATAATAATAACAATAATAATGCGTTCAACGTCCATTTCTCGACTTATTATGTCATAACAGACGACATTCGCACCATTACTATTTTTCATCTACTACTTCCCGTTATTTTCTACGTTTTTAAAGCTTCAGTGTAATTAATAGCAATGAGCGAATGAAGGAATTGTCGAAAATTAGGATAAGGTAGACAATTCTTTAACTAGGAGTTTAATAGGTAATCGATATTTATCTGGAATTAATTGAGGGAAACCATAGAAAACCTCAACAAGATGACCGGTGCAGGAATTACCGTTTCTCGACGATAGGCAGTAGGAAAAAGTCCCAGCCACATCTGCCTCCGCCGGGATTCGAACCCGGTACCCCCCGAATGCGAGTCTAGTGCTCTCACCACTACTTTGCCCCGTTCGGTTCGAAACATAGATATGTAGGGTTTAAAGAACGAAAACGACCATTGAGCGAAAAAAACAGCTCACAAAGCATTGTGATTTCTGTTTTCATTAAACCACAACGCATTATGAGCTATTTTTAAACGGTTTTATTTAACAGTGTTGGATCACTTTCACCCAGTTTGTATTGAGACCCAGCGGTAAGAGGCAAAGTAGGCTAAAGACATATTGTGGGTGTGACCTTCTTTAGCTCTGTCTCGCTCTAATCATCCGCACGTTTCAATTTTTGGCTGGTGTCAAACTACGAGGCTAAAAGGTGCAATGCAAGGGTGCCGCTGTCAATTGATTACTCTAATTTTTGGAAATATTTTGAAGATTTAAAAAACTTTTCCGAAAAAGGAAGAGTCACTTTAGATTTGTGATGGAACAATTTTGTGAAATAAGTACGAATAAGGTCGTAAGTGCCATTGAAAACCTGTGTTTTTTTGGCACAATTAATGCCAACTTTTTTCTAGTAAATCGTACATAAATTACAAAAGTAGTCCATTAGAGACCTAGATTGGTCCTTTATCTTCCTTATAGAGAAATAATTTTTGCAGAATGTTGACGAATAAGTCTACAATCAGTTGACAGCCGAAGCTCTATTTTTGGCTTAAATTCAGAGCGTTCCGACAGCCTTTGTTTGACTTGTGCGAGTCAAATTTAGTAATTGAAATTTTACCTCTTTCCTGTTGACCGATTGATCTGAAATTTGGTACATACCTTTAGGTTTGGTGACAATATCATATTATGATAACTAGCGAACCGGCCCGGCTTCATCCGGGTGCAAATCGCAGTTTTAAATTTCCACCCTCCTCACTTTCAAATTTTGGTCCTTGCGATGTAATATACTATATATCTTGATAAAACAGGATACTGTAGTTAAAAAACATCCAGTATAACATTAAACGTTAAAGGAAACACTTAACCATTTGCCAGGCTACGCCTGTCTGACGTCTTCTTATACGAGATAACGATCATATTTTATTAGACGTTAGATTATAGAAATCTTTCTTTTACTTTCTACACTTTATACAAAACCTTATTATTAGCTGCTTTCTCCCAAACGTCCCATTAATGAAATAACGAAAACATGCCTTGAAAACAAATAAGAATAATTATTTTTAGCTTGAAAGCACATTTTGCTTGTATGGGCACTAATAACATTATTAATCATAATATTTCATATATACTGGGTGTCTGTTTCATCATATAAATTTTAAAATGAAAATAAGTGTACTATGCCAAATCAATTTGTCATACATTTAATGAATTAGGCTCTATTGCAATCATCTGGTCCTACCATTGTCTGTTTTTCAAATTTGTATTAAAAATTAAAGATTAAAAATTTCAAGAAAAACTGACGCAGCTTTGTGATTCTACCTCAAACAAATATTAAGTGAGTAAATATTAATGTCTATAATATTTATTTATTAACAACGCTAGGTACAATATACAAGTCAAGAGAGAGAGAGGGAGAGAGAGACAGATTGTGCATTATAATAAAAATTTATTAAAGCTGTCGGAACGCTTTGAATTTAAGCCAAAAATAGAGCTTCGGCTGTCAACTGATTGTAGACTTATTCGTCAACATTCTGCAAAAATTCTTTCTCTATAAGGAAGATAAAGAACAAATCTAGGTCTCTAATGGTATACTATTGTAATTTATGTATAATTTACTAGAAAAAAGTTGGCATTAATTGTGCTAAAAAAACACACGTTTTAATGTCACACTACGACCTTATTCGTACTTATTTCACAAAACTGTTCCGTCATAAACCTTAAGTAACTCTTTCTTTTTTAAAAAAGTGTTTTAAGTCTTCAAAATATTTCCAAAAATTAGAGTAATCAATTGACAGCGGCACCCTTGCAATAGCATCTTTTATCCTCGTAGTTGGCACCAGCCAAAAATTGAAACGTGCGGATGATTTGAGCGAGATAGAGCTAAAAAAGGTCAAACCCACAACATGTCTTTTGCCTACCTCGCCTCTTACCGCTAAGTCTCAGCACAAACTGTGTGAAAGTGATCCAACACTGTTAACAGCTGAAAGCATTACAAAACGTGTGAGCTTAACATCTGAGGTCAGCAGCGTCTATATGCTGCAAGTCAATATAAAACATTAAAAAGCAATAAAAAATCAAACAGAATAAAAGCAGCATTCTAATACTTAACATATTTTTCTGTGCGACGCTCATTAAAAACAGATATGGTGTGTTTGTAAAAATAATCCACGACATTAGAATTTTTTATTGGTATTTTTATTGGAATAATAATAATAATATAATAATAATAATAATAATAAAAATTTATTTCAAAACAAACAAACATACGTACATTTGATAAATTTATAATATGTGAAATTCATCCACCCAACTTGGCAGTTTCGTTGTATGAACAAGTTGCCATCAAAAAAATGATTAATATTCGATACAACGTACATTTTTAGTTTAGTGTACCTTTATGAACGTTTTGTTGTATTTTTTTCCTGATACACGCTACCCAGCGAGATAATTTTACCATAAAAAAACGAGTTTCATTGAAAATGTATTGAGAGGAAGAAAATATTATTAAAAAAATGAATTGTATGTATGAAAAAAGTACATGTAAACATATTCATTTATTTTTGGTTCAGTGTAGACTTAAGGAGTGTTGGTCACTCGTGAATTTCACTGTATTTTACTTGTTACAAGCAACACAGTGAGATAAATATCTACATATGACATGTCATCTAGTGTGAGGTTAGATAATTTTGCGGGATATTATGGAGCTTAATGAACAGCACCTTTCGCCTTTGGAAAGACTAAAACAAAGGATTTGACCCTCTATTCCCACGTAATTAGTGACTTCGTAATAGAGCAAATAATAATAAAACTTTAACAGTGTGGGTTAGTATCTCAAAGGATTATAAACTTGATGTATTAATTTTGCTTGAAAACTGTCATACATTAATATTGAAATTGCTAACAGTTTAGGAACTGAGTTTAGACAGTTAGAAACTCTTGGAACCATAATGTAAACAAAACTTAGTGGCTTGGTTTAGTCTAGTTAACCTATTGTATAACATACATGATTATGTAACACGCTGTACTCTCCATTGCAGTGGCGGATTTACCAGCAGGCTGAGTAGGCTGAAGCATAGGGCGGCAGATTTTAGGGGGCGGCAAATTTGGTCCAAAAATTTGTTTTACAAAAATAAAAAAAAACGAGTTTTGAAAATTTAACAAAAATTTCAATATTTTAGTACTGTACAGTATACTGAACACTCTATAACGTCTGTATAATATGAAAAATTACTAAACGCTCTGTAAAATATACTTTTGTAATCATAAATTTTTAAAATATTCCAATAGCGTTTCAATACTACAACTTAAATTCGGTTATTTTTACTCATTTTTTTTAATTAATCATTACTATAATTTTTTTCTCCATGTACCTAAATGCTACTAGATCCACTCACACAATTCAATCAACGTGTAATATGTTTCAATACTTAATTACTTTTTTTGTACAACGTATTTCCGTAGTCGTTTTTGTTATTAATATGATTGCGAATTAGGGTATCGAATTTCAGAGGTCAGGGGCGGCAAAAATTTAATAGCCTACTGGCGGCAAATTTGTAAATCCGCCACTGCTCCATTGTACATAATAATATATTGTATTAATCATAGATGTCGTCGTAAAGTATTGTTAGAGTGACTATAGTAAGAGTGTGGCCAATGCATCCGATCGTCGCCATATTGAGCCGCAAGTAGATAGATAGATAGATAGATAGATAATGTACTGTATTTAAGAAAAAAAACCCGGGTCGCAGTGCCAAAATCCTGCCGACAATTTAGTGTATTTGCTAATATAGGCAGTGTGCTTTATTATGCGAACTTAAGTGGGTTTTTGGGCAAAATAAAAAATTTGGCTCCTTAATACACCCCTTAAAAGGACATTTTTTTTCTCAATTGCAATATTATTATCAATTGAACCTCTATACCAAATTATATACACCTTTCAGTAAATAATTCACTATCTGCAAATTAGTGTTTTCATAAAATTTGAAAATGCGGTCCTGTCGGGCCGATTTTATTAAAATTTTAGAGACACTTTTTAATTACTGCCAGAGGGTTAAATTTCAATTTTGTAACGATTCGGAGAATTTTTTCGGTATTTTGAGGCCCAAAAACGTTTTTCAACCCCTAAAAACTACCCTTAAAATAGCCCGATTAGGGCCATTTTAAATAGGCTTTTTGCGGTGATGGATTTCAACACGTGGGCCAAATTTAGTTGAAATCAATTAACTCTTTCGAAAGTTATTGCATGTTGTCATATGGCAAATACACTAAAAAACTATTACAGGTAGGTTGACATATTTTAAATATAGGCATATATATATATAATTTTACAATTACTCATTCAAAATAAAACTTCTCATTTTTAAAGCATTTACAATATAGTTGTATAAATCATTTAACAAAACTTCAGTAACGTTTCCTAATAAAAATTAAAAAAAGTTATTCCCTTTACATTCCCTAGTTATATATTTTTTTTAAAAAGTATATCTGGTATTTGAGTATATAGGACATTCCAGTAGAAAGTGAAACAAGTTTTCATTTTTAATCAAATTACAAATTGTACAAACCTCTTCAGTTTTCCACCCATATGTCTAACCTTTACAATATAATCTGAGATATTTACTACCCATAACCCTTAACTGACTTATAACTCTAATTTTGTCCAAAGAAGCGATATATTTCATTATTTTTTATATATTGATATATTAAACTATAACTTGAGTTTAGAATTCTTTCCTTTCTTCCAATTTTAAGTTATATCTATAGTTTTCTAAAATAGCACTATACTCAACCTTAATCTGCTCTACATTTTGATTTAACCAGACAGATTCATATCCTAAACCAATTAATACGTTTTTTAATTGAGTTGCCCAATTAAATTTTTCTTTATTGTTTTCAAAATTAGCATCCAAAGTAATTAACCTTTGTAAACAAAGCTTAGGGTATCTATTATCTGACATTAGCTATTATCTGAGCCGCAAGTGGTGGACACTCAAGGTTACTAAAATACTAAGATAAAATACGTCTGTGATTGGTTGTGTCGATTGCTTACGTCACCGATACCCATGGATTGGTTTTTCAAATATCGCTATCCCAACTGTTTGGAAAAAGACTCAACAAGCCTACTTCCCCCGCCCTCTCACGCGTCTCGCCAAATCACACCTTCAACAATTCCAACGCCCAACCATAGTTTCTAATAACCTTGGTGGACATTGCGTAGAAAATGGCTCAATATGGCGCAGCCAATCCATGTTCCGGCCAGGTCACACGCCCTGTTGGCCACACTCTTACTACAGTCACTCTATTGTTTGTGAAGCAGCAATAATATATTGTTAACGGATTAGCTTAAAATCCGAAGCACAAAGCTTTAGCGTAGCCGCCGTACGAAACTCATCAATAAACTGTAATATATAAAACTAGCCTTTACCCGTGATTTTTGACGAAAACTCTAACTTACCTGATCGCAGCGATAATAACTAATTACGACTTTTGCGTGGGTTGTAGAAAACATTGTCAATAAATTTGATTTGACAATGGCCTTAGATCGTGATCAGGGCCATCTTTCCCACTGGGCTCGTGCCCAGGGCCCCGCGATCGATGGAGCCCCCTAGTTCTTGCCAGATCAACATTCTATAACTCGTACCTACTGCACTCAAATATATATCGATAAATTTTTTAATTATGTATTTGTTCATTATTGATTTGCTTAGTAATTAATCTTTTTTTATAGAAAAAATAGTTTTCCGTAATAGTCATAGGGGCCCCATTATCCTAAAGTGCCCTGGGCCTCCAATAGGTTAAAGACGGTCCTGATCGTGATCATATAATTACAGTTTTTATACATGTAGGAACAGTCTAATGTCGTTGTGAAAGTTCCTGTCATGTGGAATATTAGATTGCATTCACACAAAAACAAATGAAAGATCTATATAGAGAAAGATCGCTTTTCAAACTAAATTTTGATCAATTTTGATGTTTTGAAGTGTAAAATTTACCAAAAACTATATTAAATAGATATATACACAGGTTAAGACAAATTTTGTTTCAATCGATCAAGTATTTTTTGAACAGAATCAATTTAAAATTCTGCTATGCTTTTCTTATGGAGAAATATGTGTGGTCACAATCTAAGGACATTGTCAAATTAGCTTTTTTGACAGCCCCTTCTGCAACCCAACATTTATCTAAAAATACCTGCTACATGTAAAAAATAATTAACCTTAATCTTCACTACAATCACTACGGTATATAGTTCGTAAGACTAAAAAACCTAGGGTCGTAGTGCAAAAAACTGCCGACAATATAGTGTGTTCAATACAGGCAGTGTGACTTTATTATATGAATTTAGTTGTGCGGTGATGGACTCCAATGTGTAGACCGAAATTCGTTTAATTCAGTTAAGTCTGTCGATAGTTATAAAGCTATGAAACGTCGAGAAATTTTTGTCCGACCCCTAGGTTTCGCCATGCGACCGACGCTATAGTATGTGCCATATCTGGCAAATACACTTATAAAAATACGTGTCGAATTGGATAACCTCTTTTTACAAGCTTTTATTAGTGTATTTGCCATATGGCAACATACACTATTGGCGTCGGTCGGATGGCGGGACCTAGGGGTCGGACCAATATTTCTCGACGTTTCATAACCTCCTAAACACTTTGGCACCATTTTTAAAAATGTTTATATATATATGTATATATATATATATATATATATATATATATATATATATATATATATAGGTATATATATATATATATGTGTGCGGGCTATAACTTTCGAAGGACTTAATTAATTTTGACGAAATTTGGCACATATGTTGGAATCCATTACCGCACGAA
This sequence comes from Venustoraphidia nigricollis, assembly GCA_034508555.1. Classification (NCBI taxonomy): domain Eukaryota; kingdom Metazoa; phylum Arthropoda; class Insecta; order Raphidioptera; family Raphidiidae; genus Venustoraphidia; species Venustoraphidia nigricollis. The sequence continues at coordinate 8,134,961 of JAVRKA010000004.1, read as the reverse complement.
GCCTATTTAAAATGGGCCCAATCGGATCACATTAAGGGTGAATTTTAGGGGTTGAAAAAAGTTTTTGGACCCCAAAATGCCGAAAAAAATCTCAGAATCGTTTCAAAATTGAAATTTAACCCTTTAATAGCAATTAAAAAGTGGCCCTAAAATTTTAATAAAATCGGCCCAACAGGACCGGACTTACAAATTTTTTGAAAACACTAATTTGCAGATAGTGACATTCATTTTATTGAAGGGTGTATTTAATTCGGTGTAGACGTTAGATTGATAATAATATTACAATTAAGAAAAAAATGTTATTTTAAGGGGTGTAAAAAGGGGTTAAATTTTTTATTTTGCCCAAAACCAAACTTAATTTCACATAATAACAGTATAAAACCACACGGCCCTATACAAGCAAATACACTATATTGTCGGCAGGGTTTTGGCACTGCGACCCGGGTTTTTTTTAACTTGCAACGTATGTAATATTATGTAATAATATGTTTGTTCGGGTGGAATCTTGCAACTGAATTTTAAAGCAGTTATCCTCAACCGATTGAGCTGAAATTTTGAAGTCACGTTTAGTTTGGATGACAATACATGGTTAGATAAATGACGTCATTCTAAATCCATTATGGCGGACCGCCTAAAACGGCGAACTAGTTATTTTTTAATCACTTCCATGATATGGATATCAAATGAAAGGATATGACAAGTAGAATACAATCAGCAGTGTGACTTAATTCCAAATCCAAAATGGCGGCCGACACAAAATGGCGAATCATCTATTTCTTTACAACCCCCTTGATATGGGTATCAAATGAGAGGATATGAAAATCAGAATACATTAAACTGTGTGACGTTATTTAAAATTCCATTATGGCGGTCAAAAGGCGTAGGTAACTAAAAATTTAAAAATAAAATATTAGTAAAAAAACTTTTTAAAAACAAGCTTTTATTAAATTGTACCTACTAAAAAAGAAAAAATAACTCTTAATACTTTAGCTATGATAATAACGACCCACGCTTTTATAACTATGAACCTAAAGTATTAAGAGTTATTTTTTCTTTTTTAGTAGGTACAATTTAATAAAAGCTTGTTTTTAAAAGTTTTTTTACTAATATTTTAAGTCTAAAACATCTTATAAATTCGTGAAAAGCATGCTTTGACTTCTGAACTACGTAATATTTTCCACCAAAACGCAAGTATATGAACGACATTACCAATCAATCTTCTCTATAGTCTGGCATGTATTGTATTCACAGTGTATTGATGTCTGTAAACTATTCATTGAACATTTCTATTCCTCATTCATCAATTGAAGCATGAAAATCAAATATCCATAAATGCAATTAGATATTTTATCGTATCACTTTGCCTCACATACAGGTCTGTCTTACGAATATTCTGCAGCCCCCTCAGTCCAGAAATAAGAGCGAAAAAATATCGATATATCGATATTTTTTATTTGATATAAGTATCGATATTTTTGGGCGATATTTAATATTTCGATATATCATATCTAAAACTCCGAGTATCGAAAACCGATATTTTTTTCCAGTAGCAACACTTGTCTGTACTACCGCAACTAACTATGAAAATATCGAAATCAACACTGAAAATAAAACATGTGTTTTTTGAAACATACTTTTAAGTGCGTTCCAAAAACAACAACAGTGAATAAAGTACATATAAAACACATTTTTTTTTCACCAGATTTTTCGATGCTACAATCAAAATAACTATTCATGCAATATTTCATTTCATTTCTACAACATCTAGAATATTTTTAATTATTTTGATTGACGCCTCAATTCATGCTGTACCAGCAATTTTCTGTCGAATGTAACCTCTAGCACGCATGCCATAGGTTCGCCATCCCTGGCTTTATTAATTGTTCGATTAATCTCTAAAATTATCTGCTCCTAAATGCATTAGACGTTTGATTAATAAATAAAAAAAATTCTTATCGTAGCTTTTGATTTCAGATAATTATTTATTATTTGATTTATTAGAAATAATGTCCGTTAATTGCTATTTGACATTACATTAAGCTAGCCAATATGTATACTAAATTTCTTCGAGTGCCAATGTTCCCTTTAAAATTATACTGACATATCGATATTTTTTTTTAAATATATCGGTACCGATATCGATACTTAAAAAAATATCGATACGATATATATCGATACTTTCTGGCACTTCTGGCATCCCTATAAGAGCGCATTTGACATTTCCTTATGTATGTGTGTGTATCGCATTCCTGTCATATGATCAATGGCTGACCAATGACAGGAAGGACTTACCCGTCCCCTTCCAATAATAGAAAAAAGAAGAGATGTACCCCTGGCAAAGAAACAGTGATTAATATTCTTAAAAGTTTATTATTAAACAATCGTGTGGATTATATCTTATAATTTGGTTTATTGGTATATATTATTTCTCAATTAACTACTACGGCCCGCGGAAAAAACGTAAAATTTATTCTGGTCTATGTTATAAAAAAGGCTACCCAACCTTGATCTAATATACTGATATTATGACTTGTATGACTATTAAAACTCGCTGGTCGTCGTTTCAACATGAACTACTATTCTGGGTGGTACACACACCCACTAAACACAGATAAACATGTCGTTTTTAAATCTAGTTTGAAATTTGAATTTTGGTATGAGATTGAAAAGTTTTAACGCTGTGTTAAAATTTTAAAAAATATTCGAACATATTTTAATTCGACATAAACAATTATGTCTTGTGGTCACAGATATAAAATGTGAACATTAATACATATATATTATTTATTAAAAAGCTTTTCCCCATTGCGAACACATTTGATTGTAAAAGCTTGTGCATTAAAACGTAGTTATAAATTAATTTATATAAAAATGAGTTTGTGGTACATTAATGAATTAAAAAAAATATATTAAAGTCCACCGCATTCTGTTACTCTTTATATCAAAATTATGCGGTTACGTCGCTTGCAGATCGTCAGATGCTAGTGGGGGGGGGATACAAGGGATAAGTTTTTAATGAGTATGGGGCTAGGGACTCGAGCCTCACAACACCCTTACAAAATGATTCAAATGTTGATGAAGTTCAAAGGCAAGACAAAGTGTCAATGATGCAATATCTTGCTATCGACAGCAGCTTGCTGAACGAAACAGAAAAAGGCAAACGACATTAGATGACTTCTTCACATAAAACAAAATATGTCAAATAAGGAACCTTTCTCAACAAAAACATAACTTCTTACTCGAACTTTTAATTGATTTTCATAAATGTTTTATGAACAAAAATCGATATTAGCAATAAATAAGTATTTAACAATAAATATAACAAAATTAAATTTAAAAAAATTAATAAATTTTGTTATTTTCGGTTCTATTATTTACGTATGAGCTCGTTTAGCGCTGTTTCGTATAGCGCAGGAACTTATTGGAACGTATCTCCGGCGTTAAGTGGGGTCTTACTGTATGTTCAAATGAAATTATCTTAAAATATTTAAAACATAATTATAAATTCCCAAGACGGTTGCACAAGTAAATAATACTATACAGAACTTTGATATGACGAACAGGTTTATAGGTGTATTTAGGTGCACACAACGTACATCTGTCGCTCACAAGTCCTGAAGGAATAAACAACCCTCTTATGATTGTGTCCGGGAGCCGAACTGTCTCTAACATATATACGCATCTGTAGTCTCAAGGCAAAATGGCATATATCGAATTTTTAGCATAGAGTAGAGCCGACCCAAAGTATCGGTTTAAACTCTTAAATATGAGTTTCCTCGTTCTGGTTTATAAATTGTATGTGTAGATCATTTACAAATAGCAGAAAAAGCAATGGGCCAAGAATTGATCCTTGCGGCACGCCACAGGTTATTAATTTCTCTTCAGAAAGAACTCCATTGATATCCACTTGCTGTATCCTGTTATCCAGATATGATCTAATCAACTGATTCGCTTGACCTCGTATTCCATAAAACTCTAATTTATAAAGCAGAAACGAGTGATTTACACAATCAAATGCTTTACTTAGATCTAGCGATATTGACGTAGCGTGTTTCCCATTATTTATACTGTTGAGTATATTAGATATTATTTCATAAGTTGCTAAAGTCGTATTCTTACCAGGTAGGCATCCGAATTGACTTTTAGAAATCAATTTATTTTTTTTCAAAAAATTTAATATTCTCTTATGTAGCAGACGCTCGAAAATTTTAGACATGGTAGACAGCAACGCAATGGGTCTATAATTATTAACTGAAACATGCTCACCATTTTTATATACCGGTTTAATAATCGCTTTTTTCAGTAATGTTGGAAAAACTGCATTTTGAAAACTTAAATTTATTATATATTCTAGATGTTTGGATAATTCAGCAGAACATTGTTTTAGAAGCAAAACTGGAAATTCGTCATAACCAGTGGAGTTAGTATTCTTCAGGCTTAAAATCACATTATTTACTTCGACTTCCGATGCTGGATACAGTAGAAGCGTTTGTGGACAATTAGGAGTATTAAAATGATTGAAGTCTGGTTGATTTAGATTAAGAGTATGTGGCGCATTTATAAAATGATCATTAAAAGCATTTGCAATACAACTAATATTAGTTATGACAGAGTTATTTATTTCCAATTTTGTGCAATGTTCAAATTTTGAATTGTTTCTAGAATATTTATTTATCAGGTTCCATATAGCTTTCGCACTTTTGCTTGAGTTAGTTTATAGTTTTATAGTTTAAAAAATGAATGGTCCTATAGTGTTGATGACGTCAGATGTTGAGCGTGTATAATATACCATATCTCCCTTTATCTCTTGAATGGTCGTATATTGGAATCTCATACTCATTTGAATCAGCAAAATTTGTTTTGTAAACATTCTTAATTTCAAAAATATATAAAATATTTCGATTTTTTTAATACATGCACATAAATGTTTAAGGAAAATCAAAATTTATCAGAACTGTTTCAAATTTACTAAACGTCTGTATTTTTTCTTGGTTAGAACTTTTAGGCGTTTAATGTTTCTCAAAAATTAAAACAAACGTAACAACTGTATCAAATTATACCTACCCTACTGTTTCAAATGTTTTTGCCTCGTGACCATAGATATACTGTATGCGTGGCACTATAATACACTATATACACTAGTGTAGTGTAGCGTAGTGGTGGGTCTGTTGTTACACAGTGACACAAGCACTGCCAATGCATATTGTTGCCATAGTCAGTTATACTGTACCCTCGACATTCTGTTATCCTAAATATACAGGTCGATCATGAATATTAATATATAAGCATAGGGGCGCGTACTGAGTGGACATTGCTCGGGTAAATCGTTGCTCGGCAAATTTTGCAGAAAATCGTTCATAGCCTGGTTTGACAAGACCAAAGTTGACACTAATCCATTCAGTAGTGGGCCATGTCGACAACAATTATTTCTGAATCTCAAGAAGCAATTATCATTTTTTTTTTTGAGAATCTTGAAATATTAATCAAAATCCATTCGCGGTTTTATAAACTATTACAATAGTTTCTTGACGGTGTGAAATAGAACGATCGGTCAAATAAAATTTTGAAATTGCGCGGGTTGTCCAAAGTCAAGTGCATGACCCTGTATGCATGATGCACATGTGTTCAAGTACGTTTATACGAGAGTCCTGTATCTATGTAATGAGGTAAATCCTACGGGCCTGACACTTCCAAGTTATCACATCAAATACTTCTCACTGTTATAGCTATTATACACATAAACTGACGTACCCTTGCAATATACATATATGTATATATACTTGTATGCATGTATGTACTACAACATATGTACTATTTTTAGATACCGAGTGTATCATAAAAATTGGTCAGGGGTTGCGTTTAAAATCTTCTATGACGGGGCAAAGTTAATATCATGTATGTAGGAAATAAAATGATGAAACTAATAAATAAACACGCATTCAATTATTAAACAAAGTATATCCCATTCAGGAATACAATCAATGTGAATTCCATCCTGTCTCAACACAAAATGCTGCTACACCCGTATTCAATCTTTATCCGGGCGCCAGACATAGCAACAATATTTGAACACTTATTTGAACACTTGTTTTAACTAGGGATGGGATCGAAATAATCGATTATTTTCCTGCTAATCGATTCCGATTATTTCGAAAAACCGATTATTTTATTACCCTAAAATCGGATAATCGGTCCAAAAAAGAATATTTTTCCTGATTTTATAGAAGAAAAAAAGTTTTATTGTTCTTTTAAAACTTTTTTTCTTCTATAAAATCGGGAAAAATATTCTTTTTGTGATTATTTCGAATAATTGATTTATAATCCCCATCCCTAGTTAAAACAAGTGTTCAAATAAGTGTTCAAATATTGTTGCTATGTCTGGCGCCGGCATTACAATATCAATGTATACGCAGCTTACATAACATAAACCATTACACGATTCATTGAACAATACTGAATAACAATCGTTTAAATACTATAGGTCAAACATTCGTTTACAGGAGTTGCATTTAAAATCTTCGATGACGGGCAAAATTAATACCATGTATAGAAATGAATTTTGCGATTAAGTTAAAAAAATACATTAGTCGCAGAAATTAAAGAATATAAAAAAATTACAATCTTTTCGATGATTTTTAACAGGCTGTAACTTGGGGGGAAATGGTCCTGCAGGAAATTAAAAAAAAAACCCGGGTCGCAGTGCCAAAACCCTGCCGACAATATAGTGTATTTGCTTATACAGGCAGTGTGGCTTTATTTTGCGAGCTTAAGTTGGTTTTTGGGAAAATAAAAAAATTTACTCCTTAATACACCCCTTAAAATATCATTTTTTTTCTTAATTGCAATATTATTATAAATCGAACCTCTATACCAAATTATATAGAACTTTCAGTACATAATTCACTATTTGTAAACTAGTGTTTTCATAAAATTTGTAAGTCCGGTTCTGTTGGGCCGATTTTATTTAAATTTCAGGGACACCTTTTAATTACTACTAAAGGGTTAAATGTCAATTTTGAAACGATTCTGGGAATTTTTTCGGTATTTTGGGGCCCAAAAACATTTTTCAACCCCTAAAAACTACCCTTAAAATGCCCCAATTACGCCCATTTTAAATAGGCTTCTTGCGGTGATGGATTTTAACACGTGGACCAAATTTCATTAAAATCAATTAACTCTTTCGAAAGTTATTGCCCGCACATATATATATATATATATATATACGTATATAAATATATATATATATATATATATATATATATATATATATACGTATATAAATATATATATATAAACATTTTCAAAAATGGTGCCAAAGTGTTTAGGAGGTTATGAAACGTCGAGAAATTTTGGTCCGACCCCTAGGTCCCGCCATCCGACCAACGCCAATAGTGTATGTTGCCTTATGGCAAATACACTAAAAAGAAAATTGTAGTTTAAAGTGTCTCGTTTTAGAATCTGGACTTTAATTTTTTTTTAACGTAAGCGATTTTTGAGTTATCGTACAAAAACAGCCTAGCATTTATGCTCTGCTAGAATTACTCGCACGCCATTTATAACAGCGGGTCGAAAGAAGGTAACAGCGGGACGAAAGAGTTTTCTCGTGCACACTGATATGTGAGCTAATAGCAGTTATTGCGTATAACCTCAAAATTGCTCACTTGAAAGTTATTAGTCTTTATAGATTATAATGGCGAAAGTACGTACTTTCGACCGGGTATAAAGAATACACCACACGGGCAAAAAGTTGGAAGCCCTAAACTGCGCAGTGTAAGAATTTCAACTGTCTGTCCTTATGGTGTAATATACTATTAATACATATTTTTAATAATATTGACTCCACCAACAGTAATAGATATGTTAACAAAATAAAATTACTTGCAATACTGTTTAATATTTTTATTTATATAAAGACGTCTTTATACAAATAAAAATATTGAACAGTATTGCAAGTAATTTTATTTTGTTAATACATGTTTTTGTTGAAAATTAAATAACTCTTTCAACTTGAATTTGTATCACAATGACAAATTACTATAATGTTGCCTAACAGAATTTTTCTACATTGTCTCGGCTGCATGCCTGAGCTTGCAGCTAAGCTCGCAGTCTCAAATTTGATTTTGTGTGTGAATCAACGTTTCAAAGTAAATTGTGATTCATAATTTTACACTGTATTAAATTGCAGACACTCGACAAGTGTCCTTATTTTAAAACAGTTCTTTTATTTTCCGACATTTTCAAGCGAAAATATCTTGATTAGCGAACTAGTGCGTGGTCAGATTTGAAACAAAAATAGAAATTCGTTGTCTGTTAAACCATTCTTTGACTACAACAGACAAATTATGTTTTGCATTCTTGTATGCTGTTTTTTCTCTTAATTTCGTACCACGTTTATGATTTGTGCAGTGAGAAAAACAATTTTTTTTGTGGCCAATTTTATTTAGTGCGTGTAAAACTTTTAGTGAAGGCTACCTTTCTTTTAATGTTGCTACTTGTGTTGGTAAGTTATGTTTTTTAAATAATTTCACATTGCCTGTATTAGCAAATACATTATATTATTGTCGGCAAGGTTTTGGCACTTTCGACACACAGTATATAATACATGTTCGCACTGTACCAGTATTTGTGTGTTTTGCTATATAGTTGGTCATATCACAAAATATGTTCCTTCTAAATCACGACGGAGAGCTTTGCCTATTTACCAGTGGGAGCTTATCATGCAATATAATAAGTTTTTTATTAACTGATAAATTTTCTAAAAAATGATCAAAATGGTTATTTACGATGTGATTGAAGTTAAAAATCGATCCCAACTTTCAGATAATATTTGTAAACTAAAAAATTGAACCTTAGTACATACCTGTGGTTTAAAGTATGTATGAAATGGCACATTTAACACTAGAGCTGTAAAGCTGCGTAAAGTAAAGTAATAAACGTAGTCGTAGTACTATTTCCATAGTACTCGTAAATCATAGTCTAAGAGAATTGAACGCAGCCTATACAATAATTAGAAGTGATCTTACTCAAAATTGAACTGTTAAAAATTTTATAAAGGGTACGTGCAAAAAATACTATAAAAATTTCGTGTCTGATATTTTAACTCACGTGACTGTTAAAACTCACAAGCGCTCGTTTCAATTTATTGTCACATTCGTAAAATATTAATCATCACCCACATAACCTACAATTAAGGTAGGTACATCTGGCATTCATATTCTTGGTTTCCATGGTAAATACCACGCTAAAATTATTTTTAACGTTGAAAGTAGTACCAGAAATCGAACATTAACGGCATACAGTAAAACCTCTCTGAACGCTGCTCCGCTTAACGCTGTTTCAGTATTACGCGATTTCTAAAAATAAAAAAGCTTAGCCACTATAACGTGAATTATGGATCAGTTAATACAAAATGCTTCAAATGTTGATAGAAATTCAAAGGCAAGACGAAGTGTCATTGATGCAATATCTTGCTGTCGACAACAGCTTGCTGAACGAAACAAACGCCATTAGATGACTTCTTGACAAAAAAAAAAACCCGGGTCGCAGTGCAAAAACCCTGCCGACAATATAGTGTATTTGATAATACAGGCAGTGTGGCTTTATTATGCGAACTTAAGTTGGTTTTTCGGCAAAATAAAAAATTTGACTCCTTAATACACCCCTTAAAATAACATTTTTTTTTCTTAATTGCAATATTATTATCAATCGAACCTCTATAGCAAAGTATATACAACTTTCAGTAAATAATTCACTATCTGCAAAGTAGTGTTTTCATAAAATTTTTAAGTCCGATCCTGTCGGGCCGATTTTTTTAAAATTTTAGGGACATTTTTTAATTACTACTGGAAGGTTAAATGTCAATTTTGAAACGATTCGGAGAATTTTTTCGGTATTTTGGGGCCCAAAAACGTTTTTCAACCCCTAAAAACTACCCTTAAAATAGCTCGATTACGCCCATTTTAAATAGGCTTCTTGCGGTGATGGATTTCAACACGTGGGCCAAATTTCGTTAAAATCAATTAACTCTTTCGAAAGTTATTGCCCGCACACACACACACATATATATATATATATATATATATATATATATATATATATATATATATATATATATATATATATATATATACGCATATATATATATATATATAAATATATATATACATATATATATAAACATTTTTAAAAATGGTGCCAAAGTGTTTAGGAGGTTATGAAACGTCGAGAAATTTTGGTCCGACCCCTAAGTCCCGCCATCCGACCGACGCCAATAGTGTATGTTGCCTTATGGCAAATACACTAAAAATATGTCAAATGAGGAACCTTCTTAATCATAAACATAACTTCTTACTCGAACTTTTATTTGATTTTCAAAAATGTTTTATGAACAAAAATCGATATTAGCAATAAATCTATAATTATAATGTGACAAAAAAATATTTAACATTAAATGTAACAAAATTAAACAAAATAAAAAAAAACTAGCGAATTTTCTTCTTCTGTTTTACTTATGCTTATTATCTACGTATTAAGGTGAGCTCGTTTAGCGCTGTTTCGTATAGCGCAGGAACTTATTGGAACGTATCTCCAGTGTAAAGCGGAGTCTTACTGTATTTTACAACAGGTTTATTCATGGTAACTGACCAAATGATCGATTATTTAATTGTCCTCATACTTACCTTCGTCTCTGAAGGGGGTTTCGCGCTGTGACTAGTATTTATGTTGTTTCTTTTTTCATGTTAATTCCCGAAAAATCGAATAAGCTTCTATATATTCACTAGTTTAATCTCCGATAAATACAACTGTTGATGAAATTTATAAAATAAACCGTAATTTATAAAAATATTGAAAAACAGAATCCGTCTATAGGAAAATTATTGTTTATTACCTACTAATGCGCTTAGTACCCTGATTTAAAAGCATTGCAGTTTTAATTCATGCTTTTTATTATGTTTTTAAAATATTTTATCATTTTAGTGTTTTTTAAACCTTGTTTTATAAATAACTCTTTGATGTTCAACAATATATTACAAACATTTATTTCGGTTCACCTGTCCCGGTGTCTGTCTGTAATTGAATCTTGCAAGTTATTTATAATAATAATATTATAAAGAGGAAAGATTTGTATGTATGTAATGAATAAACTCAAAAACTACTGTGCCTATTTAAAAAATTCTTTCACCATTAGAAAGCTACATTCACCCTGAGTAACATAGGCTACTCAAAAACTACTGTGCCGATTTAAAAAATTCTTTCACCATTAGAAAGCTACATTCGCCCTGAGTAACATAGGCTATATTTATTGCTAGAAAATATTGGGTGTTTTTAGATTATACCGGGTGTTTATAGATTATACCGGGTGTTTTTAGATTATACCTGGTGTTTTTAGATTATATAAAACGCGTTACGAAAAACGTCTTATACGAAAGGGACTTCGTTCCAAACGCGTGTCCCGCGACACGTTCCAAGTTTTTTTTTAAATTTCTTTTTGGGAAATAAGATTTTTCTTCGATTTTTGAACATTCACAAATAAAAGCGATTGAATTCGCGCAAATTCAATACACGTTGAGAATTTAATGATAATGATTCTCATCTTTTATATCTAATATATTACATTTACACCCGGGCGAAGCCGGACTGGGCCGCTAGTATATACATAAAATTGTAACTTTACCTATAATCGTGTTTTTAACGAAATTTCCACTTGACGGGCGCGGTAATTATAGTAGGACGCCTAGACCCACTTGGCGTTTTTCCGAATTTTTTATTATCAATTTATTTGGAGCTTAGATATGCTGTACATCATCGCGCTTCTACTACAGAGGTCTCTTTGAGTAGTTACCAAAAATGAACAATGAACATCCACGAGAGCTACGTCGCTGATAAAGGCTAGTATCAAGTAAATTAAAATTAGAGCTTATAAAAACTAAAACAACACGCTGTTATGAACTAAAAAAATGCAAAATAATTTGATACCAAAATTAGCTTTACTGTAAAAAGTGTGAAGTGCTTAATATCGATAATACATTTTTCATTACTAGCTATAATTGTACACGTAGAGCTATTATGAAAATTTAAGTAGATAGCACTACATGTTTTTCACAGTAAAGCTAATTTTATTGTCAAATTATTTTGCATTTTCTAGTTTATAAGAGCGTGTTGCTTTAGTTTTGTTGAACTCTAATTTTAATTATAAGACTATAAAACAAAATATTTCAATTGACTAACGACTACGCAACTTACGTCACTATACATCATGTTAGCTTGCTTGCTGTAATTTTTCAAGTTAATTAATTTATCTAAATCTACACTAATATTATAAAGAGAAAAGATTTGTATTTTTGTGTGTGTGTATGTTTGTAATGAATAAACTCAAAAACTACTATGCCGATTTAAAAAATTAGAAAGCTACATTCACCCTGAGCAACATAGGCTATATTTATTGCTAGAAAATATTAGGGATCCTTACTAAAACTTTAGTAACGTAACCCAAGGTGTAAAAAAAATGCCATAAAACATCTTTCGTCGCGTGCGCTGCGGAAACTATTGATGATAGAACAAAAGGATGTCCTACAATATTGACGAGGAATAAAATCCTATCTCGCCCTCTTTTCTTATCTAATCTAATCTATGTCCTACAATATTAAAGAACATATCAATAACTACAAAAAACTTCGCGATACTATATGTCCAACTATCATCGTTATGTCACAATAACCACTTTTTACATTTTAATAATCTATATAGATAAAATACGATGTATAGGTATGTAATCTATGGACTCCAAACGGGTAGGCCATTTTTGATGAAATTTTCGGACAATCTTTAGATTAGCCCAGCGGGTGATCTTCTGAAGTTTGGTAGCGATCGGATCAACAGAATTTTTTAAATTTTTTTTTATGGAAATAAGATTTTTCTTCGATTTTTGAACATTCACAAATAAAAGCGATTGAATTCGCGCAAATTCAATACACGTTGAGAATTTAATGATAATGATTCTCATCTTTTATATCCTATATATTACATTTACACCCGGACGAAGTCGGACTGGGCCGCTAGTTTATAATATAAATGTAAATATTTATATAAATTATTATATTGCATCGATCCTTGATAATTATGCAAAGTTTCAGTTTAATGTGACGTTTTGAAGTGGTTGAATTTCACGTTGAAAGATTCCATCACATACAGGTGAAACTAATAAAAAAGCGTGTTAAAAACAAAACAAATTTACTTTGTAAGTTACAAGATAAGGCTGTAACTTTATTGTTTCAAAGTTCAATCTCGATAACCGTTATAATTGGCTTTTTATTTTGCATGTGAAAGTATTTTTCAATTCACGTAACATATCCATTTCAACAACAAAAAAATTAACAAACAAACAAGGTTTTTGTTTCACGGAAATATCAAGAAAAGTTAGTTTCAGACCTATAATTATAAAAGTAGAAGAGCTCGTGGTCAAAAATTGCAAGATTTTTTGTAAAGACTAATATTTTGAGATCAGCTAGCATTTATGGATATAAATAAAGTCATTCGTGTAGTTTATAGATCCCACAAAAAACACAAGTTGGAGGTTTGACACAAGGTTACTAGAATACGACAAGTTTGGGCGTAAGAGGTTATAAACATGGTCACGTCTGTGATTGGTTGAGTCGATTGCTTACGTCACCGATGCACATGGCTTGGTTTTTCAATTATTATTATCTTAACTGTTTGGAAAAAGATTCCACGTTACGTCACAAGCCCACTTCCCCCTCCCTCTCTGTCGTCCCGCCTAGTCGCACTTTTAACAATGCTAACGCCCAACCTTAGTTTCTAGTAACCTTGGGTTTGCCATATCTACAAAGTAACTATTTTCACTAGGTTTATCATGACGTCACCACTGTATGATTTTCACACTGGTCGTATGTTTAAATAAAGAAAGTATGCAAATAATAGCAACCGGGTTTATAATGAATAAACTGTTTCTTCATACCATGCCGAAGGTACGTACTTTCTGCTTCGATCAGCAGAAAGCCTAACATTTATGCACTCCTGGAATTACTCGTCTGTAACGGCGGGCCGAAACAGTTTTCTCATGCACACTGATACGAAAATACGTAGGTACTTTCACCCGGATATGAAGAAAAATAGTGTACAGTATACGCCATACGGCCAGAAAGTTGAAATTCCTGCACTGCGCGATGCCCTCGAATTCCCCTCGGACATCATGTTACGCGTAGTGCAGAAATTTCAACTTTTTTACGTGTACCGATGTTAGAATACATGGGGAAATAATAATATGATTGTTGGTTTATATTTCTAATTATAGAAATTTCACGGTTGAGTTTCAATTAAATTTTAGCAAATAACTGTTTCGCACCATCTAGTCGGCCGTGCTTTTGCTCGGTTTCGATAGCTGTCCGAAGCTTAGTAAATTTTCCTCAGCTCTTTCATTAAACTCCAAACCCATCCACCGTCATCAACTGTTTATACAGACTGTCTGGTTCGTCTCCTAACCTCAAAAAAATCGTTATCAACTCAAGATTACTGTAAACTAAGGTTTGGCGTTAGCATTGTTGAGATGTGTCTTGGCTTGACGCGTGAGAGGACGGGGGAGGTAGGCTTGGGACGGCACGTGGAGCCTTTTTCTAAACAGTTGGGATAACAATACTGGAATAACCAAGCCATGGGCATCGGTGACGTAAGCAATCGACTCAAACAATCACAGACTTGACCATGTTTATAGCCTCTTACGCCCGACCTTTTCAGTAATCTTGGGTTTGATTTGATTTTAGTCGACGCGACACATCGTTGACGTACGTTGCATATTGGTCTAGACTCTAGAATCTAGTTTACTAGGATACTAGAAGGTTGGGCGTGTCTGGTCATGTCTGTAATTGGTCGAGTCGATTGTTTCCGATGCCGATTGCTTGATTATTCAAGTATGTTTATCCTAACTGTTTGGAAAAAGTGTCCACAAACCTACTTCCCCTGCCCCCTCTCCCACGTCTCGCCTACACACACCTTCAACAATGCTAACGCCCAACCTTAGTTTGTAGTAAACTTGCGACCTTGTAAACAGCTGAGTAGATAACTGAAGTGCGGGGAGAATCTTCTGTCAAATACTATACTGTGTTTTTCAGAGCAATGATAAAATACAACTTTATGTTATACAGTATGCAAATGAAGACGCATCGACCAATAGGAACGCTCCTCCGTAATCCTGATAGTTATACGCCCGTATATGTCTTCAGCGTTTAATGTTATTGTATATACAGAGTGAAGGGTTCCTTTGGGAGATACGATATCACAGATTGATCACACGGCGTGCGTCACTGAAATGTGACGAGATCACGGCAAATATGATTTTAATATATTTAAAGTGATGACTGCACGCTGGTTGTTCAAGTTGCCACTTTTTAAAAATTAGAAACTGCCAATGATATCTGGACCTATAAACAACTAATCATTATATTATTTCTCAAAGGTGTTTTCTTGGTTGGTAGGAAAATATCTCCCTTAATACTATATCAAAATTAATGTTTGATACGCCATTTTGCAGGAGATTATTTTTCTCTCTAATGTCGAAAACTAAGTTAATATCTTAAAATTAATGTTTTCATTAAAAAATCACAGTTTAAAATTTAGCCATCTGGTGGCAATCTGGTGGTAATCTGGTGGTAATTTCAGAAATCTAAAAATTTCGAAATTTAAAAAACAGTTGAAAACTGCTCTTCTTAAACAATGTCTGTATAGGGTGGATGATTTTGTTGTAAATGATTTGTAAACATATCTTTTGACGAATCCTATACATATTTGTATGTCTTTGGATCAATAAATTCTAATTCTAATTCTAATCTATTTTAACAGTTGTCGGTAATATTAAGTGACGTAGGGGCGCTGAAATCTCTTAATAGAATTTTCACCCTATTATATTACGTAACTGATCACTAACGGTGCGAAGTCTACTAGTATTTTTAATCATACACAATTATGTTAGCAGGAAAGTGGACAAATTGATGTAAATCAATAAACCAATTATTAATTTATTTATTGAGCAATATTACATCTTCATAATGCTTTATTCGTATTAATTAATAATTTCTGCCAGATTTATTAATTTTGTAATGTTTATAAGTAAAAATAAGATTCATGATGTTTATTATATACCGTGTATTAAGATGCCTGATGAAGATCAAATAAATGACCGAAACGTCACTAAATTAATAATTGGTTTATTGATTTACATCAATTTGTCCACTTTCCTGCTAACTTAATTGTGTATGTTTGAAAAAAAATATGGACGCAACAATTTCCAAAGTATTTTTAATTTTATTATTTTTAGGGTTCCGTACATTCGATGAAAAAACGGAACCCTTGTAGAATCACTCTTGTCTCTGGCTGTCTGTCCGTCTTTACAGCTTATTTTCTCCGAATCTACGAGGCGAAAAAATTTGAAATTTGGTACATATGTAGAGTTAGATAACCCAATCACGGACGTATAGCGTATTCCAATTTTGGAGGGCAAATTAGAAACTTAAAAAAAAAATCTTTGCAGGTGCGTCATGTGACCTATGTAATGAAAAAGCTCGAGTTGTGAAAAATGCAATTGTGTTTATAATTTTAAAAATGCATAGCTTAAAAGATATTAAAGAAAATATACCAATATCAAGCATTCCCTTCTCTGATCTCCCAAACTACTACAGAGCCTAAAATTTTGAAAAAGGAGGGAACATAGGAGCTCATTCATAGTTTACAGTACCGTAAATTGTTTGTCACTTTCTAACTTTAACATAAGTTAAAGTGGGACATAAATTTAACAAAGCTTTACACTTCTAACAAAGCTTACAGAATCGCGCCATATGTCAGTTACTTTTTATTTAAATATGTTAGGTCAGAGCGCTAACTAAATTTCGAGCACACTGTCAACACACAGTATATTAAAATCATATTTGATCAAAGCTTCAGCACAGAATTGAGATGTTATTTGACATCTTCACTAGTTATGAGTAAGGGTCACCCACTCAAGGTTTTACCTATACTTGACATGCCATTGGGGGACTTTAAGGTCATTCTACATTAAATTTAAACTCATTTTTGATGGATCGCTTTATTTTCCTTTAAATATTTATATGTTTTCGGCCTAAACAAAATATATAGCTTAAAACTAGACTTTGAGTGCCTAGATGTCAAAAGTTGACAGGAATTAATATTTTTTATACAAATATTACTAAAGATGGGATATTTCGAGTGAAAATTGTCGAACTATTCAATTATTAAAAAAGTCCGAGATGTTTCGAGAGGTTATTCAAAACCATTCGAATGATTTTTATATCTAAAAGTTACGACTTATAATACAATCTCTGTCTCTACTCTTTAAAATATTGCATGTAATTTTGTCTCTCAGATTGCAGTGCACAGTATTTAATATATTATGATTACTTAGTCTTTTATCTACCACTGTTCTATGAAGCACTGTATGCAAGGTGACTCTCTCAAGCCACATAAACGAATATTCATTCGTTACGATAATCATATCGAATGCATAGACAGATAGAATGAATTGTGTTTTCGCTCGCATCCTAACCACTCGAGATGCTTATATGCATTGCACAATACTGAATACGATTACTTACGTCTTTTATCTGCGTCTCTACTGTGGAGCACTGTATGTAAGTGACTCTCTCAAGTCTCATAAACGTCAACCGCAGCACTGCATTCATTCGAGAGTTGAAACATGTATTCATTCATGCATAGTATCAACACACCTATTATTATGATGCATCAGTTGAAGGCATCATTTCTAATGAATCATTCGATAGAAATCATAATAACAACCTTTCGATTATCAAAATCATTCGATTATTCCCAAAACTAAATATTACTACATTTTTTCCACATTGATTTATTAATATAACTAACCTCATTTATTGTTTGTGAGAATCGTTTTCCTTGCTTAATGATGAATATGAATATTTTCAATACGAAGTTTGTCCTTGTTAATAAATCTTAACAGATTGTAGAAATAACTTTACGGGTTTCTCGAAACAGACCACAAATCTGTAACTCATTTGTAGTTTAATATTTTCTAAATTCTCTTCTGCATAATCGGCAAAGTACGAAAACTATAGTTTTAAAAATAACTTTATCTACACTATCTACACTAATATTATAAAGAGGAAAGATTTGTATTTTTGTATGTTTGTAATGAATAAACTCAAAAACTACTGTGCCGATTTAAAAAATTATTTCACCATTAGAAAGCTACATTCACCCTGAGTAACATAGGCTATATTTATTGCTAGAGATCCTTACTAAAACTTTAGTAACGTAACCCAAGGTGTAAAAAAATGCCATAAAACATCTTTCGTCGCATGCGCTGCGGAAACTATTGATGATAGAACAAAAGTATGTTCTACAATATTAAAGAACATATCAATAACTACAAAAAAACTTCGCGACACTAAGTATATGTCCAACTATTATCGTTGTGTCACAATAACCACTTTTTACATTTTAATAATCTATATAGATAAAAGACGATGTATATGTAATCTATGGACTCCAAACGGGTAGACCATTTTTGATGAAATTTTCAGACAATCTTTAGATTAGCCCAGCGGCTGATCTTCTGAAGTTTGGTAGCGATCGGATCAACAGATTTTTTTAAAATTTCTTTTTGGGAAATGAGATTTTTCTTCGATTTTTGAACATTCACAAATAAAAGCGATTGAATTCGCGCAAATTCAATACACGTTGATTATTTAATGGATAATGATTCTCATCTTTTATATCCTATATATTACATTTACACCCGGGCAAAGCCGAACTGGGCCGCTAGTAAAGTATAAAAGTAATCGCTCACAGATGAATGGTGGTAAATCGGTGTTCTTTTTTATGCCAAAAATAAAAAATTTTGTAGTTCGTATAGCAGACGATTATTTCATATGAGTAGAGGTAAACAGTTTGCCAAAGAAATGAAATTGTATTAAAATGAGAAACAATGTTTTAGACAATAGGCACATCGTAGAAAGGACAAACACTACGGTAAGCAATGTTGATGAGGGACAAGAGTTCATCAGCTTTGGCCTCCGGTCGGAGGTTATGTTCAGCTGCTGCCTAGCGTCATAATTTGCCTTGTCACATTAGAGACGCTCCAAATAAAATAAACAAACATAATGTACATGTAATGGCTACATGCCTATATAATATCACGGAGGTAAAATGGACACAATTCTACTAATCTTTAACAAGATTGTTAGTGTATTTGCCATAAGGCAACATAGTACACTATTGGCGTCGGACCAAAATTTCTCAACGTTTCATAACCTCCTAAACACGTTGGCACCATTTTTAAAAATGTGTATATATATATGTATTGTGACGAAACCTCCGGCTAGCAAGCTCAGCGGCGCTAGGTCGTGGGTAAGAAATAAAAAATAAAAAACCAGAACGAAACTTTTCCGAAACTGCCCAATATTACACGGACACAGGCAATAGCCTTTAATAAAAACCCGACCACCTACCACAAGACACACAAACGAAAGACAACTTAAAACTAACAATGAAATGACTTTGCCTAGATTTTCTGAGAAGAGAAAAAAAACGTACGTCTTTCGTAACCGACCGGTTATATAAGGGCGCCAGGACTGAATAGCGTACGAGGATGTCTCAGTTCGTCCACGCTGAGAGCTCCAGAAAACTCGCAAAGTAACTTCCAATTTGATGAACAAATTCTAATAATATAAATAATTACTAAAACTAACAACTGCACGTGCACAAAAATACTACTACAGAGCCTAATAATAAACCCCCAACAATTCGTGGTATAGAACCACGCCACAATCAACAAATTAAAAAATAAAAATCCAATAATACCCGGGGAAGAACCACGTCCGGATTCTTCAACCAAAATTTTAATCACATGAAATATTCATGCCCAACGACGTGAAATACTCAGTTGTGTAAAACAATCACCCAAAATAAGCGTCCACAATCCATATAATTATTGTTAACACGACACAAAAACAACACAATATATCAATAATAATTCCATATAAAAACTTAATACAGCTAAGACTGTCGGAACAGGTTGAAAAACAATCAGAACTAAGGCTTGTAATTTTTGGCAGGTAAAAAAATGAGCGCCACTGACGTATAACAGGTCGTATGATTGTAAAGTAATTATGAAGCCCTCACGGTATTAGTAGAATAAACACAAGATCCTCAAATAATTTGCACGGGAAGCATAAAATAACAGGCAATCTCCAAATCCAAATTCCCATCCTAAACCAACGACAATCCAACAAATCCTAGATTCAATCCAGAACAACTCAATTCAACAATCCTCCTAACACAAATAAATCTTCAAAAAAATCCTAACGCAATCCAAATATACTACAATCGCCAACAAAAACACAATTCGTCACCTATTCTACAGGGTAGTTTCTCAAAAAATATCCTTCACCGCCAAAAGCATAAAAAATGTTCGCAGTTTTCTCTACGATGCGACCGCAGAGACGGTCCGCCAGTCTCTCTCGGTACCGCGTCTCATATCAGTCAGAAACATTATCTCGCGTGCTGGACATTTCATATCTCTCTCTAGCGCGTCAATATACTACCCCAGAGACCTCTCGCTCGCACTCATAACGTCGTTTTCTTAGAGCGCTACTTTCTATTATCGCTGTTCCACCCGTGTGTTTCTTACTGCTATACCGTATTCAAATTTGAAACACGATTCAAAAGGTCTTATACTGCTCGACAAAGTTACAATGTTAATTGCTAATTATTGATATTTTTATACATAGGCTCGAGCAATATTTTAATTTTGGGGCTCGAAATTCAAATTGCCACAGTATATATATATATATATATATATATATATATATATATATATATATGTGTGTACGCGCGATAATTTTCGAAAGAGTTAATTGATTTCAACGAAATTTGGGCTACGTGTTGAAACCCATCACTGCAAGAAGCCTATTTAAAATGGGCCTAATCGGGCTATTTTAAGGGTAGTTTTTAGGGGTTGAAAACTGTTTTTGGGCCCCAAAATACCGAAAAAATTCTCCGAATCGTTTCAAAATTGAAATTTAACCCTCTGGTAGTGATTAAAAAGTGTCCCCACAATTTTAATAAAATCGGCCCGACAGGACCGGATTTACAAATTTTATGAAAACACTAGTTTGCAGATAGTGACTTATTTATTGAAGGGTGTATTTAATTCGGTGTAGACGTTAGATTGATAATAATATTACAATTAAGAAAAAAATGTTATTTTAGGGGGTGTATTAAGGGGTTAAATTTTTTATTTTGCCCAAAAACAAACTTAATTTCACATAATAAAAGTATAAAACCACACGGCCCTACACAAGCAAATACACTATACTGTCGGCAGGGTTTTGGCACTGCGACCCGGGTTTTTAATAATTATTGCTATCGGTTAGAATAATTATTACTGTACACAATATCGTGTTCTATTAAAAAACTTAAAAATGAAAATTTGAAGCCGGCGCCAATTTAATTACTAAAACTTTTTAAATACCTACTTTTATTAAGGAAGAGAAAAGATCTGAGATACCAAAAAAAACATATTTTTGTGAATTTTTTTTCAGAATTCCTTATTTATTAAAATTTTTAAAATTTATCACATTATTAAGCATCATTCTAAGAATCTCCTGTTAAATTTTCATCAACAAATATTGAAAAATAAGCCAGTGATCGTGATCGGAACCGAGTACCTTCAAAAAAAAAAAATTTCCATGCGGTAGTCAGGATAACTCATGATTGCTTCATTTGAAATTACAAAACCAAAAAGATTTCTTTAGTACATAAGTTTAACTTGGATTTGAACGAAGGAATTAACAAATTATTATTTTTGAATTTTTGGTAAAGGTGCAATAAAAAAAGTCTGATTTTTGCCAAAAATTGCTCTTATTGTTTATTTAAAAAATAAATTGTAATTGAAAAAAAAACGAGTATTTAATATGTAAAAGAAGTGTGCAAACTTTAGACGAAATCGGCCCAACAGTTTTCGAGAAATTTTGACTACCGACTTAAAAAAAAGTTTTGAGAAAAACACGATTGAAGTTTGATATATGAATAAAATAGAGAACAAAAGACCGAGCGTCCGGAGACTCAATTGTCGGTAACTCGAAAAGTTTTGCTCCTATAATGACTTCAAAATTTCTGACAAAATTTCTTATGTTGTATCAGAAATTTAAAAAAAAAATCGATTTTCCGACATTTTCCCCCCTTAAATTGGCGCCGACATCAAAATTTCATTATTGTCATCTTTTAAGTGACTTTTTTGAAGGAAGTTAATATTTAAAAAAAAATTTTTATTTTTTACTGTTTAGTGGATTTGATTTCGCACATTTTTGAAAGTTACTAAACCGATTTAAGTAAAATTTAAGTGAGATCAACCTGAACGTATGTCCTAAAAAAAGAATTATCAAAATCGATTTACAATTGACAAAAATATCGGTGTACAAATATATAAAAAAATACAACCGAATTGAGAACATCTCGTCCTTTTCTTGAAGTCGGTTAAAAAGCAGACATCCGTGACTATCTTTACAAGTTACTTGAAATATTTCTACCAACTGAACGACGGAAACATTCCAGCCCCTACTATCGGTTGGGAAAAAAGTAATTTCGGTTTTTAAAGTCGCGTATCTCTAGTAACACTTATTCAGTGAACCCATACTACAGCGCGTTTAAAAGATGACAATCCACAGAACATTCTAGATATAAAGTTAGCGTCATTCGTTTACTCAGTCTAAATTTATTACGCTTTGAAAATGGAGATTCCAGAAGGTCATTTTCGTCATATTTTGCTTTTTATCTCCGAAACTCAGATTATTTGCTGGCTAGATCCAGTAAAAGGGGAAGCACAAAAATCCTTTCAGGATGTGGTGCATTTGGGCCATGAAACCATCCAATTCTATTTTTATCTTTAATAGCAAGGATAGTGACTACTGTTAATAGAATATAACCTAGGACCTACGTACGAGGTAGGTGACCTTGTATGTCCTTTCACATACGAAATATTATATAGAAGAGCCAAACAATGTTTGTAAAGAGTGATACAAAACCTAATCGTAAAGTATTTGTTATCTAAATATTATTAAACAAGCGCTTTAGGGATACACCTACGAGTAACAATGATATGACATTTACTCTCTTTTTATATATTTTTTGGTCTTAACTTTAATTAATTTTATCGCCAGTTTCTACAATGTTATATAGTAATCTCTTTTTAAATCGCTACTTGCCACTTGAGTGAATTCCCCTTTTCTCTCTTTACTGTTTTCAACCGTTGAAAGTCTTCACTTTCCATGCATACATACCACAATTCAATATTTCTTTTCAGACATCATGCCTACACATATTATAATTAGGATTATAATTAGTGCTGGATTTATAAGGAAGATTAGACATCGGTCTAGAGCAGCCATACTCAAAGTGTTTTGGATTATTTATTTAAAAAAATTGTGTGTCACTCAGTATACATAGGTTTAGTTAGAGAAACCACAAACTGTGAGTCCCGTGTAACATAATTTTAATGAGAAATAATTTCCTCTTTATGATCTGGCAAGTTTTGCTTGGCTAAGCAAGATCATAGTTTTAGCCCTTTACTAATGAAATAATAACTCACAATTATGTAGTAAGAATACTTATTTAAAATCTACAATTAAGTTGTTTAATAATAATTAAGGAAAAAAATTATTAACTATTGGAATTTATTCTTTTCAGAAATGGCGAGGGGGCGATTGAATTGCACGTTCACTCAAAATTTTGCTTAATGAGCTCTAGAATGAATATCTCTAAAAGTAAGTTTACTTTTTTATTTTTTTGATATATCTCCATTTTTTCTGGACTAATAGGGATGTTGACTATTTTTGGGAAACTGTTTTAAATCGTGCATAAGTACAGGTGTCTAATATTACCACAAATATTTATTATTTTTATTTAAATACAACTCAAGTCTTAAAAATCAGGTATTTTAAATCCAGTTTCAAATTTCGGTCCAAAACGCCAATACTAGTCGCGTGACGTCACCTGTTCATACCAAAGGAGGCTCAAAAGTTTACACGGGAGCTACCATCCTATAGATGCGTATTCTGTGCTCATAAACGTTAGTAAATTGAGGTGATGAAAAGTTGTTTCGTAGTCGTTGCTATAGTTACACGTAATTTGACGTTTCCTATAAACAAATAATGATAAATTACACACTAAATATTAACCAAACAATGAAGTTTTTTGACACCGGCTGAACATATGACATCATGCGCTCTGATTGGTGTCTGTTGTCACGTGACTTGAGAGTGATTTTATTAGGTTTTATTTATTAAATATTAATTAAATTCCTTAAAAGTAGGGAAAAATATCGTGTTTTTTAGTATTTCTATAATAGAAACTACCACTTAACCGTTAAAATTATGTTTTTATTTGAATACAGTCAACATCCCTATTATAATGTATTATAACTAAAGTGTGATTTATTTAATTTTGCGACAACAATACTCAACTTATAAGCAGAAGAAGAACAAGAATTGTAGATTATAAGCGCTCAACAGCTGAGGTCATCGGCGTCTATAACTTATAAAGCCTTCAATGGACAACCATAGGCTGTTGGTGTTTACTTTCTAAAGTAATGTATATCTAGATCAAGGGAGGGCAACTTTTTTATAATTAAATTTTATGTTTTTTTCAGCGGGTCATAGTAGTTAATTGACACCAGTTTTTATTTGTATAAGAATAGAACACATACATAAACTTTCTACCCGACTTATTCTCGAGTGGTATAAAATTTCCATATCGAAAAGCAAACGATTGTTTATTTGGGGTGGTAAAAAGAACCGCCCTTGATTGAAAATACCACAGCGCTTATGTGCTTTTAAAGATAGTCATATGTACGTATGTGTGAAAGAGAGAGGGAAGTAGTAATAGAGAAAGAAATGTGCGTCCAGATTAACAATAATGCACTAGTCTATAATCACAAGCGTATATTCACAAAAGAAACGCGTAATCTAAATAACACGTTTATTATGCAATCATTGTTACTAAACTATTATTGAAGGGCATTGCAGCTCGCTTGTGTTTAATTAAAAAAGTATAATCTCACGCGTGTAAATCGTAATGTTCACCATTGAGATCTTGTATATTGAATAGTCCCAAAAATATCACACATTCAATCTTCAAATGGTTGCCATTTTCTAAATTCTCGCCCGATTTTTTTGATTTTAATCTCAAACGATAGGCCTGTTGACGCTCTGCATAGGATTTGCTGGTTTTCGGTTCGAAATTTTCGGTCCAAGTTTTAGGTCGAGGCAGTTCAAATTTTTAAGTTCAAATGTTATTATTATTTTCTGTGAGTACTTCTGGTACATCAGAATCGGTGTGCTTGAAGAGATTTAGCTAAGATGATCACAACGCACTTTGTATTTTTGCGATCGGACTATAGTAGTTCCCGAGATGTTTAAATTTTACTGGAGCAATTTAGAAATTTTCGATTCAAAAACACCATCACGCAGACAAAGCCTAAAGGCGACTGAAGTCAGTTGCCAAAATTCTCAGTACTATTGGTAGAAGGTGGCCGAGTGACTCGATCATTTGACACTTGGTTTGCTGGGAATGGTTGAGCGGTTCGTGAGATAGTGGTATACCAAAAGTACATTTGCAACATAACGGTCGATTTTCGTGAAACATGCGAGTAAGATACAAGCCTATGAATTCCATGTCAAAAGGTTTTTATCAAAATGATTAAAACCTAATATAACGAACCTCAATATAACGATTTCCTCTATTTAACAAATTTTTCGAAATTCCCTAGAACCTTTACATTACGAATACTTTTTGTCAAAAACCTCTTTATAACGAATTTTCAATCATTGCAGAATATAATAAATAGAAAGTATATATATATATAATTTACCTCTATTTAACGATTTTTGTCAAGTTATAACATTTATATAACGTATCCTACCAATCAATTACACCCAATAACAACAATCCATGTCTCGACAGGCTCACAAACATTAAATTTATCATAAGACAGTCATTGTTGTTAGATGTAAAATAATGTAAACTGTTGGTCACTGTTGTTAGTAAATTTAATGTTGTAGCGGCTGGTAAACGAAAAAGGTGTTCATTAACCGTCGCATAGAAACGAAAAATCATTAAGTATATAGACGAGAATCCTACAAAGAAAAATTAGTCATCGCTAAAGAGTTCGAAATTCTCGCATGTGCATATTGGCCACAATTTTAAAGTTTAAAGATAAGTTTTCAGAAGAAAATGGGTTTTCTTACCTTGTTAAAACGAATCGTAGACTAACCTGACCTCTATATAAAAAACTTCATTATAACGAATCACTTGGTATAACGAATATTTTCTAATTCCCTTCAGTTTTGTTATATCGAGGTTGTACTGTAATATAATGTAGAACAAGTGTAGTAGCTGGTGACAGTCTGTACTACGCCGTATATAATATTATACTTGTTCATATTTGAAGCTCAAGTTTGAAACTAATCCTCAGTTTCTGTTACCGCCGCGAATATAAATGTAATGTAATGAATTAGGGAGTTTATATGCTTAGGAAATGCAATTAGCCCACTAAAAGTTTGTGTAAAAGTTGTGTGCGACTGCAAAGTGCTCTCTTTGTATGTAAACGAAGTCGTCGCGACATTCATGGAACAAAATAACAAGAACAGTTAATTAGCACCTAACTGTTATCAGAAAATAAACGGTTTCAAATAAAACTTGTTACTGAAATTATATATAGTTAAAAATAATAGAGTTATTCAAAATGATATATTTATCTAAGACCTGTCACTAAAAAAAATTTTTTTTTAATTATTAACCTCCTTCAAATAATAAAAAAACCCGGGTCGCAGTGCCAAAACCCTGCCGACAATATAGTGTATTTGCTAATACAGACCTTGTGGCTTTATTATGTGAACTTAAGGTGATTGTTGGGCAAAATAAAAAAATTAACTCCTTAATACACCCCTTAAAATTACATTTTTTTTAACTACATCATTATTGTCGATCGAACGTCTACACCAAAATTAAAAACACCTTTAAGGAAATAACTCACTATCTGCAAACTAGTGTTTTCAGAAAATTTGTAAATCCGGTCCTGTCGGGCCGATTTTATTGAAATTTTAGGAACACTTTTTAATTGCTATTAAAGGGTTAAATTTCAATTTTGGAACGATTCTGAGAATTTTTTAGGTACTTTTGGGCCCAAAAACTTTTTTCATCCCCTAAAAACCACCCTTAAAATGACCCGATTGGGCCCATTTTAAATAGGCTTCGTGCGGTGATGGATTCCAACATGTGTGCCAAATTTCGTTACAATGAATTAACTCCTTCGAAAGTTATTGCCCGTACACATATATACCTATATATATATATATATATATATATATATATATATATATATATATATATATATATATATATATATATATAAATATATATATATATAAATGTATATATATATATATATAAACATTTTTAAAAATGGTGGCAAAGTGTTTAGGAGGTTATGAAAGGTCGAGAAATTTTGGTCCGACCCCTAGGTCCCGCCATCCGACCGACGCCAATAGTGTATGTTGCCATATGGCAAATACACTAATAATAATACAGTTCTTTATTTACAATACTGTACAACAGTTTAAATAGCGTCAAAATACACATTAAAAATTAATAAATGTTACATTTTAAAATCAATTTTAAAAAAATCATCAGTTTTATATAAACATTCCTTTATGAGGATTTGTTTCAGGGTTTTCTTGAAACTGTCATTATTGAGATTTTTAATATTGTCCGGTAGTTTGTTGTACCACCTTGTCGCGCTTAGATATTTGTCCGATACTGCTAATCTATGACTAGGTATGGAAATTATATTATTATTGCGTGTACTGTATGAATGATAGGTATTTAGAGTATAATAGTCCTGAATGTGTTCTTTCACATAGACTGGATTTTTATACACCACTAATGATGGAAATGATAATATATTTAATTTTATAAAAAGTAGCCTACAGTGCTCATTATAACTAGCTTTTGTGATTATTCTAACAGCCTTTTTGTGTAATATCTAAGCACGACGAGGAGAAACCCCAAACCACCAAACCATAACTTATGTGACTATAAAATAATGCATAATATGCTACCTTGGCAGCTTCAGTACAACGGTTGTATTAATTTTTCTTATAGCAAATAAAGACTTAGAGAGCTTTTTGCATACGTGACTGATACGATCATTCCTTGACAATAATGCGTCTAACTATATACCTAGAGATTTTATACTGTTTTGCTTTTCCTGATTAGTGTAAGAGAATTGAAGCTTCATTGTTTTGTCTGTATTCATTTGTAGCTCATTAGCAATAAACCAATCATTAGCTTCCTTAATAACTTGTTTGTAGCCGTCGCCAAGGGTAGTTTTTATAGATTTAATAAATGTTGTACATCTGCATATATAGTACAGTAGGACAAGACATTAATAGGAAGATCGTTAATGAAAATGACAAAGAGTAAGGGACCTAGAATACTTCCTTGAGGCACTCCCTAGTCACTAAAGAGATGAAATTAATGAAATTTTGAAATAGGAGTCAATTTCATTACTAAAACTTTTAATTACATATCTACTTTTATTAAATTGGCATCGACTTCAAAATTTCATTATTTTCATCTTTTTAGTGACTAGTAGCTTCTAGGAATAATTCCATATGCTAAACACAAAATGTAAGTAACAGTTATTTATAACAGTTTATTTGTAAATCACTCATAGTATAGAGTCATTGCACTTTACGATACCAACTGCTGCGGCGAGACGTTGGTACCTCGTACGCGATACTACATAATCCAGTCATATTAAGAGAGGTTTTGGAGAGTGGTCACTTTGATGAGTTTCAACGCTTAGTTTCTTTAAATCTGTAAGAACCAAAAGCGTGCGAAGTTTAAAATCTAATTTATATTTTAGAAGTTCGTTTTTTAGTCATTTGTATAACAAACAGGCCGCGAGGTGGGTCGTATATTAGGACTCACAAATGCGGGCTTTGAGGCCCACACGACTAACGTCCGAATATGATCTTAACAAATTAGACCCAATAAATCTTTTTCAAAAAAATACTAAGATACACTCTTTTTGTAATTTTTTGTTTAAACAAGAGGAACGACTGAACCGATTTTGCAAAATTTCCTTGAAGATCATATTGACGTTATTACGCGTCGATTGGCACTCTAAAGTAATCGGTATCATTTTTTATTCTCGAGATTTCGTCTTAGAAAGAAATGACCATGTACGTACGTACGACACACACACACACACTATTTCTTTTCAAAATTTTTTTGAAATTTTTGAATATCGACAACAAAAATTGTACACTATTTAATAGTGTAAAATTTTTGTTGTCGATATTCGGACACATTACAAAAACTTCTCAGTGTACTGAGCAGTTAGTAAAAATAATTAATAATAATTGTACACAATGCAGCCCGACTCGCAATGGCGTAACAATAGGGTGGCCCCGCCGAAGGAGGCCCCCGGCCCGAGAAGTTCGTGAGCACAAGATGATTCTAGCATTTATTATTACAACATTTAGTAAAATTCATTAGTTTTGTATTCAATTAATTCAATAGTTACTTACTAAAGTACATACACAAATTAGATAAAATAAAAACCGCTCAAGTGCGAGTCGAACTTGCGCGAAGGGGGTTCCGTACTATTGCGTTTTCCGTGAGTACTTTAAGACTTAAGATTTTCGTTTCAATTTTCCTGTAAACTATGGGTGAGAGCCGATATTCCCTATTTTTTTCAATATTTTAAACGCAGTAGTTTCGGAAATAAGGTGGGGGGATGGTCAATTGTCCATCTATTTTCTTAAATAACTTTAAAAATAAAAACTATTCATTTTAAAATTATAAAAAAATATATATATTTGATACCCTTACCACAAGCCCTTTCATTTGGTATGTCACACGGTATAGTTTGCAAAACTTTTTTTTTTAATTTCCTAATTTTTCCCCAAAAAATACCCCCATGTGCTAAATTTATTTATTTACGTTACACGTCCGTTTTTGGGTCACCGACTTACATATGTGTACCAAATTTCAACTCAATCAATCCAGTAGGAGATAAGAGAGGGTAAGTGGTAAATTTTCCTAAATAACTCGAAAACTATTTAATTTAAAATTATAAAAATATATATATACATTTGTGACTCTTACTACAAGCCCTTTCATTTGATATGTCACACGGTACAGTTTGCCAAACTTTTTTTTTAATTTTCTGATTTACCCCCAAAAAATGACCCCCATGTTCAAAATTTATTTATTTACGTTACACGTCCGTCTTATGGTCACCAACTTACATATGTGTACCAAATTTTAACTCAATCGGTCCAGTAGTTCGGAGCAAATTGGCTAAAACAGTAGGACGGACAGACACACGAGTGATCCAATAAGGGTTTCGTTTTTTCCTGAGGTACGAAACCCTAAAAATGAACCAAGATTTGAACGCATTTGTAAGAAAAAGATATGACGTTGGTTAAGCTTCTTTACATTGAGGGAGGGCCAATCCGATGAATTTGCCACGGGCCTCAAACGGTATAATTACGTCACTGCCGACTAATTGAATTTCTGAACTGGTCCGTTTTTTTAGATCGTAAGAATAAATTAAGCCTTATGTTAAACCTCTTAATACAAGTATAGTGCCCTGTTCTATTTGGCGTAGCTATTAAAATTCCTGAATTAAATGAATAAATTAGACTGAGGCATATCACAGACAATTCAAAATTTAACTAACTTTATCTTCTTTATAATATGCCTCTTCTCTCCTCCTTATTGTAATTTTATACTTACAAAATTGCACGCTGTATTATTCCAGACAGTACAAAAGGGAATTGTGACACATAGTAAGGGAAATTGTCAACCTGCTCCGAACTTTAACTAAACATACTTTTAAGGCTAGAGCTGGGGAAAACGGATCTTTTTACTGATCTGCATCTTTGCATTTTGATCTTATATTATAGGATCCGACTCTCTGAACCGGATCAAAAATATCTGAGCTCTGAACATCATACTTCAACTGTTATCCATTAATATTAAACACTACTCGTCGTTTTATTTTTAACTTACATGTATTTTTTATTATATCATATAATTCATTCGTTTTTAAAGTGACAACCTTTTTTTATTTTGATGATAGTATAAAAACCATGAAAAAATACATATATATGCCAACTTTCATGGTGATCAATCAAACGGTGTCGAAGTCTATTAATCTCAAATGTCTATTTTTATATAATATTGTCGCCATGAAAAGCGCTTTTATTTTGACGAGATAATATAGAGGCTTTGCTTATTTTGAAGGTCGATTTTTGAAATCGGATGAGTAGTTTCGGAGATTACCTCCTACATTCTAACTTTACCTCTTTATAATATTTGTATAGATAATTAAGGTAAAAGTACCAGTGTTCGTCAGTTTAAGGGAAACCGCGACTTCATATTTGTTGCATCACATGTATTTCGCGTGTCAAAATTTCAAAAACTTGGGTTTATTGTAGTTGAAATTTGTATTTTATGTTAAATACAAATTTATTGCACTAAATTGCTTCAAAAATAAAACAATAAAGAAAATAACAAAATACTACCGTTTGGCCTAGTAATCGTCACACCCAAATTACACCTACACCAGTATTCGTCATAGAAGTGCTCGAATATCCGTCAGTTGAGAAGGGTTTGCTAAAAACATGCTACTTACAAGATGAGCATAAAACTTGTTTGCACTCATAGATACATTAGCACACACATCAGTTACCCAGCATTTGCTGGATAAGCACTGTATCGTATCTTGTTCAAATTCACCTTCACAAATCTTGCTTACGAAATCAGGACATGGCGTTTTAAGAATGCCTTATACCAATGAGCAACCAAATCTACCATTTATAAATATATCTTGCTTTCTCAATTACTTTGATAATATATGTACGCAATCTCGAAGTTGCTCTTTTCTTATTGGAAAACGCATGGATGCTAGATGGAGGATTCACCTTTCTAGGAACATTTCTTTTTCGCTTGACAAAATTTAAGGTGGTCCCATTTTTATACTGACTGGTGTTTTTGCCTTATCCGATAATGTCATTCTTGGTACTTTGTCAGTCTTTGCGGCTGAATAGACTAACATACTTTTTGCTACTGCCAAAAAAGCGGTACGCATATCATCTTCAGAATATTTTAATCATTTTGTTACCATTTCCAGACGTACTACTTTATGAATGGTTTATTAAGCAAAAAAACTTGAAATGCTATGACGAATATAGGGACTAACATGTGATGAATATTTTAGTCCCTATATTCGTCATATTTCAAGTTTGTTTGCTTAATAAACCATTAATAAAATAGTATGACGATTACTAGTCCTCGTAAAGTTTGAAATTTAATAATCACGACAGTATAT